>MU224708.1:1424961-1438044 GCA_018584345.1 Thuja plicata
CTAATTAGGAGGCAACAGGTCGTCTCAATCATTTGTAGAACAAACAATTCATGTTTGTCTCTGCAAATCAAATGGATTGAATAAGGACTATGTTGGGTTTCTTGTTGAATAGAGAGGTCCACGTTCAACATCAAACACTTTGAACTTCTCAAAAGCTTCAGATTTGTCTTTTAAGAATGCAATCCACGTCATCCTTGAGCAATCATCAACAAGCATAATGAAATACCTTTCTCTGTAGTATGATCTTGTTTGAGTAGGTCCACATAGGTCTGTATGTATCAGATCTAATTTGTTTTCAGCAAAGTCTTGTTTACTCCTAAATGAGGTCCTCACATGCTTCCCCATCACACATTCCTTGCACATAGTGTCAACTGGTCTTGCAATACTTGGAAGGTCTATTACTGCCTTTACATTACTTATCTTGACTATGTTGTCAAAATTGATATGACAGAGTCTTTTGTGCCATAGCCAACTGTCATCTACTTTTGCAACAAAACAACTTACTTCTGAATTGAGATGAAAGACATTACCTTTGGTCTTTGAGCCTGATGCAATCATGTCTCCTTCTTTGTTGTTAATGATGCACTGGTTTTTTTTGACTTCCAACTGATATCCTTTATCAAGCAACTATCCAACACTTAGTAAGTTATGATGTAAGCCATCAACATATAGAACATCATCTATCTTATTTTTTACATCTAAAGTAATAGAACCTCTGCCTATGATAGGTTTGGGAGTGTTATCTTCAAATCTAACCATGCCACCTTTGTACTTGATCAAATGAACAAATATATCTTTTCACCTATCATGTGGTGTGAACATCCACTATCTATGATCCAGTCAATTCTGATGTCTACTTTGGAAACTAATGCTAACTCTTGTGCTTTCTCTTCATCTCCTTTGTCCATTTCTTCAAGCATCTTCTCAATGTCTTTAATGGCAACAAATCTAATTTCATCTTCTCCTGTATCATCATCAGTTACACCATCTTCAACATGATAGCATTCCTTAGTGTACTTGGGCTTGTAATCTGATCTAAACTTCTTGACACTTGGATGCAAAGTGACCAACTTTGTTGCAAGAAAAGTATTTGAATGAAAGTTGTCCTTCATATTTCCCTTTACATTTCCTTTCTTTCTTGGCAATCATAGAAATGAGTTCTTCTATTTTTTTATCCACTTCTTCATTATTACTAGAGCTACTTATGGGTTTCTTACTATGGACTGAGGCTTTAAAGGTTGTTTCACTCTTAGGTTCAGTCTTCAATCTTGATATCTCAAATGCAAATATTTTGCTGATCAAGGTTTCTCTTTTGATGTCCTTTGAAAATTGCAGAGTTTCATCCAGGATATTAATCTTTCTCTCATAGTCTATTGTCAATGTGGTCATTAGTTTGTCCATTATATCATCCTCTAAAATTTATCCACCATTGTTCCCGATACCTGATACTGCTTCATTAATCCTCTATTTGTAAGCTCTGATGTTTTCTTCAGGTAGCGTCTCTAAATTATTATATCTTTTCTTCCGTTTCTTTCTGCGTGCATTCTTTTCTTGGATGTCTCCTTCAAACATGTCTTCTAAGTATTTCCAAATAGAATATGCTTTGTCTACCTTCTTGATCTCAGAAAATTCACTGTCGGATAGGGCACTGATTAGGGCTTCTTTGGAAATTGCATTTTGAGTGAATACTTCCTTTTGTTTAATTGTAGAATCTTCCTCTGCAAGGTCTTTCAAGGTGGGAACATCAATTGTATGAGTGGCAATATCATTGATCTCAAATCCAATGCACTGAAGATGTGTTATCATTTTGTTCTTCCAATCAAGATAGTTTTCTCCATCAAACTAAGGACTCTCTTTCCTAAAGTATGTCATCTGATCTACCTTAAGCTTTTAGGCTTTCTCTCCAAGGCACTTGACTCTGATACCAATTGTTGGAATAGTCCCAAAGGATAACTAAGAGGGGGGGATGAATCAGTTATCAGCTAATTTAATTCTTTTCTCCTCTTAATTATAAATTAACATAAAGAAAATGTACATTTAGATAAAACAATAAAGAACTCCACAATTTTGGTTACAAGGAAACCAATTACGTAAAAACCCCGATGGAAATTAGCACCCACAAATAACTGCACTAGTTTATAATGATCCATGTTAGAAGATCTTACAACCCTGTTAAGAGTTGATATTTATAATGCAAGAAGTACAGTGACCTGGTTAAAGGTCAGACCCTATTAGGAGTCTTTTACAAATAACCCTGTTAGGGGTGAGGACTCACTGTCCAAAAGCTCACTGCTAAAATGATGAAGGCTGCAACCTTTAGTAGAATATATATACACTATATCTAGTAAATGAATTGTTTGAGTAGACATGTTGTCTTGATCAATTCCAATTAATTTTAATCTTCTTATGTTTCTTCACATAGATCTTCAACTTATTCTTTTTGACTTTCTGCTCTGCTTTGTCTTTTCTTTTTCACTTCATTTTGACACTTAGCAAACACATTTGAACTGCTATATGTACCTTCACCAAGGATAAGGTCACAACGGTATTTGGAAACCTTTCAAAAACTTCCTTGTCAGCTTAACTAAGTACGCAATCAAAATTAGGACCGCGCAACTCAAACTGAATGGACACGACGCTTCACCAAGTCAGCTTCACCAGATTAACTCAAACATCATGCTTCTATCAAAACAAGTTTAGCGCCTTTGGATAATCATCATTTTCTCATAAATAAACATGAATACAAACACATATATCCTAAAGATAGGTGCAACTCAAGAAATTTTGTAATTACATCAACTCTTAACGGATAATCTCAGAAACTGTAACTTCCATAACTAATTAACATGACTTAACTGAAACTGCATATCTGACTCTGTGTGAATGCACATAGAAACTAGAACATGTATACATCATGGAAATAAACATGCATATCTCCAAAACATCTGTATTGATAATTGCATATAAGACACTACTGTATATTATATGTTTTCATCAATGATAAACATACAAACCATTATTTGCACAGAAGCAAATATCCAACAATTGGATCTAAGATCCAATCACAACCCTAACCCTTCTTATTTAGATCCACTAGTGTGCTTTCAATAGATGAACTTGAGAGTGCTCCTGCACCAAAGTTGGACACTAAGTTGAAGTATAGTTCTACATTTCATCCATAGAGTGATGGAAAAATAGAGGTTGTAAACCAAAGTTTGGGTAACTTATTGAGATAATTAGTAGGAGACACACTGAGTAATTAGGATTTGATGTTAGCACAAGGATATTTTGCATATAATAGATCAGTAAATAAAATTACTGGAAACACACCTTTTGATATTTTTCATCGCACACAACCAAGAGGTATATAAGAATTGAGAGATATTACTGGAGAAGAAAACAAGAGTGATGAAGGAGAAAAATTTGCAGAGTTTATGAAGACATTTCATGAGGAAGTGAAACATAATTTGGAGCAGAGTAATCAGAAATACAAGGATAGTGCAGATAGATCAAGAAGACGTAATAATTTTGAATTTGGTGATGTAGTTATGGTTCATTTGAAGAAAGGAATATTTCCTATTGGAACATATGATAAATTGAAGATGAAGAAATTTGGTCCTTGTAAGTTATTGAGAAGGTTTGACAATGGAAATTCTTATGAAGTAGAATTACCTGATGACATGGATATATCACCTATATTCAACATTTTAGACTTATATGAGTATCATGAATCTGATGAAGAAGTGATAGTACTGAGTGATTATCCTAAGAAATAGATTGAGCAAGTTGAGAAGATTTTGAAATAGAGAGTTGGCATATGTACAAGAGGAAAGGGTTACATGGAATATCTGGTAAAGTGGAAGAACAAACCAATTGAGGACTCATCTTGGATTTCTTAATCTAAGTTGGACTCAATTCAAGTTGTACCTGACTCATGATTGGGGGAATTATTTATTTTAACCCTAGGTGTCTGATGTAGGAGCATCTTCGATTCTTGGCAATCCTATATCAACCAAAAATATGTTTGTTTTGGTTCGGTACCTTCTTGGAGATTGCTCGGTAAGTGCTTGATAACTGGTTTGTCTGGTCAGTTAAAGGTTTGTTGGTTCATCACTCAGGCTCAATTAATTCTCTTGGATGGATTTACTAAAGGGGTCTCGATGGTTGTTCTTGACTGCTCGGTTATTTCACCGACTAGTCTCTATGCTCGATAGTCTTTCTCACTGAGTTGGTTTTTGGATGTTGGATCTTATGATCGACATGTGCATTTAATTTCCGTAGCATAATTAATGTTGGTGTCTCTCATTAGGATATGTGTGGACCTAATTATAGGTCTTTTCTATTTCCTATGTTAGATCTTTAGGATCTTTGGTGCTGACCTCTTTAGTGGAATCTTTTATATATATAATTTTTTGTTCTTAGATTTGGGAGTACTTTTCTTTGGAAGGAAGTTTGAGGTAGCAAAGAGTTAGAATATTTGGATCACAGGTCTGTAACCTCAAATGTATTAATATTATTTTATAAATATTTTAATGTATATGGAAGTAACTAGGAAGGTCTTACGATCCGACAAGTATAATGTTTGATGAAATAATATAAAGTTTTGCTTCTTTCTCTCTCATTTTGTGTATGTGTTGCCCCATTTTTGTTCTTCATATTCTTAGTCAAAAATGGATGTATTGTGTTTTAATAATGGTCTTAAAATCATTGTGTAAATCTTGAGTCTAGGTCTAGATTTCCCCTTAGGCTAGGAGTTCTTTATCAGGTTTTCAAATTAACTTCTCCTTTTGTAAGCCAGGGGGTTTTATCAAATTCATGTTATATATTGGGTAGGTTAGACTCCCAAATCCAATAAAGGTCACAGTTCAAGTGTCTATAACTTTGGATTTATATGAATTTGAAATTTTTAGCCTTAATACTTCATTTTTGTATATTGGCAGAAAATCAGTTCTGAGCTTCTCCTCGGTGAAAAATAGACTCTCGAGGGCATTTTCCACCAAAATGATTTAAGTGACAAAAACAAGAAAATGGTGACCTTGAGGAAAATTGGTAAGGCCCAAGGATATAACTGGGGTTATTGGTTTCAGTTGGGTCAGTAAAATGTGAATCTATAGCCCTTGACAGAAAATTGATTTTTGGCTTTCTCCTCAGCGGATTGTCACCTGCAGAGTGCATTTTTCACAGATGACAAGTTAAAGAATGTCAGCGGTTAGTGGAAGCTAGAAATAGATGATTTGAAGTTAAAATGACTATTGCACTCAAGAGGAATCTTTACAGGTAAAATAAATGATGAAATGATGAAGGATTTAAAGTAATAAGTCTCCCTGGCGAAAAAGCAGAAAATAGCTTCTCCATTACTCCAACAGGTGGGTTTTGACTTGCGGGGTTCATTTTTTGCCAAAGCATTATACACAAGATCTTTAGGGAAAATTCAACCCCACATGTGACTTAAGGCATAAAAGAAAGATAATAAAGCTATCACATGTCACTGTAGCATTGTAAAAAGGATAAAATTGCCCTTGGTGGATTTCTGAGTAAGGAGTACTCCAAAAGCATTTCTCCGCCAAAGGAGAAGTGAAAAAGTAATTTTCCACTACTCCCAGAAAGTTACCGTTACACTTACCCAAAGTGAAAATATATTTTCTAACGGCCCGTAGAGGTGGGGTAATAAATTCAAATAAAGTCGTTTGCTTCATAACGGACATTTTCATATTGTTTAATCTTTTTCACTCGCGTGGTGCGGGAAGTAGGCAATTAAGGGTAAAAAGTTAGAAGTTTATAAAAATTGAAGAAGTGTAGTAAACAAGAATTACCATATGTTTGTCAATTTTCCTAAGTTAATCTCTTATTCTAGCTGATTCTTGCTTTCATACCACTATGATAAACTTTTGGTTCTCAATTCAAGTTTATCTAAGCATGGCCACCAAATTGATGGGATTCGATGGGTTGAACGGTATTACATTTGAATGGCACAAAATCACAGACACTTATCTGAGGTTCTTCAAAATGCAGAATTTCCAGAACAAATTTAATGCAGAAAAGATACACCCCATTACGGAGAAGTTGAAGGAGAGCGGGTTAGTTGAATTTGTCGACTTTCCTGTTGCATTTCAAGCCCAAGAGCTCATCCATGAATGTATAGCCCATTACAATCTGGATACCAAGAAGATCTTTTTTCCCAATGACACAGTGGTGGTCTCTATTGACCAAGACTCTGTCCAAAAGTGCCTTTGTATTCCAGAGCAAGTTGAATACTTGGATATTACCTACAGCCGATTGGTCACTGAGTATGGAGTAAAGAAGATGATATAGAGGAAGGAGATGATGAAAACTTGGTTCCAGAAGCCCAGGAGCGCCAAGGTGAAATTACCTAAGACACTTCATGGCACGGACCTGAAGCCAAAGATTATAGACATCCTGGTATTACTCCACAGGATCAGAGGTGAGAGCGATGCATTTAACTTTGTTGAGCATCATTTCTTTTTAGTCCAAGTGATTTGCTCCTTGCACAATTTTATTGATTGGTCTCACATGGTAAGTGAAAATCTTTCAAATTCCCTCAATAGAGCTGAATACCAGAATGATTTTTATATGTCTTCAGTTTTATTGTATCTCCTAGCTACAATTCAAATTTGGCCAGGGCTTCCTATGTTGGAAGAATTCTTAGATGATGTAAAAAGTTATGAATTCTTTCCCTATTTACAATTGCATAACAGCTACACTGAGTATATCAAGGTCAATTATGCATTCACAATGAGATTATGTAGGGAGTTGTAAGGTTTCCCAAAAAGGATATTTTCTCCAGGAGCTATGGCATTCATTAGCCAATATGGGTGTTATTTTATCCAATTCGCAAATTTCTCATATATTTGTCTTGCAGGATTTGATGACTTCCCTTGAAGTTGCCCAGGTATCCTGATGACATGATCATGTTGGTTGAAGCAATGAGGCAAGAAATCCAATTGAACCTGATCTGTGTAGGTGCCAGGAAAAAAGGCTACGACTTCCCCATGGAAATTGGAGCCATTATCTATGCATCCCAGTCTAATGCAAAGAATGTTTTGAGTGTGTTCTCAAAAAAGTTTCAATTGGAGACATACGATGTCTTGAGAACCCAGTATGACCCTGTAAACTATGCTAGAGATTACTTGCAGATGGGTCGCACAATTCATCACACAGAAAATGTAGAAGACTACTGGGCCAACTGCAAGGATGATATAGAAAGTAGAGAAAAATTTTATGCGAGGTTAATTGTTGAACAAATCAAAAATTTCAAAGTTAACATTATAGTCAAAGGCATTGAATATGATGGGGGGCATATGTATGATGATACATACAGAGAAAAGATTAAAACCCTCCCTATAAGCTCTGAACCCATGCAAGTTCAAGCTATTGATGATTTGCAGACCTTAATGGATGGAATCTACAAACGAACAAAGCAATGGGCCCAATGGATGATGGGCAAAAGGAAGAAGTTGGACAAGATGCCTCCTCCTCAACAAACTCTATCAATGGTGATAATGAACACTCCTACAATAGCTTCAGCGACTATCCCAACCATGGCTAAGAAACTAGCTCAACCAGCGGGCGGAGATGATGAACCTCCTAAGAAGGCAGTCCCACTAGAAAAGACATGTGGAGATGGTGAGGTTCCTATCATTGGTTTGACATAAGGAGAAAGTGTCATAGATCTGATCAAGCCTACAACTAAGCCCATTAAGACTGTGGAAATAGAGAAACCAGCTCAAGATAGCACTTTAGATGTGCAAGGTGACACCCCGATGCAAGACTCCCCAATTATAGTGGAGGTGGGTGAAGAAAGTTCTAGCACTTCGGCTACTGAATCAGATGAAGATGCCAAAAAGCAACTAGAGGTTACTCAGGCCACTAAGGTAGTCTCCTCTTCTTCAACTCTAGTAAATCCATTCACTTCCAAACCGAAGTCTACTCCCCCAATCATCAGGAATTTGTTTCTTGATGAATTGGTCTCTACGACCAAAGTTACCAGTGTTGAGTCTTGGATCGAGAACACCCTAGAGCACAAAAGAAAGAGGATTGAAGAAGGAGCTCCCAGCAAGGATACTCTTTCACAGGCATTACAATCTAGTACCACTGTGAGCGAGGTGAAGAAATAAAAGATGTTTTCTACCTTAGGCCGAGATCCAAAAACTGGGCACTTCACCATGGAGGTAGCAAAGCCTACAAAGGAAGGCAAGTTGGAAGATTTGGCTATTTCAGATCTTGAGCTACAATCATTTGATATGGGGTTAGCTCGTCATGATACCAAGGTGGGTTTGTGGAAATCAACTAATGTAGAAATTGAAGAGGAGCTTGAGGAGCTTAAGGATGCTAAGGTGTGACTCAAAGCAGAAGTTAATGAATTGACTAATTTTATCAGGTAGTTGGTTACTCTAGTTACTTTATTCCCAACCCACTTTTGACCCCAATACTGTAGAGAATAGAGTCATCATTGCCAATTTGATAGAAGACAGACACTTTGGACAAATCAGAAAAAGGTGGATCGAGAGACTCAAATATGAAGGGCTCGTAGTTGTTGAACAACTGGGTAATGCTATCCTAAACTCAAAAAGGAGAAAAATAATGTTCATGAGAACTTACAGACTCTCACATCAGAAAGGGAGAAATATGAAGACTGCATAGTGATGCTGCACATAGTAGTCAAAATGAAAGCTAAAGAGGCAATAAAGGCCAAAATCTTGTAGAAGGGAGATGAACCCTTAATTGAATGGCTTCAAAGCCTGCAATTTAAAGCTAAGATGATCATAAAAGCTGAAGGAGGGTTACAACAGACAAAATCCAAAATCAAAGAAGAACATAACAGAGATTTCAGACTTCTCAAAGGTCTTCACATAGAGTCACAGACAAGTGGCCAAGGAAAATAACTAATTCAAGTGGTTAACATGAAAAAATCTTTCTCTGATTATGTAGATAAGCTGGAAGAACAGTCTTCCTTTCACCTAGATAAAGTATCGAATCTCCAACAATTGAGCAGGTGCATATATAAAGCTATGGAGGAATTGCCAAATCAGGTAGAAGCAGTTAAGAATATGGCCAAAGATCATTCTCGATGGCTCATCAGATATACTAATGTCCACATTAATAGACATGAGGAGCTTGTTCCAATCATCATAGTTGTTACCACCTATAGGGCGAATTTAGATAAGGGGAAGAAAACAAAGACATAAATATATTTCCCCGTTATACTAAATTTTGATAGATTTTGTAATTGATAAATCTTCACTTATCATTTTTGGTTAGAGAGGTTGAACCATTTCGGTTACATATTTTGTAACGAACAAACTCTAAAATCTATATGTACTATTTTGAAAATCAATAAAAAGGTCGGCTAAATTTTGGCGTAAAAACTTCATTTTGCTGAGTCAAAATTGTTTATGTTTGAATGCCAATGTTTTAACTGTTCCATTGCAATTATCTTTCTATTAAATTGAACATTTCTTTATATCAGATTTTCAGTTCATGATTAAACCGAAGTGTTGTATTAATATTTAATACAATTAATCGAGGAAAAATCTGAGTGTTATTCAAAATCGTGAGAGATATTCTTATGAAGTGTTTAGATTTAGATTAATTCATTATTGTGTTATCATTGATCTTTCAGTTTTGCATTTGTATAATCATTATCTATCATTGCATTACTTGTTTTAGGAACTTATATGATTGATAAGGTCTTGAGATTGGCTAGATTTAGAGTTGAATCTATTCACCTGAGCTAGTTCATGTCTAGGCCTAGCTTGGATTACCTCTCCTGTTCTTGGGTCAAGAACACACCTCCATTAGATTAGGAAAGAACAAAATTCATTGAAAATCAATCACTTAAGGGAGATGTACCTACAAATTTAGAGGGAAATTAGTTATTTAGTTGCATTTCCCAACTGTTGTATTCGATTGTCTCTTTAATATTTGGGCATTTAAGAGTTAAAGTGAAAAAAGAACAATCTGTTTACCAATAGATTTTTGGCAACTCTACTAGGGAGAGAAATAGTCGCTAGACCAGAAGCAATATCATGAGGAAAGATGGTGCTTGATGACATGTAACTGATTGAATGTTTGATAATGTTAAGTTGAAGATAATGCAAGATATTAAATCAATTAATGGTTTGTATTATCATTGATGTCAACTTGATATCATCTCTACAGTCATGTATATAATGCCAAAGACTTCAGAGAATCAATGGAACAAATATTATGCTTTCAGCAATGCATAAATGTCAAGTATTCACTAAGTGACAGATAACACCGACGGAGTGCACACCATTGGTAAACACAAAAGAACCAAAGTCACAGTGATACCCGACAAGCAGAAGACAATGTTTCCCAATGAATCAAAATCACAGGATGCCCGATGAGCTAAAAATAGAGTTTCCCGACGGACAGAGATCCCAAAGCTAACTGGAGTCACACCAACGAAACTGGCAATTGTCACTGATGACTAACTGCAGAGTTGACCAACAGAATAGAGAGTTCAGAAAATGACAAAATCTCTAGCTGGGAAGAGCTAAAGATAACATTAACTGGTTTTTTTCATTGTTTTATTCAACCAAAGTCAAGTGATTGATTTAAAGAATATTTGTATAGTTGGTAAGAAGATAACTACGAGATAAATCAGGAGTTAAGCTTTAAATTAGATTGGCTAGATTGTTTTTCATGCCAAAAATCAAGAATCAAGAAACGGTGAATATCATGTCTATATAAGAGACAAGATTAATTCATTTCTATATCACATGAAAGGGGATGAAGGGGATAAATAGAAAGAGGATGGTGAAGAGAAACTAATGAAGGATAACTTCATATAGTCCTGATCAATCAAGCTGAAGGAGAGCTAAAGAATTCTGCAGACACTGGCGAACAGTGAAGCACAGCATCACAAAGCAGAAAGTGTGGAGAACAAAGAATTGAATTGATAAATTGATCAGAGAGGTAATGTACTTAAATAAATATGAAAATCTATAATTCAAGTTGCATTAGAAACAGGTCATTGTGTTTCAGTTTAACCATTGAAGAATCAAGTCTCTTAACAGAGAAGGACTTAACAGTATTCTATATATTGAGGTACATCCCAAGGAGTGCCAAAAAGGTTGATTCATGAAAGTAGCATTGGACTTGCCAGATACCTATTGACAGTCTAAGAAGAAGGCTGATTCAAGGATGGTAGCAAGATTTGACTAAAGCCTATTGACAGTCTAACAAGGAGGCTGATTCAAGGATGGTAGAAAATAGATGCCCGATACTAAGTGACAACCTCTATGTATAAAATCCTCTAACAAGGTCACACCTAACATTGTGTTTGTAACCTTTAACAGGGTTGGCTCCTAGCAGGGCTCATTTCAGAAGAGTGAAAATTTGGGGTACCGGTCCCAGTGGTTTTTACCTTAACAGGGTTTCCACGTTAAAATATGTGTTATGTGTGTATGGTTTATTACTTTACTATTTTACATTTCACATATGCATTTATGGATTAATTGGTATACTCTACTTATTTACTGAGTGTTGATAAATAGTTTTTTTTTACTGCTTATCGGTAATCAAGGAGAATAAGGTCAGAAAAGGTAAACTGACAGACAGTTAAATCATTATTAGTATTTCATGGAATGCATCTTGTAGGGACTTAATAATTTGAGGTTTATTGATTGGTGGTTAAGTTTAAGGATAATTTTTTGAAGCCACTGATTCACCCCCCTACCCCTTCTTAGTTATTTCTAACAATTGGTATCAGAGCTTGTGTGCTTAGAAGGAAGGTTTCAATACCTACGTCAGGATCACAAGATGATCAGACGAGATGTGCCCAAGTTAAACAAAGACAACTTTGCTTCATGGCAAAGCAGGATAAGACTTCACTTATCAGGTATTGGTAATGATGTTACTCAATTCCTAGATATTGAATATGTGTTGCCTATAGGAGTATTGACAATAGATCAATTGAGAGAGAAGCATGAGCATAACAGCATGGTTATAGAGCTTTCTTCCTCACTCTTTGATGTTGAATTTGAAGATGTCAAGGATTAAAAAACTGCAAAGAAAATGTGGGACAAACTGAATCTTGTACATGGAGGTGATACAAATGTTCTGAGAGACAAGGCAAAAAGCCTTAGAGGAAAATTTGATGATCTCAGAATGAAAGAAGGAGAAAATATCACACAGTACAACACAAAAATAAAAGAATTAGTGAATGCTATACGAGGTGTTGGAGGTACACTTGAAGAGGAGACAGTGGTAAGTAAAATCTTAAAAATCTTATTGCCTATATATGCTATTAGAATTTTTGCCATTCAAGAAATAAGAGCAGTAGCAAACAACACAGTTACTCTTGATAGTTTAATTGGTAGACTAATTTCATTTGAAATGATTAACTTTGACAATAGTGTCTTACCAAACTTAGAGTCTGCATTTAAGTCTTCTATGAAAATAAGAAAATCTAGTCATAGATACTCATCTAGAAAAGATAGTGAAAGTGAAAGTGAAGAAGAAGATCTAGATGAAATAGAAGCACTTGTGGCTAGAAGAGTGCAAAGAGGCAAAGGTAATACAAAGGCAAGTTGCCACTTGTATGCTTTAATTGTAAAGAGATTGGACACTTTGCTGCAAGATGTCCTAACAGAAGAAAAGATGATAGAAGTAATGACAGACCTTTTGAGAAGAAATTTGTCAGAGGTGATAACAAAGATTATAGATGTTGCCGACAATCAGAAAGAAGAGATACTCGAGACTACAAGGATAAATGCAAGAAGGATAGCTACCTAGCTTCTTGCAAATATGAAGATACTGACACCGAACCTGATGAAGACATCGAGATGGTATTTGTAGCTGTGAAGGATGATTCAGATGAAGATGAAAGGTATGTAGAAACTACACTCATATCTAAGGTTAACAAAAATGACATCTAGATTATAGATAGTGGTTGTACTAACCACATGACTAGTGACAAAGAAAATTTTAACACTTTTGAGTATTATAATGGTGGTACAGTAAGAATGGGTAATGATACACCTTGTCCAATTGAAGGTAAAGGAACTATAATGTTGAATAACCTGATTAAATGTGAAA
>MU224708.1:1470370-1496501 GCA_018584345.1 Thuja plicata
AAAGTCTCTCTTGAGAGAGTCTCATGTTGAGAAACAAGTGAAGTTGACATTCAAGCTTCCAAAGGCTTCCACTTCATCTTCTTCCAAAAACATTATTTCATTCCATGCGCCTAAACCACAACCTCTGTTATCCATTCACCATATTCCTTCACGTTTTCCTTCATTCATATTTCCTCCATCCTCTCACCACCCTTCAAGGTGTGTGTTGACGTTGATCTTTCCTTCCTTTCTGTCTACCCTTTCACAATCCTTCCATTCACTATCCCTCTACCTTATATCCTTTTTCCTCATTTGTCTATTCATCCTATCTTCCAACCTCACTCGCTTTGCATAAAACCTTATCCTCTATTTTCCTCTTCCATCTTCCTTTCCCTATCAGCATCTTTGAGCATATCATTTTGAATCCTTGGCATATCATGGTTTATCCTTTCAAGGAGTATTATCTAAAAAGCTTGCCTTCTTCCAAAAAATTTAAAATATTCAAAAAATTTTAAAAATATATATATAAAGAAAAATAAAAAGAAAATTAAAGAGAAATAATTTCATCCTATGGTGAAAACCACTCCCTTGTGGCACCTTGGATAAGTACCATGATGAAAACCTGGCAATCAGGCATCATGCGTAGTTCTTCTACATCTTTCATCCATTCCATATTCTCTCTTTGATCTTGATAATGTTGATCTATACACAAACATTTGGGCTATCTTGTGAGTTATCTTATGATGATCTTGCTTTCATTCATTTCATGCTTTCTATCTATCTTCCTCCATTCATTTTCATCTATCGCTATCCTTTTCCCCTTGGTCTTGATCTAGAAAATAAAAAAAGAAAGAGTAAAACATGGTGCTATGAAGCCTCTTGACATGTCTACTCCTTTGGACTGCATCCTTTCCTGCTCTTGCATTACGCTTTTGTGACTTATCCTATGCTGCCCTTTCATGCTTGTCCAAATGTGTTTTGCATGATGTTTCTTTTTTACTAGCTTGGGTACTCTTGAGGAGTTTACCTTTGAGGGTTTCTTCCCTTCATTCTCCTTCATTCTCATGTCTTCCATCTCTTCCACCAGCTTGCTCATCCCTCATGTCCTCCACCTTGCTAAAATATTGGGACTGCACGATGTGATCTTGCTTGGGAGTTTGATGCCCATTCTGTCTGGGGGCATCCTTTTGTACATACTTATTGATCCTGAAAAAATCAAAAAAATGATATATTGTCAAAAATTCTAAAAATTAGAAAATGTCCTGAAAAAATGATCATCTTAGTGAAAACCTAGCAATAGGCACTTTGATGTGTCTCCAAAAAAATTATATATTCCAAAAATATAAAAAAATATAAAAAATTTTAAAAATTCAAAAAAAATAGAAAAAGTACCTTGGTAAAAACTTGGAAACAGGCGCCTTGGTAGCAAAAATTCAAAAAAATTATAAAAAAGTCCTGAAAAAAAAAATGAAAATGAAAAAATTGTAATAAAATCCAAGTGGTGAAAACCTGAAAACGGGCGCTACTTGAGGCCTTTGCACCCTTGTTTCTTAATGCGTGTCTACAACACTTAGCCTTTCTCCATCATGCCTTGTCCTTGTTGCCTTGGTTTGGAATTGGTCTTTGTCTTTGTCTAGGGGGCATACCTGTGTTAGCTTTAGTCTCTTGGATGCGTTTGCCTTTAGGACATCTTACAAATGGTGTTTTTCAATACCACCCCAACTATATTTTTCAATACAACCCTTGACATCGAGTGTTTTTCAACACTTATCAGTTTGGTCTTACCCAGTTTTGTCATATGGTCTTACCTGCTTGCAAGCATTCGATCTTTATCCTCAAAACTCAGTATCAGTTAACACACTCAAATTTTTAAACGCAACACTTAATGCTTGAGCTGTTTTATGATATTTTCTTTGTGTGATGACTGTTATTGATTTTCATTGAGTGTCCTTGTCTAATAAGTCTCTCTATGATGCATAGCTAGAGGACTTGGGGCATGGGGCATGTTTTTATTTGCTTCCTGCTTTATGCTTCATTGTTTTTGCACAACCGTTTTGCTAGTCATCCTAGCCTCTATGCCTTGATGCGAGCATGGTTTTGCTATGTTAAATTGGGTAAGCTAACATCATAGTCATCTTGACCTCTATGTCTTTGATGCTTATGTTAGAATCTTTCCACATTTCAAATCCAATATACATCACATTCATATCTTCATAGTTGCACTTGTGACTACTAATGATTGTGTGATTTTTCGATGTCCGTTAATAATGGCCCAATGATGAAAATAAGTTGCTTTACATTCTTGTATGAATGACGAACACAAGATCCTATGTTTGTTGCTCTATTGCAAGTACACCTTTGCATTTTCATGTAGCTTGCATTGTTAGACTTCATGTTAGTTTGCATTTTCTAGGCTGCATTATGAGTTTGAGAGGGTTTTCCTTCATCTTTCTTGTGGACTTTTAAGCAACTATGATCACGGTCTGATCTTCATTTCCTTATCTTATTTTGTGATCTCAATCAAAATTTTCTATCTTAAACAGTTGATTAATTTTGGAGCATTCTCTCTCTTGAGGCAAATTCTTTTTTCTTCTCTCAATTTCTTTCCACTTCTTCCAAACTTCTTCTTCCATTTGCTTTCACCCCACTTCTTCTTCTTCTTCTTCTTCTTCTTCTTCTTCTTCTTCTTTTCTTCTGATTCAACCTTGGGGCATAATCTTTCGTGCCTTGGTTTTGTGATCTTTATATCTTTCATCTTACATCCAGAACCTTATCTTTAGTTTGATTTGATCAATATTTATCAATTTGTTGTTTCTCCTCTATCTCATTTCGATTTCGATCACGAGGGGGAAGTACCTATCAAACTTTAATCTTTGATTCAACTTTATCAATTATATCAGTCTTGCTTGAGATTCTTATCTCTGACATGTCAATTACTTATTTCGGTGTTGACTTTGTCTTTTTCAATTGTGTTTATTTCTGTCTTGATGTGTTCCCGTTTTGACCACACGTCTAGGTTGTTTTGTGATCCCATTTTGACCTCACACTTCAACTGCATTCTTTGACTACATGTTTTCCCATGTCGACCACACATTTGTCAAAGAGGGGCAAATATATGGACCCTAAAATGGTCGCCTAGACTTTGGGCCCCATTTATTATTTTATCATTTTATCAATTTCCTGAATCAATGTTTTGGAACATTTTCAATTCAAATCAATTTCCTTGATCAAATTGTAATTAATTCAATTATTCAATTATTTTAATATTTCCTAAGGTTTGATCATTTTTATCTAATTAAAAGATTTAATCTTTCTTTTAATTAAATAAAATTCCTCTTATTTAATTAAAAGATTTAATCTCCCTTTTAATTAAATTCCTCTTATTTAATTAAATTCAATTCCTCCCATTTAATTAAATAAAAAATTTCTAATTTATTTAATTGAAAGAAAACCTCTCTTTTAATTAAATAAATAAAAATCCCCACTTAAAGCACTTTATTTGTTGAAAAAGGAAATGAATTAAATTAAAAATTAAATAAAAATCCATTTTTCTTCACATCTTTCTAAGTGGTGGGTTTTTGCCTCTTAATCGTAGCCTTTGATTTTTGCCTCTTAATCTCAATCGTTCACTTTCCTTTAAAAGGAGACCTCTCCTCATTTTTATATTAGAGTTTTTAGTATTGTTATGTTGCAGGTTTAGAGAGCAATTTTGGAAGAGCATTTGAGCATTTGAGCTTGGATATTGCAACTTCTCTCTTCTTGTCTCATTCTTCTTGCATTCATGGCTACTCATGTAGATTAGAATCATGTTTATTTCCATAGATTAGATTTGCATTTGCATTTTCTTTCATAGATTAATAAGCATTGTTATCATTTAGATTAATTTCCTTTTATGCATTGCAATCATATAGAGTAGATCTCATTTTCATGCATTCAAATCTCTTGTTTCATGGTGTATTTGCAATAGACACAACTAGGTCAATCTGAGGGCTTTCATTTTACATTTTTACACATCCATGACTAGGGAGCTATGGATCGATTTTTGAGACCTCATTCTTGAGTGTTCTTGAATGTAAGGATTCATAGAAGTGTGACACAATTATAGCACACACTACTACTGGTGAATATGAGGGAATAAACATCGAAAGTGAGAAAAACCCTACGATGATCAACATTAGGAAATGTTATACTGAGGAAGAGAGGAAAGAAGCTATAAAGCTCTTCCTAGAGTACCAGGATGTCTTCACATGGAGTTATGAAGACTGAAAGAGCTTTATGGATGGGAAAGTTAAATATCAAATTCCTTTAAAACCCGATGCTGCTCCATTCAGGCAAAAAAAGGAATTACAACCCCAAGGTTTTTGATGCTATATTTAGGGAAGTTGATAAAATGATTAAGGCTAAGATCATATACCCTATCCATCATTCCACTTGGGTAGAAAATATAGTGCCTGTGAGAAAGAAAAATGGAGAAATAAGAATCTGCGTCAACTTTAGAAACCTTAACCAGTCTTCCTTGAAGGATAACTACGCTCTTCCCAACATGGACCACCTATTTCAGACTGTGGCTGGAGCTGAGATGATGTCCATGTTGGATAGCTTCTCAAGGTACAATTAGATAGAGGTGAAGAAAGCAGATTAACACAAAACATCCTTCACTACTCCATGGGAACATTTTCTTATCACAGGATGTCGTTCATGGACCACCTATTGCAGACCGTGGCTAGAGCTGAGATGATGTCCATGTTGGATAGCTTCTCAAGGTACAATCAGATAGAGGTGAAGAAAGCAGATTAACATAAAATGGCCTTCACTACTCCATGGGCACATTTTCTTATCACAGGATGTCATTCAGATTAATCAATGTTGGAGCTACCTTTCAGAGAGGTATGTATCTTTCCTTTGGCTATATGAAAAATAAAATAATTGGTATTTATCTAGATGATCTTACTGTGTTTTCTAGAAGAAGGGTAGATCACATGAAGGATTTGAGGAGAGTGTTACAAAGGTGTAGGGAACATGGGATCTATTTGAATCCCAAGGAGTCAGTCTTCTGTGTGACTGAAGGGAAATTACTAGGTCACATTGTTTCCCAATAAGGTATAAGAATCGACCTAGAATGGGTTAGAGAAATCCAACAACTAAGCCTACCTATAAATAAGATGAGAATAAAATCATTTTTTGGTCGGGTAAATTTTCTCAGGAGGTTTGTCCCAGATTTTTCAAAAATTACTAAATGTATAGTAGATATGATGAAAGGGAAATTGAATTTTAAGTGTAATGACCTTGGCAAACAAGCTTTCAAGAATATTAAAAATGTCATAGCCAACGCCCCAATTTTATGCCATCCGGATTACAGGAAGGATTTCATAATTTATTGTTACTCCTCTAAGCATACCGTGTCATCTATTCTCATGCAGGAAAACAAGGAAGGAGTTCAAGCTCCTATTGCTTTTCTAAGAATACCACTGAAAAACCATGAGTTGAAATATTCTCAGACTAAGAAACATGCTTTCGTTGTGGTAAACGCTTTAAAGAATTTCAGATTCTATATTTTGCACTCTCATTCCTTTGTATATGTGCCTGACATTGCAGTAAAAAATTTATTGACTCTTGATCAGACCTAGGTTGTAATAATAGAGGAGCATGGGTGGATAAGACATAGGAATATGACATAGAGATACAACCCACCAAATTGGTAAGAGGAATGCACTATGCAAAGCAATGGCTGAAAACCAGGCGGATGAGGCTCCTAAAGCAAAACAATTGGTCTTAGCGGTGAGTATGCAAGACCCTTGGTTTGAAAATATTGTATATTTTCTGATGTATGGTGAGTGCCCTGAAGGATTAACTGCAAAACAAAGAAGAGATTTGAAGTTGAAGGCTTCCAAATATGTTATCTGGGAAGACAGGTTGTATAAGAGGTCGATAGATGGGACTTTCCTCAAGTGTGTTGACAAACAACAACAGGAGAAACTATTGAAGGTGTTTCATGATGAAGCTTGCAGGGGGACATTTTTCTTCATCGGTTACTTTGTTCAAAATATTAAGACAGTGCTATTATTGGCTGGGAATGTTCAGAGCTGCATATCATTGGGTGGAAAAATGTGAGAAGTGCAAAATGTTTACTGGAAAGCCACAGCTAATAGCACTTCCCCTTAGACTGGTGATAATTGAAAATCCCTTCCAGCAATGGGGTCTTGACTTTATTGTCCCTATAAATCCTGCATCTAGTGTAGGCCATACCTATATAATCACTGTGACATACTACTTCACAAAGTGGGTGGAGGCAAAATCAACTAAGAAAACTACTTCCGAAGTGGTATGTGAGTTTATTAATAAGGAAAACATCCTAGTAAGGTTTGGCGTACCTGTCAAGTTAGTAATGGATAATGCCGCATATTTTTCTTCTTTGGAGATTACTGAATTTTGTTTTGAGTATGGCATTTCAATTAGCCACTCATCCGACCATTTCCCACAAGGAAATGGTCAAGCTGAGTCTAGTAATAAGCACTTAGTGAATATTGTGAATAAACTCGTAGCAGATAACCAAATAACATGGCACAAGAAAATCCATGAGGCACTCTAGGCTGATAGGGTGACTCCCAAAAGAGCTATTGGCATTTCCCCCATTGAACTTGTCTATGGAGTTGAAGCCAGTCTCCCACTGCCTTTGGAGCTGGCTACTTGCAAGTTGAGAACAGTAGTAGAAGATGGTATATATAAAGATGGTTGAGAAAAGAGGATCACGTACTTAAACAAGCTCGAAGAAGAAAGGGAGAAAATGGTAGATCACATCACACAGCATCAAATGCATGTGAATAATTTGTTTGATAAAAAAAGAAGACCCCATAAATTTATGGAGCGAGATATGGTGCTACAATGGGACAAACGCAGGGTGCCTAAAGGCATGCATGGAAAATTTGAGATGTTGTGGAAAGGACCCTTCAAGATTCATCAGGCGTTTGAGAAGAATTCTTTCAAGCTGACTTATCCTGATGGTGAGGCACTACCCCTGACATACAATGGTCAGGACTTGAAGTTGTACCAGATTTTAATCGAAAACAAGTAATCCATGTATTGTATATAGTTACGTTTAGTTCCTTCTTTTTTCCTTAGATAGGTTTCCTTTCTTTGTTTTGCTCTTTGTGTTTTGCCTTAGTTTTGTTTTCTAGCACCCTTTTTATGATCTTTGTGAAACTAGAGACTTGAGTTCCTTGCTTGGACATGTGAATGTCCAAGTCCCCAAACAGAGCCAGTTGTTGCTCCATTTTTTTTCTTCATATTTTTAGACAAAAATGGATGTCTTGTGTGTTAGTAATAGTCTTAAAATCATTGTGTAAATCTTGAGTCTAGGTCTAGATTTCCCCTTAGGCTAGGAGGCCTTTATCGGGTTTTCCCAAATTAACTTCTCCTTTTGTAAGTCAGGGGGTTTTATCAAATTCATGTTATATATTGGGTAGGTTAGACTCCCAAATCTAATAAAGGTCATGGTTTGAACATCTCTAACTTTTTCTCTATGTGAATTTGAAATGTTTATCCTTAATACTTCATTTTGGTATATTGGCAGAAAATCAGTTCTAAGCTTCTCCTCAGTAGAAAATAGACTCTCGAGGGCATTTTCTGCCAAAATGATTTAAGTGACAAAAATGGTGACCTTGAGGAACATTGGTAAGGCCTGAGGATATAACTAGGGTTATTGGTTTCAGTTGGGTCAGTAAAATGTGAATCTATAGCCCTTGGCGGAAAATTGATTTTTGGCTTTCTCCTCGGCGGATTGTCGCCTGCAGAGTGTGTTTTCCGTAGTTGACAATTTAAAGAATATCATCGGTTGGTGGAAGTTAGAAATAGATGATTTGAAGTTAAAACAACTATTGCACTCAAGAGGAATCTTTACAGGTAAAATAAATGATGAAATGATGAAGATTTCCCAAGAGCAAAGTCACAATGATGCCCGAGCAAGAAAATCGACGAGCAGAATCACAAGCATACCCAACGGCCAGAATTACAGTGTTACACGACAGACAGACAATACCGATGGAGAAGCCTGAGGAGAACTAAATTTTTTATGGAAGCTACCAAGAGTTAAAACACCAAAGTTAACTAGAGTTCAAAAATGACAAAATATCTAGCTAGCAGAGCTAAAGATAGACTTAGCTGGTTGTTGACATTATTTTAGTCAACAAGTTAAAGTCAGAGATAAGTAAAAGATGAAAAGTTGTTTTATCCATTTGTCAAAGACATTTCTTTGAGATAAAATATGATTTGTGCTTTAACTGAAATATTGGCGATAATTGTGAATCACGCCAAGATCAAGAAAATCAAGAACCTAGAAACGGTGATATCATGTCTATAAAGAGACAACTTAATTCATTTCAAAATCAGAAAGGGGAGTGAATAGAAAAGAGGATGCTAAAGAGAAACTGATGAAGAACAACTTCATATAGTCCTGATCAATCAAGCTAAGAAAAGAGCTAAAGATTTCTGTGGACACCAAGCAACAGAGTAAAATAGCATCACCGAGCAGAAAGTGGAGTAAAGGTATTGAAAAGATATATTGATCAGAAAGGTAATATGAACTTATAATAGATCTAAAAATCACTAAGTCTAAGTTGTATATATGAACAGATCATCTACTTTTTCCTTTTAACCATCAGATCAAAAATTCTCTTAACTGAGCAGGATTTAAAGATCCTTTCTATATTGAGATACATCTCAAGGAGTATAAAAAAGTTTGATCATGAAGATAGCATGAGATGACAGATACCATTTGACAAACTATATTGGGTTTGGTCATAGAAGGTAGCATGGAGATGCTCGATATCAAGTGAAAACTATTCTATTAAATCCTCTAACAACGTCATACCTGACAGTGTGTTTGTAACCTTTAACAGGGTTGGCTCTTCACCGAGCTCACTTTAGAAGAGTAAAAATTTTGGGTTACCGGTCCCAAGTGGTTTTTCCCTTAACAGGGTTTCCACGTTAAAAATCCATGTTTCAATGTGTTTATGAGTCATTACTTTAGTGTTTTTCATTATACATAACTAATCTGGATTGATCAGAATACTCTAAGTAATTTACTATTTTTTTGTAAATGAAAGACTACTATTTGGTAAACTAAAAGAATAAGGTTTAACAGATAATTACGAGAAGTATTTATTGGATAAGTATAATTTAAGGCATTCATCTTATAGGATTGGAGATAACTAGAGGCTTAACATTGTGGTACTAAGTTTTTGGGTTGATTTATTGGAATATTTTGAGCCCACTAATTCACCCCCCCCCCCTCAATTATTTCTAACAATCGAATAGGCTGGTATATTGATTTATCAAGAATAAATAAGTATTGTTGTTTCTCAATTAAGTTTACCGAAGTTTCATAATAAGAGCTAAGAATTGCATAAGTATTTGTATTTTTAGAAGAATAGAGCTGAGTACTGTGAATTGCAGAGTAAATTGCAATCAAGAGCATGAGTTTGGAGATAGATTTGTTTCAATATCGGTAGAAAGGATGAGTCAAGCAACACCAAGCAGAGCTTCAACTAGTGGAAAGAGTGGAGATGTCGAAGATGATCAAAAAGGAAAAAGGAATTACTCCAAAGAATTTGTGACTTTTCTACCAGGAACTAATCAGGCTAGAAAGGTAAATGATGAATAATTTGGTGATAATATGTCATTTTGTAGATATGCTAAGACTCCTGATACTTCTGGATATCATATTTTTAATTACTTTCATAAAAATAATGATGATCTTGTTCCCGTTTCAAACTGATGGACATCAGGGTTAGCCATATTAGTAGTGCCAGATGTCTTTGTATATGTTGATTTGTTACTTGAATTGACCAGTAGATATGATCCTCTCTCTAAGACCATCAAGAAGGATGATGGAACAGACCTAGTTACCCTAAATATGGCATCTTTAATGAAGGATTTTAACATTTACAACCCCTGTACTACAGAGATAGACCTGAAGGCATTAGCAACCAAGTATACTAGGGAAGCTACCATTGTAGCTAAGTTAATTCAAGGTCATGTGCCTAAGAATACAAGAAATTATATAGCGGCCATACCAAATTCCATTGCACCCTATTTCTACAAAGATTTAGCCATTTATATGAATTATATTTCCTATGCACTATGTAGAGATTTAGGAGTTAATATGGGTAGTGACAGGATATCTTCAGATATTCTGATGATTGTTTTGGATCTTCAGATTCCACATGTTAGTAAAGATTATGACTATATCAAATATGTCATTGACTGAATGCATCAAGGGTTCATAGATATTCAGAAAAAGGATTCTAGCCCTAAATTTTTGAAATATTTTGTATTGATGCATTTGATTTTGTTTTCAAATTTCAATATTGTGGACTTGCAAAATTTGAGACCCATGAGATTCTACCAAGGCCAATCCAACCCTATTCAACTCTGGTTGAGGGTTTGGAATTATACATCAAGGGAGAATGAATTTTGTGCATTCCATAATTGGATGGTGTATCCAATTAAGATTTTTTTAGGAGTAAACATGACAAGATTGCCAATCAAGGTCTTGCAGCTTCCCAGGCCTTGCCAGTTTTTGGATAAGTGGACAGGAGATCACAACTAGGGAGATTTCTTTTATAATAAAGATTTTACTTTGATAAGGGTTTATGGTTGTACCTAGCCACCACATATACTTCCATATCATGTGACACCAAGGATAGTTATTATGGAGTTCATCTGGCAACTGATTTTGACTGGCAAGGAGCATTTGGCTCCACACAGGAAGGGTACATTTACACCTCGACAGTTTATATCTTTTAACTTCACAATTGGCAGGAGGGCATTGGACCCAATAAACAGATGGTTGGCTCATTTTAGATTGAATATAGCCTTGTACAGGTATGTTGACATAGAGGGATTCATAAAGAGTGCAAGGAAGCTCTTAAAACCAACCATTCCAAATACCAAGGAGCATGAGCACTGTGAAGAGGACATTATAAGGAACATCTTAGAAGATGATGAAGTTACAAGAAGGGCGGGGAAGTTCCAAGAGCTAATGAATCTGGAACAACAAATTAAAAAGAAATGGATCTCTTTTGAGGGTTAATTTCCAGAAGTGTCTTATTTGAAAAGACTTGATAAAATGATAAAATCCTATGGTACATTGTGTAACCAGCTGAAGGAACTAATAGAAGATAAGGAAAGAGGTCCTTATAAGAATGCTTCCTCTAAGTATAGTGACAACAGCTATTCAGTGCATATCCCACCTCCAATGGATTAGCCACTTCAAATAGAGGAAAATGTAATAATGGATTTAACTCAAGGTCCTGAGGATGAAATGACTAATGAGCCTCCTAAGAAGAAGAAAAAAATATAAATAGGGGAGCCTTCTCATGATAAAAGAGAGCTTTAGCAAGAGAAATTCTTGAGTGATGATAATTTCATAAAAACCAAAGAATTCAAAGACTTCTTAATATGGGAAAAGCAATAACAAGTTGGGTCACAGTTGCAATTAGTAGGAGGTGAATCAGTGCCAAGTGAAGCCTTGTAGGCTCTATAAGAATATGATCCTGAATCAAAAATAATGACTCTAGAGGAAGCTATACAATTGGTTAAATCTAGTGGGATGATACTGGTGGAAGGATGGGATCTTACATCAGCATTTATCATTGATCAAATAAGAAGGCAGCCTGATATAAAATTGTCTTCAAAGACGCAGGTGGGAGAAATAATTAGGGAATGTGGATATAATCCACAATCCCAAACTTTAGCCATGTGGGATCTGGCTCCCAAGATTGAAAATCCATCATTGATTAATGTACAAGAAAAGATGGATGGTGATAAAATCATATGGTCCATCCACAACACTGGAGATTTAGAAATATCGCAGGCCCTTATTCATTTTTCTCATCTAAATGAAGCTAAATATGAACAGATCTCAAAGAGATATCAGAAGTTGTTTGATGAAGCAAGTGCAGTGTTGAAGGATAGAGAACTATGCTTGATAAAGATCAATGCATTAGAGAAGCTGGTGGCAGAGCTGAATCAGAAATTACAAGAAATCCCTGACATTATTCTTGCTTCACCTAAGAGAACTGAGGATACAGGGGATATCTCAAAGGAGACAGAGAAAAATGATAGTAATCAGAATGAAGTGGCTTTAGAAGCCCTATTTAAAATCCTATAGCATAGGATCAATGTCCTAAAAGACAAAGTTGATCTAGTATCCAGTGCTTACAATAAATTACCTGGCATACAAATAGAGGTAAATAATTATGTTTCAATTTTAAACCTTTATTTTGGGACATGGTCAGCAAGGACATCTTTATTTGAAAGATTAGCGGTCCTTCAGCCATTAAGGACATATCTCCCAGAGATTGTGTGTCAAGTAGGTGAGGAAATTGAGCAGATTGGGGTTATCGTGTCTTTCTTTAAGCGCAAGGAAAATGAGATTCAGGCTAGGGCCAACATGTTTGGGTTAGGATATAATAATTTTATTCCTCCAATAAAGGGAGAAGATGATTAGATCAAGGAAGTAGAAGTATGGAGTGGTTAATTTGACACCTTACTGCCTAAGATAGAGGAATTTATTGCAAACAGTGGTGAATTAGATTTGGAAAAGTTTAATAAGACTTTAGATGAAGCTTCAAAGCCAAAATAGACTTCAATAAGTTTGTTACAGATGTCAAGAGCATTACAGATGCTAGATGGGAAAGACAAAAGACACAATTACAAATCATTAAAAACTTTAATTGGCCTATAGAGGCATAAGTTGCAGCATGGGATGTTCTCACTAAGCCCAAGACAAAGAAGCCTGCAACAACTGACTTGGACATATTGGACGAGGAGTGAAAAGACACCTAGCACATGATCTCTAAGCACAGAGAGGTTAGTCATCAGTAAGACTAGTGTAAGTTAACCTGTAATGGCGGTCACTAGATCTCCCAATAACTATTTGAGGCTACCCAGAATATCTATAGACAAAGGTGCCAGTTATCAAAGATTTCAAGATCAAATATGATTGTCTTCCTATTTTGTCTTTCCGTCACTTAAGGACTTATTGTATTTTATTTTAGGGTTAGATATAATCCATCTAAAGCTTGTTGCATCCTTAGTCTTTAAGGATTCCAAGATGGCTAATATTCTATAAATAGCAAGATAGAACATATTTGTAAGGATGGTGAAATATACAACTGCAAGGCATACTTCTCAATTTTGTCTGAGTTTTGTGCTTTTTTGTCTATTGAATGCATTGAAGCAGTAACATATTAATAAAATACATTGCAGTTTTTGTTCTATATCATTTGTTGTCTCTTTATATTTTTGTTTAAGCTCGTGTATGTTTAATTTGTAAAGCATCTTAGACATACCAGTTACAAGGTGATTGTGCAATTACTTGTAGGTTTCTTTCAAGGAAAAAGTAATTCTTATAAGTGATTCCAAAGAGTTAAGCATTGGTGTAAGGATCTAATACAGGGGTGTGGGAGTGAAAAGGTAGTATGTAAGGCATTCTATCTAAACTACATGTTTTTTTATTAATCAGTTTACTGTGGATTTATACTTAATATTGACTATTTGCCCAAGAACTAGGCACTAATTTAGGGTTTAGAAAGCAATTAATCATCATTCAATATTAAAGCAATCAATCATTCACTTTTCATTTACAAATAATATATATGTTTAAGTAATTGTGTTAGAGAATACAATTCATTTTATTGAATCCTTAAAGAGTGAATCACTAGGTTAACCCTCCTGAGTGAAAAGAACTCCAAAAGGAAGAAGAGTGAGAATCCTTATCTCACTGATTTTTTCTATTGTCATGTTTATGGTTTGGCTTACTAAGCTCTGTATCAAATTGGTTATAATCATCTTATTCTATTAAATGATACAGTAAAAGGCAATAGGTAAATCATTGATCGACTATCATATTTATTGAGAAACAGTAATTTATTTAAGGTACACCCGCCTGAGTTTGTGGAGCTCAAAGTGTAGAAGGATCATATCCTTGTTAATTGGCCTTTACCCTACATGAATCAAGAATTGGGAATCTGAGGGTCAAGCTTGATAAGTTATATTGTGATTCTACATGAAAAAGAACTAACAAATTGGCGACTCCGCTAGGTAATTTTATAAACCCTTGTTAAACTTTCTGACAATCTCTAGTATTTTAAAAATTGAAATAGTTTACAATTGATTTTTCCCATCTAAGTTTCTCTTATAGTATTCATATTTGGTTGTGTTGTATTTTCACAACTTGTTTTGGGTGGTGACTTAAAAGGAAATCTTTGTAATCAGTGCTAAGTAAAATTTCAATATTCATGCACATCCTTTCAGAATGAATACAAGATCAAGACTAAGAGATCATCCTAAAGTTGAGTTGGAAAGTGGAATTCCAACCACTTCTAGGACTAAATTTTCTTGGAGAGAAAAGAAGAACCAAGCTAATATAGATAATCAATCTCCAAGAAAAGAAGAAGAAAATACTAGGAGAAAAGATTAAACCCAATCCAGTCATGAGGGAAACACATCAGAATATGAAGAAGCCCCTGTCCTAGGATTAGAAACATATGCAAATAGTAGTACTTCTAGTGAGAGAGAAGGGACAGATACTAGTAGTTCAGATTCTGAAGTTCCTTCTGATGAACTTGTTGAAGAAGAAAAGATTCTAATGAGGCAGTTGGCCATTATTCAGCAAAGGAAAAAAGAGAAAGATCTAAAAAATAAAAAGCAAGATCAAAAAAATGATGACAAATTAAGAAGACAATCATCAAAACATCAAGCAGCAAAGAATTTTGAAAGGTCTAAAAAAGATCAAGAAAAACCTGTCACATACCAAAGTTCACAAAAGTTCCAACAGAACAAATGTCTAAATTAGACATTGATCTTGAAAAGTTCAAAAAGGAGAAAGAAATTATGGCCAAAATGCTAGAAAAGGCAGAAGCAGAGGCTACCGTTATAGAGATGAAGAAGAAGATTGATTTCCTGCAATCTTCTGGATATTCCCATACTAGAGCTAAGAGTGCTACAACTTCAAAAGCTAAAGCTTATACCTTTCAAGATGATGATAGATTCCAAAGGAAGCCACCTCATGGAGAAAGGTACAAGCAATTTACTTTTATTAGTATTCCTAGGTATCCTGATGCAATACCAGAGGACATTGGGGATAAACTCCCAAAATTTTCAGGAAATAATGTTATTTCTTGTGAGGCACATTTGAGAAATTTTATTGATATCTTAGATGATCTTAACATTAATCATGATGATGTCCTGATGAAACTTTTTGTTCAATCCTTAGTTGAAGATGCTAGGGAATGGTTTAGAGGACTATCTCATGGTTTTGTAGGATCTATGGATGAATTAATAGATTTGTTTAAAGATCAGTATGGTGATAAAACTAATGAGGAATTATTGTTAAATGAATTCAACAATATAAAGAAAAATTTCATTGAGGAAGTTATTGAATTCAATACAAGGTTCCAGAAAGCTATGCATAAGCTTTTCCAAAAGATCAAACTTGATGAAAAAGTATGTCTCGCTACATATTTGAATTCTTTTGATTCTAAAATGGGATATGCTCTCTAGGACAAGAATCCAAGGACCCTTACTGGTTCCTATAAGACAGTAGTCAATATAGAAATGAATAGGAGAGTATCAGGAAAGTTGGGTAGAAGAGATGATGGGTGTTTTAGTGGGAGCAACCAAAAAGAACCAGAATACAAAGAATATAAAACTCCTCAAAATAATAGGTCATCCTATAATAGTTATAATCCACAAAATAGGATGCAAAATCACCCATATGGTACCCAATTCAAAGATGGTAAACCTATTATCCCACCAAAAAAGGATAATCCTTATAATAGAACTCCTGTTCCTTTGCATAAAAACTTGGTTAACATGTGCAATGATTCTTATTGGTGTGAAGTTTGTCAAGCTCCATGTAACCTTGATTTTTGTGTTGTTTCCCTAGACATAAATGCAAATGAGGAACAAGGAGATGCAAAAGGTGAGTATGGTGATCATAATGGTTGTGCTATGACTAATTATTATTCATGTCCTAATGTAGATTATGATGATTAGGTTGAGAACCATGATATGTATGGTTCACAAAGTAGAGTAGAAGCATATCATCAACAAGTTTTATCTGACAGTGAAGAAGAAGAAGTTGATGATATGAAATGTTATGCTCAAAATAGTCAAGATTCTACAATAGTAAGAAAACCCTCTGATAAAGAACAAGAAAGAATTACTATTGATTTACTTACTAAAGCAAGAAGTAACTATAACCTAAGGAATAGAGTAGTTGGTGATGCAAGTAGCCAACCAGCTGGTATCTTTATCAAAGAAAATAAAGTAGATGCCAAGTAGCCACAAAAGAAGGAAGGACCTACTGAAAATGCAAATAAACCAAAGTTCAAAATTATAAATAAATTAGATGGTTCAAATCTTGTACATAAGGAAAAGGCCAAAACATTAGAAAAAAATTCTTCCCCTCCTAGAGTTGAAAATAAGAAGTCAAAGAAATAAGAATCAACTCTGAACATTCAAATTGAGGATAATAATATTATTGTTGAAAAGAAAAAATCTTCTGATATAAAATACACCTATATAGATATGGGTCAGTGTTTGTCACAAATGGCTGTAAAGGTTCCATTTCTAGAAATGATGAGAATTAAGGAACACAAGGACAAGGTCCTTATAGTATTGAATAGTGTTTCTTCAATAAAATCCCAAGAACCAAAATATATTGAAAAAGGTAAAGACATAAATAAAAAGTTTAATAACAAGGGAAAAGAGCCTGAAGGAACGATTTCATAAATCCCTCAAATATATTTGAATAGAAACACTTTTTCAGGAATTGTTGATCCACTTTTCCTAACTTTGATCATAAATGGTAAGATGCTAAAAAATTGTATGATAGATTCTGGAGCATCTAACACTGTAATGCCCGCAGAGATAATGAGGTCAATGGGTCTACAAGTTGATACACCACATGGAAGATGTCTGGAAATGGATTCTAGAGAAATCCCTTTTGTTGGTACTATTGAGGCTTTACCTTATAGGTTAGCTACATGCCCTGACACAGTGTTAAAAATGAGTGTATTGGTGGTTGACATTCCACCTCATTATGGAATGATTCTATCAAGGAAATGGAGTGCTTCAATGGGTGGGAGTATTCAATGTGATTTATCTTTTTCTACTTTCAACATTGCTGGTAATAATGTCAAGGTGTCCCGGGAAAGTAGGACTCCTCACATGATTGAATTGAATGAAAATACTGACATTAATTGTTGTGTGGACATAGACATGGAAAATTTCAGAGTAGAAAAGATTGTTCCAGAACACAAAACTACTGATCCATTAATTGAGGAATTGAATGCACAGCAAGGTGGTTTATGGAAGATGTACTTTGATGGAGCTTCCTCCAAAGAAGGATCAAGAGTTGGTGTCTTATTTATCTCTCCATTAGGTACAACATTCAGGTACTCATTCTTATTGGCATTTCAATGTACAAATAATACTGTCAAATATGAAGTCTAGTTTTTGGGGTTAAATATTGTTGCTAAGCATGGAATTAAATGTTTAAAATTTTATGGTGATTCTGAGCTAGTAGTAGCACAACTTAGATCCAAATATGATGTAAAAAATGATAGATTGAAAATGTACAAACATGCTATTTGGGATCAGATTGAATCTTTTGATGCCTTTAATATTAATTGGATAGAAAGGTCAAAAAACATCATGGCAGACTTTTTAGCTAATTTTTCTTTAAAGACTAGTGACTTGACCTTAAGTGGAGTATCAATAATAGAAATTAAGACAATACTATTTGTCTCTGAGAAAATATTTATAACTGGCAAGTTTTTGAGGATGACTAAGACATTCTTAGATTTATTCAGTGCCTAGACCATTATGAAGACCAACATATAGATTGTAATTCTTTACTTGAGGTCATTGATGGCAAGGATATGGTTTTAGGGAATGAGGTTATCCCATTAAGTTCTAATCAGATCCCTAAATGGCTAGTAGAATTAGAAGCATTGTTCAATAATCAAGATGATCATTTACTAAAAATGAGAAATGCTAAAGTTGAGGATTTGGAAGAAGTAAATCTTGGATCAGAAACCACTCCTTAAATTGTGTATATTGGAAAAGGGTTAGATTCCCATGTCAGGTCAAATTTGATAGAATTATTAAGGAAACATAATTGTGTGTTTTCCTGATCTTATGAGGATTTGAAAGCCTATAGGGAAGACCTTTTTCAACATGAAATCCCACTAAAACAAGATGTTAAGCCATTCAGACAGAAATAGAGACCAATCAACCCATTGTTGGCTCCTAAAATGCAACAAAAATTAATGAAGTTAAAAGATGCGGGGATTATTTAGCCCATAAGACATTCAACTTGGGTTTCTAATTTGGTCCCAGTAAGAAGAAAGAATGGTGACATAAGACTTTGTGTTGATTTCAGAAACTTGGACATTGCATCCCTAAAAGATAATTACTCTTTACCTAACATGGAAGCAATGTTACACAAGATTACTGGTTGTGAGCTACTGTAAATGATGGATGGATTTTCAGGCTATAGCCAGGTATTAGTAAAAGGATCTAAGCAATTCAAAACTGCATTTACTACTCCATGGGGGACATATGTCTATATTAGAATGCTATTTGTCTTATAAATGCAGGGACAACATTTCAAAGAGCCATGGATGTTGCATTCAAGGAATTTATTGATTTATTCATGGTAATTTATCAAGATGACTTAACATTTTCCAAGAAAGAAGAGGACTATTGTGAACATTTGGAAAAAGTTTTTAATAAGGCTTTGGAATATGGTGTTTCCCTGAATCCATGAAAATATCAATTTGAAGTAACAGAGGGAAAATTGCGTGGATATATAGTATCAAAAGAGGGAGTGAGAATTGACCTAGAAAGGATAGAAGTTATTCAGAAGGTCACTGCTCCAAAAAATATCAAAGGGGTACAGTCTTTCTTAGGAAAGATTAATTTTGTAAGAAGATTTATTGCTAATTTTGCAGAGATTGTCAAACCTATAATTAAACAGTTGAAAAAAGATGCAAAGTTCCAAAGGGGTGAAGAAGCACAATTAGATTTTGAAAAAATCAAGAAAGCAGTGCAAGAGGCACCTATTTTGAAGTCTCCTGGTTACAGTAAGCCTTTCTATTATTTTCTTTTGAATCTTTTCATACAATTGTTGTTTTATTGCAAAAAGATGAGGAGGGTTTTGAGCATTCTATTGCATTTTTTAGTAAATACCTCAATCTGTAGAATTGAATTATGAGATGATGGAGAAACAAGCATATGTCTTGGTTAAAGCAGTAAAATCATTCAAACCTTATTTTTTTCTATGCAAAAGTGATGGATGTGTACCTCATGCAGCAGTTAAGGATATTCTTACTCGGTCATAAGCTATTGGTAAATGGTGTAAATAGATCAATAGTATTCAAGAGTTTAATTTGGAAATCAACATTACCAAATCAGTAAGAGGACAAGGCTTAGCAAAATTAATGACTGAAGAAAATTTTGGATTTGGTTCAAATAAATAATACAAAGGTATAAGATTCAACAATGACTAGGATTGAAAGATAGCCTTATTATTTTGACATCATGTACTATCTTAAGAATGCCAAATGCCCTGAGAATATGACTGACAATCAGAAAAGAACTCTCGAGTTGCAAGCTCAAACGTACACCTTAGCAGTACAAGGAGATTTATATTGGAAAGATAGAAATGGTGCACTCTTATTATGTCTAGATCAGAGTCAAGATGAAAAGGTCTTGGCAGAAATACATGTTGGAGTGTGTGGAGGACATTACTCTACTAAAACCAATGCGCATAAAATCTTGAGGGCTATTTGTTTTAGCCTTTCTTATTCAAAGATGCTCGTATCTTGGTTAGAAAGTGTGAACCTTGTCAAACATTTTCAAACAAGTTGAAATTTTCAGGCGCTTTGTTACTAAATCCTATAAGTGTTGAAGCACCTTTTGCCATGTGGGGAGTTGACTTCATTAGAGAGTTTTCAGAAAATATAGCGGTGGACATAGTTGGATACTAGTTGCCACATATTGTTTCACAAAATGGATAGAATCAATTCCTACAAAGAAGGCAACCAGTAAGGTAATCACTAACTTTTTGATGGAGAATATTCTAACCAGATTTGGTATCCCTGTAAAATTGGTAATGTATAATGCCATGTGTTTCAGGTCAGATGAACTTAAGGATTTCTGTGATGAATATGGGATTATGATGTCATACTCTTCCCCATATCATCCCCAAGAAAATGGCCAAGCAGAATCCAGTAACAAGAGTATATTGAAAATCTTGAAAAAGACCCTTGAGAAAAATAAGAGAGCTTGGCATTCAAAACTGAAACTTTCTTTGTGGGCTGATAGAATCAGTGTGAAGAAAGAAATAGGTAAGTCTCCCTTTGAATTAGTTTATGGAGTTCAATCTAGAATGCCCATGAATAATCTGCTTCCAGTATATAGATTTATTCAGGAAGAGGAGCTAGATGTTTATGAACCTATGCAAGATAGAATGATGTAGCTAGTAGAAATGGATGAAATCAAAAAAGATTGTCAAAAAGAGAACATTAAGTTACAACAGAAAAGGAAATACATGTTTGATAAAAGAGCAAGTAACAGGAAGTTTCAGCCTGAGGACTTATACTTCAATGGAATGTAAGGTCTAAAGACAAAGGGAAGCATAAAAATTTTGAATCATTATGGTTAGGTCCCTTTGTTATTCATCAAACTTTTGGTAAAGATTCACATCTTAAGGAATATGGAGGGAGAGGTATTTGAATTTATAGTGCATTGACAATTCTTGAAACCTTTCTTCAATTAAATTTTGATTTCCACGCACAGTAGTTATGTATTATATGTACAGGTGTGTTTTCTTTTAGTCGAGTGTTTACTTTTTGCAGTAGGTTAGTAAGCATGGTCTACCTCCCAGATATCTATGGTTCTTTCCATAAACATGTGTTTAAGCATACTTAGATAGAACCATTGTTGGCTGTATTTCCAGTTTTGAAGTCTTGCTATAAAAATTGTGGGTTCCTAGTGATGTTCTTGCATAAATTGTCAAATCCTGTCTAAAATGCTATCAATTTTGCCTTAAAATGTTGATCTCCAAGCAATTAAATTGATAAGATATGTAAAACCCTAGGTCTTAGGTTAATTTTATCCTTGATAAAGTAAAAACCCTAGTTCTTAATGATTGGCTTCTAATTTGTAGTTGCTTTTTCATGAAATATAAGTCTCTTAAGTCATGTGATCTTTTTCATGTTTTAAGTTAGTCGCACAGTCTCTTTAAACTTTCCAAATATTCCTTTCTATTTTGAGCCTCAGCGAAATGCTTTGGTCATGTTATCTCATGAGAAAAAGAATATGCTTTGAGGGATTAAGAGATTTAACGAAGGTCATTAATTCAGATCCAGATCCTATGATTCGCACAAAGTCTCCATTGAAACCCCGGAGTTAAGAAATTGTCTGGCGACTTCAAATTTCTTCAATCGTGAGGTCTCATAAACTCACCAAGGTTAATACTGATGACATGTAACTGATTGAATGTTTGAATATGTTAAGTTGATCCCCAAAATGCAGAAGGATAATGCAAGACATTAAATCAGTTAATGGAATGTATTGTCATTCATGTCAACTTGATATAATCTATTTGGTTATATACAAAGTGTCAAAGACTCCAGAGAATTAGAGAGATAAAGATTATGCTTTCTGTAATGCATAAAAGACAAGTATTCACAAAGTGACTTCAAACACCGACGGTCAGTGAAACCCGACAGATAGAGATCACCGACAGTCAAGTCACAGTGATGCTCGAGCAAGAAAACCGACGAGAAGATTCACAAGCATATCCGACGGCCAGAAACATAGTGTAAACTGACGGAGAAGCCCGAGGAGAACTGGAGTATTGACTGACGCTATTAAAGAGTTAAACCAAAATTAACTGGAGTTTAGAAATGACAAAATATTTAGCTGGCAGAGCTAAATATGGACTTAACTAATCATTATCATTGTTTTCATCGACAAGATAAGCGAAAGATAAGTGAATGATTTAAAGTTGATTTATCTAGTTGGCAAAAAGATCTCAGTGCGATAAAATGGGAGTTTTGCTTTAAATCTAATTGGCTAAGATTTTGGATCACACCAAGATCAAGAAAATCAAGAACCTAACAATGGTGATATCATTTCTATAAAGAGACAACTCAATTCATTATGAATTGTGTGGGGAGAGAATGAAAAAGAGGATGTTAAAGAAAAATTGATGAAGAGCAACTTCATTTAGTGCTAATCAATCAAGCTAAGGAAAGAGCTAAAGTTTTCTGTGGACACCGAGCAACGAGCATAGCATCACCGAGTAGAATCAAAGTGGAGCAAAGGTATAACAGAGATATATTGATTAGATTATTTTATGAGATTACAATAGATTTGAAAATCTGCAAGTATAATTTATATATGTGAACAAATCATATTGTTTCAGTTTAACCATTGATTCAGAATGTCTCTTAACCAAGTGGGATTTAAAGATCCTTTCTCTATTGAGATACATCTAATGGAGTATCAAAAATTTTGATCATGAAGATAGCATGATATGTCAGATACCAATTGACAGGCCAAGTGAGTGTTTGATCAAAGATGGTAGCATGAGATGCCAGATATCAAGTGACAGACTAAAATTTTAAATCCTCTAACAAGGTCACACCTAACAGTGTGTTTTTAGCCTTTAACAGGGTTGGGTCTTTACTGAGCTCACTTCAGATGAGTGAAAAGTTTGGGTTACCGGTCCCAAGTGGTTTTTCCCTTAACAGGGTTACCAAGTTAAAAATTCATGTGACAATGTGTCTATGAGTCATTACTTTAGTGTTTTGCATTACACATAACTTAATTGGATTGATTGGTATAATCTAGATAATTTATTGTTTATCGGTAAATTAACAAACTACATTTTGGTAAACATACAGTAGAAGGTTTTACAAAGCATTCCGATCAGTAGTAAATTGACAAAAGTATTTGGAGGCATTCATCTTATAGGACTGAAGATAACTAGAGGTAAAATATTGTGGTACTAAGTTTTAAGGATTGATTATTGGAATATTTTGAGGCCACTGATTCACCCCCCCTCAGTTTTTACTAACAATTGGTATCAGAGCTTGTGTGCTTAGAAAAGGAGTTTAACAGTTCAAACAAAATATCACAAGATGAACAGACGAGATGTGTCCAAGTTGAATAAAGACAACTTTGCATCATGGCAAAGAAGAATAAGACCACCTATCAAGTATTGGAAATGATATTGTTCAATACTTAGATATTGAATATGTGTTGCCTACAGGACCTCATACTCTTAATAAATTAAGAGTCAAGCATGAGCATAATTGCATGATGATAGAACTTGCATCATCACTTTTCGATGCTGAGTTTGCAGATGTCAAAATATACACCTCTGCTAAGAAAATGTGGGATAAGTTGAAGCTGGTAAATGAAGGAAATGTTAATATACTAAGAGCAAAGGCAGAAAGCCTAAGAGGGAGGTTTGATGACCTACGGATGAAAGAAGGAGAAAACATTACTCAGTATAGTTGCAGAATAAAAGAAGTAGTCAATGTTATCTGAGGAGTTGGAGGTACACTTGAAGAGGAGACAGTGTTAAGTAAAATCTTAAGAACCTTATTGCCTACATATGCTATTAGAGTTTCTGTTTTTCAAGAAATGAGAGCACTTGCAAACAATACAGTTACTCTAGATAGTCTGATTGGTAGACTAATATCATTTGAGATGATCAATTTTGATAATAGTGTCTTACCATCTGTATAATTTGCATTCAAATCTTCTTTAAAGATAAGTAATTCAAGTCATAGACATGCTATTAGAAATGATAGTGAAAGTGATAATGAAGAATAAGGACTTGATGAGATTGAAGCACTAATGGCAAGAAGATTGCAAAGAGGCAAAGGTAAATACAAAGATAAATTACCACTTGTATGTTTCAATTGTAAAGAGGTTGGACACTTTGCTGCAAAATGTCCAAACAGAAGAAAAGATGATAGAGGAAATGACAGATCATATGAGAAGAAGTTTGATCAAAGTGATAATAGGGATTACCGAAGCAATCGACAATCTGACAAGAGAGACATGCGAGACTACAAGGACAAAAGGAAGAAAGCATGTTACCTAGCTGAGAATAGAACTGATGACACCAACACCGAATCAGAAGAAGACATCGAGATGGTATTTGTAGCCATGAAGGATGATTCAGATGAAGATGAAGAAAGGTATGTAGAAACTGCACTCATATCTAAAGTTAGTAAAAATGATGTCTGGATCATAGATAGTAGCTACGCTCACCATATACCGATGATAAACAAAATTTTGAGACTTTTGAATACTATAATGGTGGTTCAGTAAGAATGGGTAATGATACACCATGTCTAGTTGAAGGTAAAGGAAAAATAATGTTGAATAACCTAATAAAATTTGAAAATGCTTACTGGGTTAAATGACTGAATTAAAATTTATTAAGTGTTTCTCAGTTGAACAATTCAGGTCACAGAGTAGCATTTGAAAATAAGAAGGCAAATAACTTGAATGAATCAGGAAGGTTGATTGGTACCAGTGAGCAGACAAAAGGTAACCTTTTCTATCTTGATGACATTAACACCACTTGTTTGATGGCTAGAAACGAAGACATATGGTTGTGGCACAAAAGATTATGTCATGTGAAATTTGACAACATGATAAACATAAGCAACAAAAGTAATGTCAAAGGCTTACCGACAATGACTAAGTGCGAGCATATCACGTGCAAGAATTGTCAAAAAGGTAAGATGACAAAGTCTAGTTTCAAGAGTAAAACCCATACATCTACTATAATTCTAGAATTAGTCCATACAGATCTATGTGGACTGATGAGGACAAAGAGCTACTATGGAGATAGGTATTTTAACCTTTTTGTTGATGATTTTTCTAGAATGATGATAGTCATGTTTTTAAAAGATAAATCAGAAGCATTTAAGATGTTTAAATGGTAGAAAAACAAAGTGAAAATAATTTGAAATGCTTAAGGTCAGATAGAGGAGGGGAATTTACATCAGATGAATTCACTGACTATTGCAATGAGCATGGAATTAAAAGATAGGTTTCTACACCAAGGACACCACAGTAAAATGGAATTACTGAGAGGAGAAACCGATCAACTGCTGACTGTGCAACAACATTGATGATTGAGAAAAGCATCACTCAAAATTTCTGGAGGGAAGTTGTCAGTACTGCTATCTACACATTAAATAGAGTACAATTGAAGAAGGACACAAAGAAGACACCTTATGAGCTTTGGTATGGTCATACACCCAATGTAAGTTACTTCATAATCTTTGGTAGTCAATGTTATTTAATGAAGGATGATAGAAATGGAAATCTTGATTGCAAAAGTGAAGAAGGTATCTTCCTAGGGTACTCAACCAAAAGCAAGGCTTATAAATGTCTAAACAAGTCATCTAACAAAATCATTGAAAGTGCAAATGTGAAAATAGATGAATTTTCATAAAAGAATGATAAGGAAAGCAAAAAGGAACCAGAGGAATACAACAGGTTTGTTTGTCCATAACCTGACACTCTACCTGAGCAACAGTGTGTCACTCCTGAGCATCAAAACATTGCACCCGAGGATGCAATTACCGACGATCAGGATAATCCTCAAAATGATGTTCCGAACAATGGAGATGAAAATGAATGTGAAGAAGATAATCAGAATGATGAACACAAAGTTGAACCAAAACTTTCCAAGTATGTCAGAAGAAATCATCCACAAGATCAAATCATAGGAGACAAGAAGGCTGGAACAAGAACAAGAAGTAAGTCACTAACACAAGATGTTTACTTTATGGTTTTGAGCCTATATTTGTTTACAATGCACTTGAGAATGAAGAATGGGTCAGTGTTATAAATGAAGAGATAGAATAGATTGAGAAGAACAATACATGGACACTAGTACCAAGACCAGATGATAAGAATGTCATCGGTACCAAATGGATATTCAGAAACAAGTTGAATGAGAATGGAGAAGTCACTAGAAACAAAGCAAGATTAGTATGCAAGGGATATGCACAAGAAGAAGGTATTGACTATGGTGAAA
>MU224708.1:1496558-1511834 GCA_018584345.1 Thuja plicata
CTTGCTTATGCTACATTTAAAGGATTCAAAGTATACCAGATGGATGTCAAATCTGCATTCCTAAATGGAATACTTGAAGAAGAGGTATACATTGAACAACTAGAAGGGTTTGTTAATCCAGACAAGAAAAACATGGTATGTAGACTACATAAAGCCTTGTATGAATTAAAACAAGCACCTAGATCCTTGTATGAAATACTTCACTCATATCTCATTAGCATAAAATTTGTTAGAACAAGTGAAAATAGCAATTTGTACTTAAAACAAGATACCGATGGTAATATTCTGATTGCTGAAATTTTTGCTGATGATATCATTTTTGGGGGAAATGAATTGTTATGCAAATCCTTTGCTAATAAAATGAGAAAGGAATTTGAAATTTCTATGTTTGGGGAGATCAAATTCTTTCCTGATCTACAGATTCTTCAACAAGATGCATGCATTTACATCACTCAGTCCAAATACATCAAGGAAGTGCTGAAGATATTCAAGATGGAAGATTCCAAACCAGTTGGAACACCTATGGCTACTGGATGCAAGCTGACAAAAGAAGACAAGACAAATGAGGTAAACTAAACCTTATATAAATCAATGATTGAAAAACTGATGTATGTTGTTCACACCAGACCAGATATAGCACATGCAGTGGGAATACTTGCAAGATTCTTTGCTAATCCAAAAGAATCACATATGACTGATGTGAAAAGAATTATAAGATATATGAAGAACACCGAGGACTATGGCTTATGGTACAAAAGAGAAGGAAAATTTGAGCTACAAGTATATATAGATGTTGATTGGGTTGGTAACATTGATGACCGAAAGAGTACAACTGGAGGAGCATTCTTCATAGGTGACAAACTTGTCACACGGATAAGTAAGAAGTAAGGATGCATCTCTCAGTCTACTACAGAAGCAGAGTATGTGGTTGCTGCTGCAAATTGCTCAAATATTGCATGGATCAAAAAATTGTTGGAAGGTATGAATATGAAGAGTCTTGAACCAGTAATTATCTACTGTGATAATACCAGTGCAATAAACATTTCTAAAAATCTAGTCATGCATGCTAAGACTAATTATATTGCTATCAAGTATCACTTTTTAAGAGAACAGGTGCAAGAAAAAGAAGTGACACTTGAATATGTTCAATCAAGGAGCAATTAGCTGACATATTCACCAAGCCATTACCGAAGGATACTTTTGAGTACCTGAGATGGAGACTAGAGGTTCAACCCTTGTATATTGGTCAGTAAGCTGACTAAGAAGTTGCATCAGCCTATACCAAATCTAAAGATCAGTCATGTTGATGCAAACACAAATATGGACAGCAACAGATACATCTGTACACAACAAGGTACAATTCTACACTGAAAATCAAAGGCATTGTATGCTGATGGATAGGGAAATTCAAGGAATATATTATGCAAAGGGATGGAACATGATAGATGATAAATCAAGGAGAATTATTTTTGTTTGGCATTTTTGTCAAAGGGAGAGATGTTCTCATTATCATACATGAGAGATGATCTTCTATTTATCATAAAGGAAAAGGGAGAGATGTTCTCATTATCATCAGCGAGAAATCTATTTTATCGTACAAAAGGATAGATGATTCCATATCACATAAAGATGAGATATGATAAAGGGAGATATTATATCATTATCCAATGAAGAGAAGTTCTTGGGAATCAGAAGGAAGAGTTAATCAATATTCTAAGGGAGAGAAATTGATTACATATAAAATATCCATCTAAGGGAGAGAAGTAACAAAGGCAGAGAGTTCAGAAAAAGAGAAAGAATGTTGTCAAAGGAAAAAGATATTATCAAGAAGAGGAACAGTCAAGGTAGAGCACATATCTAAATAGAGAAATCAGATGATACATCTATCCAGAGAAGGGATTGAAGATTGAAGACTACCACTCTGCATGAAACAAATCTAAGCTATTTGAGCTTACCGAGAGCCAGACATTTGTAATAGTTACATTAGGAAAGCTTGATGAAACTATATATTTCATATTGTATTAGTGATAGTATAGTATGATAATGTAGTATGTTGCCATCAATGCCAAAGGGAGAGATTGATGACATGTAACTGATTGAATGTTTGAAGATGTTAAGTTGATCACCAAAATGTAGAAGGATAATGCAAGACATTAAATTAGTTAATAGATTGTATTTTCATTGATGTCAACTTGATATAAACTATTCAATTATATACAAAGTGTCAAAGACTTCAGAGAATAAGAGAGATAAAGATAATGATTTATGTAATGCATAAAAGAGAAGTATTCACAAAGTGACTTCAAACAATGACGGTTAGTGAAACCCGATGGATAGAGATCACCGATAGTCAAGTCACAGTGATGCCCGAGAAAGAAAATCGATGAGCATTACCGAGGAGCAGAATCACAAGCATACTCGATGGCCAGAAACATAGTGTAAACCGGCGGAGAAGCCCGAGGAGAACTGGAGTGTTGACCGACACTATCAAAGAGTTAAACCGAAATTAAATGGAGTTCAGAAATGACAAAATATTTAGCTGGCAAAGCTAAATATAGACTTAAATAATTGTTATCATTGTTTTCATTGACAAGATAAGCCAGAGATAAGTGAATGATTTAAAGCTGATTTAGCCAGTTGGCAAGAAGATCTTAGCGAGATAAAATAGGAGTTTTACTTTAAATCTAATTGGCTAAGATTGTGGATCACACCAAGATCAAGAAAATCAAGAACCTAACAACGGTGATATCATGTCTATAAAGATACAACTCAATTCATTACAAATTGTGTGGGGAGAGAATGAAAAAGAGGATGCTAAAGAAAAACTGATGAAGAGCAACTTCATTCAGTGCTGATCAATCAAGCTAAGGAAAGAGATAAAGTTTTCTGTGGACACCGAGCAATAGAGCACAACATCACCAAGCAGAATCAAAGTGGAGCAAAGGTATAATAGACATATATTGATCAGATTATTTTAGGAGATTACAATAGATCTAAAAATCTGCAAGTATAAGTTGTATATGTGAACATATCATACTATTTCAGTTTAACCATTGATTCAAAAAGTCTCTTAACCGAGCGGGATTTAAAGATCCTTTCTATATTGAGATACATCCAATGGAGTATCAAAAAATTTAATCATGAAGATAGCATGAGATGCCAGATACAAATTGACAGGCCAAGTGAGTGTTTGATCAAAGATAGTAGCATGAGATGCCAGATATCAAGTGACAGACTAAACTTTTAAATCCTCTAACAAGGTCACACCTAACAGTGTGTTTGTAACCTTTAACAGGGTTGTCTCTTCACCGAGCTCACTTCAAAAGAGTAAAAATTTTGGGTTACCAGTCCCAAGTGGTTTTTCCCTTAACAGGGTTTCCACATTAAAAATCCATGTGTCAATGTGTCTATGAGTCATTACTTTAGTGTTTTGCATTACACAACTTAATTGGATTGATTGGTATACTCTAGATAATTTAATGTCTGTCAGTAAATTAACAGATTGCTTCTCGGTAAACATACAATAGAAGGTTTTACAAAGCATTCCAATCAATATTAAATTGACAAAAGTATTTGGAGGCATTCATCTTATAGGACTGAAGATAACTAGAGGTAAAATATTGTGGTACTAAGTTTTAAGGGTTGATTATTGGAATATTTTTTAGGCCACTGATTCACCCCCCCCCCCCCCCCCCCCCCCCCCCCCCCCCNTTTAGGCCACTGATTCACCCCCCACCCCTCCCCCCCGCACCCCCTCTCAGTTATTACTAACAAAGACATGGTTATATATCTTTAGTCGCGTGATCTCAAAAGAAAACATGGGTTAAGTGAAATATTATGAGATCTAGAGACTGTCGTCTGATTCAAAGAAGATCTTGTGGCCAGCGTTTAGTCGTAAGATAAAAGCACAGATGACTAAAAGTTCAAGAGATTCAGTGACTACCGTCAGATTAAGGATAGATCTAAAGGCTGGCATTTAATCTCATAATAAACCTTGAGTTAGATGATTTATTCAACGACAATGAGATTCATTTAGTCCCAAAGTCTCCATATGAACTGTGATTAGCAAAGGTTAAGTCAAGGTTTAGTGAAGTTTGCAGCAAGAGAATCTGAACCATAGATGAGAAAAGATTTGATGGTCAGCATTAAGTCGCTAATAGAAGTCAAAAAGTCAGATATTGTCTAGCGACTCAGAGGTAATGATCCATATGTTGACACATGTTTAAGTCATCTCAAAGATCTGCGGCCTGCAAAAAGTCTCAAAATAAACATGTGGTTAGTAACCTATCTAGCGACTTAGAGATAGCTTGTTAGTCACAAAGTCTCATGACAAAATACAATTAAGGGATAGAGCTTGAGAGATTTCACGCGAGCCATTTGATTAAAAATGATCTAATGGAATTTGTGAAGTCTCTGATCAGATGCAGTAAGTACAAGATGAATAAGAGATTTCATGTGAACCGTCAAATTTGAAGATGATATAGTGATGGTCGTGTAATCTCTAACTAAACTCATAGTTAAAAAAAACCTTCAGCTACTTCAAATTTGTACATTCACGTGATCTCCAAAGAAACCAAAGGTTAAATAAAGTTATTCTTAAGCTTTAGTCATGGAATCTCTAAATAAAGCATGAGCTAAGTAAATAATTCAGCAACTTGGAGATAACCGTTGATCAAAGTATTGATCGTACGGTTGGCGCTAATTCTCATGATGAAACTAGAGTTAAGGCTAACTCTCAATGACAAGGAGATAACTCAGTCGCGTGGTCACTAAAGAGAACCAGAGTATGAGCAAGGAAAAGTTATAAGGGTTTTATATCGTGCCATGATGTACAGTTGCTAGCCAATTAAAGGAAGAGGATTCTAACAGTGTCTAAATATCTGCTGAGATGTAAAAGGTCGAGGAAACTAGCCAATCAAATAAAATTTTAAGGCTTGATAAGGTTTTAATACTGAAAAAAGGTACTTATGACCTATCCAAGTGGCTTTTTTAAAAAAATTGAAGTATCTGTCAATTCAAAGTGTCACGGCTAAGAGAAATTGATTTCAAAGCACGTAGAGTAATGGAAGAAGTGATTGAGTAACAAATTCATGATATCGAATAGACTGGTACATTGATTTATCAAGAATAAATAAGTATTTTCATTGCTCATTTTAGTTTACCAAAGTTTTAGAATACAGAGCTAAGAATTGCATAAGTGTTAGTATTTTCAGAAGAACAGAGCCGAGTATTGTGAGTTGTAGAGTAAATTGTAGTCAGAAGTGTGAGTTTGGAGATAGATTTGTTTCAATATCAATAGAAAGGATGAGTCAACCAACACCAAGCAAAGCTTCAACCAGCGGAAAGAGTGGAGATGTTGAAGATGATCAAAAAGGAAAAAGGAATTACTCCAAAGAATTTTTGACTTTGCTACAAGGAACTAAACAGGGAAGAAAGGTAAATGACGAATACTTTGGCGATAATATGTCATTTTGTAGAGATGCTAAGACTCCTAATGCTTCTGAATATCTTCTTTTTAATTACTTTCATAAAAATGGTGATGGTCTTGTTCCCGTTTCAAACCCATGGACATCAGGGTTAGCCAAATTAGTAGTGCCAGACATCTTTGTAAATGTTGATTTGTTACTTGAATTGGCCAATAGATATGATCCTCTCTCTAAGACCATCAAGAAGGATGATGGAACAGTCCTAGTTACCCTAAATAGGGTGTCTTTTATGAAGGATTTTAATATTTACAACCCCTACACTACAGAGATAGACCTGAAGGCATTAGTAGCCAGGTATACTAGGGAAACTACCATTGTGGCTAAGTTAATTCAAGTTCATGTGCCCAAGAATATTAGAAATTATATAGCGGTCATACCAAATTCCACTACACCCTATTTCTACAAAGATTTATCCTTTTATATGAAGTATATTTCCTATACATTGTGTAGAGTTTTAGGAGTTGATGGGGGTAGTGACAGGATATCTTCATATATTCTGATGATTGTTTTGGATCTTCATAGTCCACGTGTTAGTACAGATTGTGACTATATCCAATATGTCATTGACTGAATGCATCAAGGGTTCGTAGATATTCGGAAAGAGGAGTCTAGCCCTAAATGTTTGCAATATTCTTTATTTATGCATTTGATTTTTTTTTACAATTTCAATATTATGGACTTGCAAAATTTGAGACCCAAGAGATTCTACAAACGCCAATCCAACCCTCTACAACTCTAGTTGAGGGTTTGAAATTATACATCAAGGGAGAATGAATTTTGTGCATTCCAGAATTGGATGGTGTATCCAATTAAGATTTTTTTAGGAGTAAACATGACAAGATTGCCAATCAAGGTCTTGTAGCTTCTCATGCCTTGACAGTTTGTGGATAAGTGGACATAAGATCGCAACTGGGGAGATTTCTTTTATAATAAATATTTTAATTTGATAAGGGTTTATGATTGCACCAAGCCACCACATATACTTCCATATCATGTGCCACCAAGGATAGCTATTATGGAGTTCATCTAGCAGCTGAGTTTGACTAACAAGGAGCATTTGGCTCCATAGAGGAAGGGTACATTTACACCTTGACAATTTATAGCTTATAACTTCACAATTGGCAAGAGGGCATTGGACCCAGTAAACAGATGGTTGGCTCATTTTAGAATGAATGTAGCCTTGTATAGGTATGTTGACAAAGCGGGTCTCATAAAGAGTGCAAAGAAGCTCTTAACACCAACCATTCCAAATACCAAGGAGCATGAGCACTGTGAAGAGAAGGACCTTATAAGGAACATCTTAGAAGATGATGAAGTTGCAAGAAGCGTAGGGAAGTTCCAAGAGCTAATGAATCTAGAACAACAAATTAAAAAGAAAGGGATCTCTTTTGAGGGTTACTTTCCATAAGTGCCTTATTTGAAAAAACTTGATAAAATGATGGAATCCTATGATACATTGTGTAACCAGCTAGAGGAGCTAATAGAAGATAAGGAAAGAGGTTCTTACAAGCACTCGTCCTCTGAGTATAGTGAAGCAGCAATCCAGTGCATAGCCCACCTCCAATGGATCAGCCACCTCAAATAGAGGATGAAATGACTAATGAACCTCCTAAGAAGAAGCAAAAAAAGGAAACAAGGGAGCCTTCTCATGATAAGAAGAAAAAGAAGAAAATGGATAAGACCAGTGCCCTAATTACTGGTACTAGGGTATATGACCATCAACTCAGAAAGATAATAAGAGAAGGAAAGAAGAAAAGAGAAGATGAAGAAGAAGAAGTTGAAATACCACTTTTATTGTGTCAGGATGAAAGAGAGCTTCAGCAAGAGAAATTATTGAGTGATGCCAATTTCATAAAAACCAAAGAATTCAAAGACTTCTTAATTTGGCCAAAGCAACAAGTTGGGTCACAGTTGCAATTAGCAGGAGGTGAATCAGTGCCAAGAGAAGCCTTACAGGCTCTACAAAAATATGATCCTGAATCAAAAACAATGACTCCAAAGGAAGCTATACAATTGGTTAAATCTAGTGGGATTCTACTGGTGGAAGGATGGGATCTTACATTAGCATTTACCATTGATCAAATAAGAAAGCAGCCTTACATAAAATTGTCTTCAGAGACATAGGTGGGAGAAATGATTAGGGGATGTGGATATAATCCACAATCCCAAACTTTAGCCATGTGGGCTCTGGCTCCCAAGACTCAAAAGCCATCATTGATTAATGTACAAGAAAAGATGGATGGTGATAAAATCATATGGTCCATCCATAACACTGGAGATTTAGAAATGTCACAGGACCTTACTCATTTTGCTCATCTAAATGAAGCTAAAGTTGAACAGATGTCAAAGAGATATCAGAAGTTTTTTTATGAAGCAAGTGCATTAGTGAAGGATAGAGAACTATGCTTGATAAAGATCAATGCATTAGAGAAGTTGGTGGCAGAGCTGAATCAGAAATTACAAGAAATCCCTGACGCTATTCCTGCTTCACCTAAGTGAACTGAGGATACAGGGGATATCTCAAAGGAGACAAAGAAAAAGGATAGTAATCAAAATGAAGTGAATTTAGAATCCCTATTAAAATTCCTACAGCATAGGATCAATGTCCTAAAAGACAAAGTTGATCTAGTATCCAGTGCTTTCAATAAATTACCTGGCCTGTAAGTAGAGGTAAATAATTATGTTTCAATTTTAAACCCTTATTTTGGAGCTTGGTCAGAAAGGACAGCTTTATTTGAAATATTAGCGGCCCTTTAGCCATTAAGGGCAGATCTCCCAGAGATTGTGTGTCAAGTAGGTGAGGAAATTGAGCAGATTGGGGTTACCTTGTCTTTCTTGAAGGGCAAGGCAAATCAGATTGAGGCTAGGGCCAACATGTTTGGGTCAAGATATAATAATTTTATTCCTCCAATAAAGGGAGAAGATGATCAGATCAAGGAAGTAGAAGTATGGAGAGGTGAATTTGACACCTTACTGCCTAATAAAGAGGCATTTATTGCAGACAGTGGTGAATTAGATTTGGAAAATTTTAATAAGACTTTAGATGAAGCTTTCAAAGCCGAAACAGACTTCTATAAGTTTGTTACAGATGTCAAGAACATTACAGATGCTAGATGGGAAAGACAAAAGGTACAATTACAAAGCATTCAGAGCTTTAATTGGCCTACAGAGGTAGAATTTGCAGCGTGGGATGTTCTCACTAAGCCAAAGAAAAATAAGCCTGCAACAGCTGACTTGGACATATTGGACGAGGAGTGAAAAGACACCTAGCACCTAATCTCTAAGCACGGGGAGGTTAGTCATCAGTAAGACTATTTTAATTTAGCCTGTAATGGTGGTCACTAGATTTCGTAATAACTATTTGAGGCTACCCAGAATATCTACAGACAAAGGTGCCAGCTATCAAAGATTTCAAGATAAAATCTGATTGTCTTCCTATTTTGTCTTTCCACCGCTTAAGGACTTATTGTATTTTAGTATAAGTCATCTGAAGCTTGTTACATCCTTGGTATTTAAGGATTCCAAGATGGATAAGATTATATAAATAGAAAGATAGAACATATTTGTAAGGATGGTGAAATATACAACTGCAAGGCATACTTCTAAATTTTGTCTGATTTTTGTGCTTGTTTGTCTATTGAATGTATTGAAGCAGTAACAAGCTAATAAAATACATTGTAGTTTCTATTCTATATCATTTTTGTCTCTTTATATTTTTGTTTAAGCTCTTGTATGTTTAATTTGTAAGGCATCTTAGACATACCAATTACAAGGTGATTGTGCAATTACTTGTAGGCTTCTTTCAAGGAAAGAGTAATTCTTATAAGTGATTACATAGAGTTAAGCATTGGTGTAAGGATCTGATACAGGGGTGTGGGAGTGAAAAGGTAGTTTATAAGTTATTCTATCTAAACTGCATGTGTTTTCATTAATCAATTTACTATGGATTTATATTTAATATTGACTCTTTGCCCAAGAATTAGGCACTATTTTAGGGTTTGGCAAGCAATTAATCATCATCCAATATTAAAGCAATCAATCATTCACTTTTCAGTTACAAATAATATATATGTTTAAGTAATTGTGTTAGATAATACAATTCAGTTTATTGATTCCTTACAGAGTGAATCACTAGGTTAACTCTCTTGAGTCAAAAGAACTCCAAAAGGAAGAAGGGTGAGAATCCTTATCTCACTGATTTTTGCTATTGTTATGTTTATGGTTTCGCTTATTAATCTTTGTATCAACTTGGTTATAATCATCTTATTCTATTAAATGATACAATAAAAGTCAATAGGTAAATCAATGATCCACCATCATATTTATTAAAAAAATAGTAATTATATAAGGTACACCCACTTGAGTTTGTGTAGCTCAAAGTGTAGAAGGATTGTATCCTTGTTAATTAGCCTTTTCCCTGTATGAATCAAGAATTGGGAATTTCAGAGTCAAGCTTGGTAAGTTATATTGTGATTCTACATGAAAAAGAGCTAACACCTCGAAAAATGCTCCTTCTCAGCACTATTATAAGATTGCATTTCAGCTTCAACCTCTTTCTTTTCTTTGTTAGGGAGTTCCTCTTAATTTTTACACCATGTATTATGCATTTACGTTCAATTACACGCTTTCTTTGCATATCATACCGCAACTTCATTTGGTAGTCAACATCATTCTCCCTCTTTTGATTATACTTTATTATTCTCTATGAGGAAAGAGATTTACATTTTTGTTTTCGGCCTTTAGCATTTGGACCACGCTTTTGAGGTCGAATGAAACCAAGGTTGTGCTTATTCATCTTATGCATATTTAGTCCTTTCAAATCATAAAATAAGCATAGGATAAAGAAGCACAACCTTGATTTCATTCCACCACAAAAAGCGTGGTCCAAATGCTACATGACAACCAAAACATAAACCTCTTTCCTCAAAGAAAATAAGAAAGTACAATCAAAAGAGGGAGGGAGAGTGGTGTTGACTACCAATTGAATTTTCAGAAACATGAACGAAGCTCACAAAAATATAATAATCTACCATCCACCCGTTCAAATCTATGATGAGTACAAACCTGCACAAACAATTCCAAAATAAAACAAGAGCTGGAGTGTAGCATAGTTCCTGCCAAGTGCATGCAAGGTGATTTTTCCAGATAGAGATGGTTTTACAGGATAAATGCATTGTTGGATGATATCATTTTTGGTTACTGATCATTATGTTGCTATTCATGTTTTGTCACTGATGTCAACATATAATTTTGTGGAGAAGACAGACTGGCTACTTGACTGGAAGGAGTGTACGAACACTGTACGGATTATTTAGAATGATCGAAGTTGGATTTATGCATAAGGATGTGTATTGATATTATTCCAAGGGTCTCTTGGCTTTATGTTGCATACTGTGGATGTTACAGTTGATTTGGTGAAGACTGGTTTTCTGGACTGTAACTGTGATTCTGGACAAAGAAGGTCTCTGTGTTTCGGGTATATCTTTCAAGCGAAGATATTTTAGATTATGTGAGCTTAATGGCGGACAGTCGACATATGATGGAATAATGGGTTGAGCTCGATTTTTGTTTGGATACTAGTGACGTCAGTTGTGGCGTGTATTCTGGAGAAAACCTAGTTCCTGGCCAACTTCAGACATGTAGCATGTGAAATTAATTGTGAGCATGAATTGCGGATCTGGAAGTATATGGGATGGATTGTAAATGATGTTTAATCGTTATAGGTACTGTGTGTATTTTAGAAAGGGGTTATATAATTATTTATATGATGGAAATCCTTAATTGGCCGACCTAGTTAATTATGTATTAGGAAAGCTTAACTGGCCGACCTAATGCATTATTGTAAGAGGGTATATATGAATGATCTTTCCTTGTGGAGAATATGTGGTAGAGGATAAAGGACACAGATGTGTGGAAGTTGAAAAGCTTGTAGACTATTGGATACAGAGAAGAGTTGATACTTCATTGGAACTAACCAAGCAAAGATAGTTTCTATCAGACAGTTCACTGGATTGTGTATTTTCTTTATACACTTGATTCAGATTGTAAATCCTTGAAGGTGTCTTTAACCTTCTTTGGACAGTAAGCCTACTATTTTCTTTGACTCCTAATAGGATCTGTCTCCTAACAGGGACTGTGTACCGTAATGTTGTAACAAGCTCCTAACAGGGCTAATATCTTTTAACAGGGATACTATACTCTCAATACATTATTTGTGGGTGTTAATTCCCACCGAGGTTTTACCTTTAACATGGTTTCCTCGACAAAAAATATTGTGTTATGGTGTTGGCATTTACTATGTTATCATTTACATTTGCAAATTTGGTTTATAAAGTTTAAAGTTTAATAATCTATACTACAACTTATTCACCCCCCCCTTCTCCCAGTTGTCTTGTGGACTGCTATTCCTAACAATTATGGTTTTTTATGGTTACAACCCAATATCAACAAGAAAATTACAAGAATATAAACTAAATTTAGTCAAATTAGCTAGCTTCAAATACAACCAAACCACTCACAGATTCCTTTTTCTGGCAATGTTTTTGAAGACAAAATAGTGAAGTTGTCAACTAATGATGTCAAGTATGACTTGAAGCTTCAGATGCCCCAAAGACAGGAAGAGATAGACAATGTTCATTTGTATTTCTCTCTTCCTATCTTTGGGGCATATGATGCTTCAAGTGAATTTAGGGTGCAATTTTTAGTCTTTTGATGGTCGATCTTATATAGAATCAACTAATGCAAGCAATCCACTAGGGAATTATTAATACATGACCAAATCTTTTCACAAAAATCTATAACTTTGGAATTCATAAAATAAGAGTTTAGAAGAAATGTTCCACTAATTTATAGACTATTCTTACGGTTGGAATGAAAGTTATGTATTTTCAGAGATGGTATATGCACAAGTGACAAACATGCAGATTTGACCAAGCACTACTAGGAGCTTGACCCAGCAAAAAATGGACTTGTGATGATTTTATCACAATAGTACATCTATTGTTGGGTAAGCTCCCAGTAGTACTTAGGCAAATCTGCATGTTCATGACCTGTGCATATACCTTCTCTAATCAACTCTTAAATACAGGTGAAGGTTGTATATTTTGTATAGGTTGTGTGTGTGTGTGTATGTGTGTGTGTGGAACCATTTGAATAGTGAACTCAATGCTAAGGAGCAAAAAGTATGATGTCAAAAAGTATAAAATTTCATGCCTTGAAATTTTATAACACAGTTACTTGGCAGCTTCCATATGAAGATCAAAAGGCTCCAAGCTTCCAAATCAAGCTCGAGCTTCACAATAGAAGAGCAGTGCAAAGTGGCAACTTTCCCATTTTACCACAATTAGGGCCCTCTTTTACCATGCTTTATGAGCTTTATGTTTTTACCATGATTTATGAGCGTTATGTTTTTACCATGTTTTATGAGCTTTATGGCTTCCAATAAATTTATTTGGACTCTTAAAGACCCTAAAAATCCCTCTACCACCACACATAAAATGGATCAACCTTTTTTTGTCTTCTATAAGGTGATTTCTTCCAATTTGTTGTCAATTGAAGTCTTCTACATAGGGAAATTTATGGATGCATAATCATTCCTCAACCTCCAAAATGACCAAAACCAACTTGCGACCAATTTACAAAAACAATTCTTAAAGGAACTATGCTACAGAACATTTGCACTCAAGAAACATGTGCATGTGCATGGTCAAGCCATACGCTTCTAAAAGGAACTATGCTACAGAACATGTGTATGTAGTGAGTAAATCAAGACCAAAATGGAGCAAAAAGTATGATGTCAAATGTGTTATCAAGCAACAGCTCATGGGTTGTGAGTCAACATGGTATGTTCTTTATACAAGATCAGTAAAAGGACATCTTGATAAAATAGTTCACATCTCGAACCTCACAAGATCTTCAAGCTAACATGCTATCAAAATAGAATGCCAATGGTGATTAAATGCATCTACAGCCTCAACAACATGGAAACATTGATCCAATAATAGAAAATACATTACAAATTCCAAGCTCACGGTCTCAATGAAATAAACAGTGTATAAAACAATATATGGTGCACAATAGCAGGAAGCATGCAATGACAGCAATAACATTGCATGATGCACGAGCTCAAATTCAAAATAGTAAGTGTATTAATGTATGATCTAATAGCAGAAACCTCATTGATCATTAGCCGTCAAGAAAAGAACTCAAATGTACAAGTGACTTATGCATTAATAGGTTCTCCCTTGTTCATTTGTGCATGATTAAGTTAGCTTTTTAGTGTAAGGGTCCTACTTGTCTTTTTTATTTTTGAACTGCTTTCAAGGGATTTAAACATTAGGTATGCAGTCTCATGTTTAGACAGAATAGGTACTATATGGTCCCTAACTGTATCTACTATAAGTTTCATAGGTTTCTGATTGTTCTCAATCCATTGAGTTTTCTCCGGATCATTCTTTGGTTCTATCTTGTTTTCTTTCACAAATGAGTCTAACTTATTTACTTTCAGATTCGTCATGACTCTAAATCTTCATGATGTAAAGTTATTTGCACCTTCAAGACGATCCTCAAATCTGATTACACTTGACATTATGATTGTGATTTCAAGAGAGAGTATAGTTTAAGGTAATTTCATATCTCAAATTTAATTGGATCTTCCTTGGAAAGGTTGTGATACCATGTTAAATATGATTAAATTTATTTTAGATTTGATCTATTTATGGCTTTTCTATTTTCAGAATATGATTCTTACAATCATTGTACTTTCTTGCAAATTATAATCAGAATATTGAACTTGATAAATATGAAGCTGATGCCAAATCAATATTAAGAAATATTGATCATGAATTTACAAGTCTGCATTTTTCTTAATGGTATTTGATCTACAAGAGCAGAACATTTATTAATTTAAATGTCTCCAATTGTGGATCGGATCTGCATTAAATATATAAGGAAGAGACACATCCCATGAGCGAACATGTCTCCACAAAGTGGAGGCATGTCCGTTCATGAGATGTCTCATGAATTGTGCCTTTTCATCTTAACTAAACACCTGATCTCTAATCGGGGTTTGTTACTTATTAAACATAAATTCTTACCAAGTTCGATCTGTATTTATTTTGCACAAATAATTAATATCCAATCTGGAAATGATCACTGATAATGATGCTCAATCAGGATCCTATATAAAACATGATATGTCAATAATCTACATGTAATAACCTCTAGATGCAGATCGATAGTATACTTGGAATATAGTAGATTTCAATCAGTTATATAAGTGATCATCGATTTCTATAATTTATTGCAAATGATGATATGAATATATATACAATTAAATGTATATGTGTGTATACATATGTCAATATATATATATATCTGACCGAAGCTACGATATTTCAACAAAAACCTATAAAAATTTGTTAGGAATAATGAAGGTAGTTATCCAATTGTAGAGCATGGATATACGCCTCTTGATTGACTATTAATAGTGTATCTATTTGAGTCAATTGTTAGTCTTGATTGAATACCCTCTTCTAATACATCTATAATATGCAATTTTCACTATTTTCTAATGCATAAAAAATTACATGTGGTAATTTTGGTTTAAATAATGAACGATTGGTAGACTTGTTTCAAGAGCAACATTAGTTTTCACTGCCATCATGTCATGTGTATCTTTTAGTTTAGTATGATAATGGTTAGGAGAAGGAGATATGATGGGTCTACTGTTGAAGGAAAAAAGGTGTGATTTTCAATGATAGAGATGATGTAGTGACACATGTCATTGTTA
>MU224708.1:1511884-1555633 GCA_018584345.1 Thuja plicata
ATAAAAATTTGTTAGGAATAATGAAGGTGGTTATCCAATTGTAGAGCATGGATATACGCCTCTTGATTGACTATTAATAGTGTATCTATTTGAGTCAGTTGTTAGTATTGATTGAATACCCTCTTCTAATACATCTACAATATGCAATTTTCACTATTTTCTAATGCATAAAAAAATTACATGTCATAATTTTGGTTTAAATAATGAACAATTGGTAGACTTGTTTCAAGAGCAACATTAGTTTTCACTATCATCGTGTCATGTGTATATTTTAGTTTAGTATGACAATGATTAGGAGAAGGAGATATGATGGGTCTATTGTTGAAGGAAAAAAGGTGTAATTTTCAATGATAGAGATGATGTAGTGACACATATCATTGTTAGCCAGTGTTGTAATATTTATTTCTCCTAAGCCTAATGTTGTCACCTACCTATTAGGAGCAACAATCAGTGGAACAATTGGAAGATTGCATTGGGATTTCATCCCTCCTATTTTCTCCTAACATGTTGCATTAGTTTACCAATGAAATTAATTTTTGTAGGTAAGTTTGAATTTTAAAGTGTGAGAGGGAATTTTGGACGACCCCAAACAAATAAGAATATTTATAGATAGTTATAGGGAAAAGAATTTTCTAAATAATAGAAGAATATTCATACACCAAATAAAATTTCTTGTTGTCTCTCCCTGCACATTTTATTTTCTTTATTGTGAAATCTTTATTTTTCAAGTTACCCAAATACACTCTTCCAAAGCTCCCTTCCCCAATTTCATAAACAATGCATGATGCCCTAGCTTGCAGCCTGCAAGCCATCAAGACATTTCGTCATGAAATGATCATAAACGGGGAGTACCACATAGTGAATATCAACAGTAAAACAAATAAAGAGAGATCAAACACTTCACACAATGCCTTGAAGGTAATAGCAACGATGCCCTAGCTCTCAAAGCCCGCGGGTCATCAAGCATTCCAAATGCAAAGATGTAAACAATGCAAGTATTAAACAGTGAGCTCGTAAACAATGCATGATGCCCTAGCTTGCAGCTCGCGAGCCATCAAGACATTTCCTCATGAAATGATCATAAACGGGGAGTACCACATAGTGAATATCAACAACAAAACAAATAAAGAGACATCAAACACTTCACACAATGCCTTGAAGGTAATAGAAATGATGCCCTATCTCTCAAAGCTCGTGGGTCATCAAGCATTCCAAATGCAAAGATGTAAACAATGCCAGTATTAAACAGTGAGCTCATAAACAATGCATGATGCCCTAGCTTGCAGCCCGCAAGCCATCAAGACATTTCCTCATGAAATGATCATAAACGGGGAGTACCACATAGTGAATATCAATAGAAAAACAAATAAAGAGAGATCAAACACTTCACACAATGCCTTGAAGGTAATAGCAACGATGCCCTAGCTCTCAAAGCCTACGGATCATCAAGCATTCCAAATACAAAGATGTAAACAATGCCAGTATTAACATTCATATTGTGTCATTAAATCAACAAATGCCATCAAAATGAAATTGAGTTAATGAGAAGACAAAGCTCGAATGCCTACCTCAAGTCATGGCTGCCATATGCCAAGCTTCCAAATCGAGCTTGAGCTTCACAACAGAAGAGCCCTCTTCGCGCACGTAGCTCGATCTACCATAGTTAGGTCCCTCATCGCGCACGCAGCTCGATCAGGAAAATTAGAAATAAGCCTTTCTTTTTCTTTTTTTTTTGTTTATAATCACGTGGGTGTTGAAATTACGATGGTATCGTCGCTACTACGACAACATTAGGGGCACTTGGAAAAAACACAAAAATCACACATAAATGGTAGTGTTGTCGCAAATTGGCATCGAAATTCGACCCCAAATGTTGTAGTGGGTGTGCGCCCTTGGTCTCCTTGTGGTATGCAGCGCAGTGGTGGCTTGTGACATGGCTTAACCTCCTCCTGTGCTTATAAAAGTCAAGTGGTTGTATCAGGAATTAACAGGTCGATATTTTGGTGCAACGACAGGAATTATCATTTTCATTCATGGTGTGATCATACTTTGTGAGTAGCATAATAGGTCCTCTAAATCCTTGTCTCCACACTTGGGTGCAAAGGGTTTTAAATCAATCCCTCTTATCCTCTTCAAGGATCCACTTTTCCATTGATTAAGTAGTATTTGTTTATCATGTGACAACCAATCTTACATAAAAATATTGGTTTACATTAAGGATATGTATCCTTGATCATAACCTTTTTCATTGTTTTCCATTGGATTTCTATGGTAAATAAATCCCTTACTTTGGAGACTAACAATGTGTTATGTTTCATAAGGATCCCATTTACACTTCTTTCATGGTATCTCTTTGCATTCGTCCCTTCAATGTCCTCATCGGAGTTGTGACCTCTTTAGTTTGGGCTAGGTTTTGCTTGTGGATATTGTCTTGATGTTAAAACTGCTTTATCCTTGTTCATCATTTGCTTAAGATGACAAAATAGTACTTATTTAGCCATCTTAAGGGGGGGCATACATAGCCTCCTTATTGTTGATATCTTGTTTACTTAAAGCATGACCGGTAGAGTGCACTAGCATAACATAATTCTCTAGGGCAAGATCACTCTCCTTTCACATTATCAGATAGAGTACACTAGCATAATACAAATTTCTAGGGCCAGTTACTCTCCTTTTTGCATTTTTAGGATTTGTTGTCTAGAATAACACAATTTGCTAGACCATTTGACCTATCCTTTTTCATGAGTTTACTAGTACATGCTAGACCATCAACTCTTGGTCTTTCAACTGACTGCACACATTTGGTCCTTTGACTAACCGCGCACATTTGGTCCTTTGACTGACCACTTTTTGGGTCCTTGGAATGATCCTCCTCTCTTTGATGGGTGGAACTAGCATAACACAATTTGCTAGACTATTTCCCCCTTCTCTTTCTCTTTCATTTATCTCTCATGGATCACCTTATGCAACATAATTTGCCTGGTCTATGTCATCCATGATTGTGTTGATCTCTCCTCCATGATTCCATAGCATAACACACTTTTCTATTGGATTGGATCATTGAGTCTTATCTTATCCTTAATGTGTGTTCTTGCTCTTTTCAGGTGACCACTTGTGCTCTTGCAATAGCTTTATGAGAGTGATATTAGTGGTTGAGACATTTTATTTAGTAAGGTTTCTTCAACTAGTTGACTTGGAATCTTAGTAAGCTCTAGGCATTTGTTTCTTTTTTTTGTATCCTTACATATGGATGTACAAGTTAAGATCCTTGGTTTAGAGGCTCGTATCCTAAAACTTAGCAATGTCTTATCTCCCTTCACTTTGTTCATGATCTTCATCTCTCTCTCTCTTCCTACTACTTTACCATGAGCATGAGGCAGACTCATACTCCTGCTAAAGTGGGGGTTGAATGTAGCATCCTAAAAATTAATCACCCTTATTAGGTGCTCATTTTTAGCCCTATTTTAGTACGTACAAGTTCCCACATTGATTTCACGTCCTTCTAGACCTTTCACATCCTTCAAATCAACATTATTTGTTCAAAAATTCAGAATGGCTCGAACTTCAATGCATGATTTGCCATTTTTAATCCTATCCCATAATTTATCTCGCATCTAGGTCCTTTACATGCATTTTTGGATTTTAGGATTTGTCTTGATTTTTGGGCGGGCTATAATTTTCAACACCCTTTCTTGGCATTAACCCTTGGGTCCCAGAAAAAATAAAATAAAATTGTCTAGACAAGATCGATTTAAAGTCAGCCTTGTCCTAGACAAAGTCGACCCAAGTCATCCTTGCCCTAGGGCTTTTCTTTTTAGTGGGCTCTATGCCTGGTGTGGGGATTTATCTTTTAGACTGATAATTGGGGTCAGCCTTGCGAAATAGGCCCCAAAATCTGTATAAAAGGAGACCTCTTCCTCTTATTTTCAAACCTACAACTCATAATCAAGAAATATCCACATGCAAGATATCATTCATCCATTGTGCATTTAAGATATTCAAGTGCAAGGAAGCTATCAAGCATTCCAAGTCTTCTTTTTCTTCTTATCTTTCTTCCTCGATCCAACATTGTGGAAAACTAAAACATTCATAATTCAAGAGTTTGGCTTTGATGATTTCATGTTGGGTTTTTATGGAGTTCAATATATTGCATTAACACTTGTGATCATCTCCAAATTGGGCTTACATAATTGAGGTATAAGGTGATTTGTATTTCAGATCTAGATTACATTTCATCTTTCCTTATGCAATTTCAATTTCATTTCAAGGTTGATTCCTATATAGGGGCTTGACCAAGGCAAGCCCATTTACACAATATTTTCCCCTTTTTTGTGTAGGAATAGGTTTTTGGAGTTTCAGGTCCAAATTTTGGGAGTTACAAAACCAATTGTAGGTCCTTTGCAGATTCCATCAAATTCAAATTCTCTAGGACAAGGTTGACTTTTCTAGACAAGGTTGACTTTTTTGAACAAGGTCAAATTTGGTTGACATTGTCCTTTGGATATGAGATTCTTATAGTAAGAATTTATGGGGGTTAGAGTGTCAGATCCAGAACCATACTTGATTTTGACAGCTTTGTGAAAGTCAAAACCAGATTTGAAGTGCATTCCTCTTCTCCTAGCTTCAAGGTGAGTTCATCCTTTTTATTTCCCTCTTGCACTTACTTTCATAGATCAGATTTACATTGCTTTAATCAGCTATCACATTTACATATCAGATTTACATATCAATCACATCATATAATCACACTCTATTTCATAAGGAATACCCAAATCCCCCTTTTACCTAGATCTTGCATTAGCACCCCTTTATCATTTTTGGGTTGTGCTAATTGGATTGGTTTAAGGGTGGGTTTGTATTCCAATGCACAATATAATTTGGTGAGTGATCTACATCTTAGAATTTCTCACCATTCTATATTGTACACATTGTAAACAAGGTGTTAAAGAAAAATTGATTGATTTCATTGGTAGATTTAAGCATTTGCATGCTCATATTTCTTATCATGTGCCTAATATTGTTGTTCAACGAATTTTCATTTCTAATTTACAAAAAGACATTAGAGATAAGTTTCAACTTGTTAGGATTAGGTAATACTGAGATGGGGGTGAATCAGTATTACAGCACTTAATAAAACTTTTCAACCAATTATAAATAATCCATAAGCTTGCAAAAATGAAAATAACACAGTATTCATAACACCATTATTTGTTGTCGAGAAAACCCTGGCCAAGGGAAAACCCCGGTGGGGATGGTACCCACAAGCATGCACTAAAGTATAGTGTCCCTATTAGGAGACCTAGCCCTGTTAGTAGCTGAATACTACATACTACATTTCCTTGTTAAAGGAATAATAACCATGTTAAAGGTATACGACACCCTGTTAGGGGCCAACTAAGCATAGAGCTCTTACAATATAGTTTTGTTACAAAATGTTCTTAGCAATGAACAAAACAAGCATCTCTAATGCTTAGATAGTTCCAGTTATAGTTCTTCAATGATCTTTGTCATCCTTTCCTTTGTCATTCGCATATCACATCCAAAACTCTATTTTTCACACAACTTCTTTTGCTCAACAAAAAGATATTACATATATATCTTTCTTCTTTACCAAGTCGGCTCTCAAATACAAATATTACATAGTCGGCTCTCAATACAAAATACATTTAATAAATTAAATATCAAATGCTTAATCGGCACTCTTACATAATCAAAATATAGGTTATCAACAATCATAATCCAACTCCAATTGTTAGGAGTCCATATCATACTCCCTAAATCATCGCTTATGTCCAGCTACTCTGTATCACTGTTCTGTTGTTGCCTGTCTGTCTTCAAATCTCTCTAACTCACTGTAAACATCACCAAAACAAAATCGATCTTAGGTGGAGGTCACACATACCCCATACTATCTTCGTCTAAGCTCGCTTGCTGTAACTCATCGATCTTGATCTTCGATACTCAAAATACCTCTGTATTTTTGCTTCTGTACTTCTGATTTTAGAGTCACCAAAACTTAACTTTAAATTAATCGATCAGTATGCCAGATGTTTTGTCATAAATGACAACCAAAAAGTGGATCACATCATACAAAATTGATCACTTGCCAACAATCTCTCCCTTTGGTATTGATGGCAACACTTAACAAAAAAATGACTAAGTGTTCCAATAAAACAAAATTTTCTTTCCTTATACATTATCTTCTATTCATTTTTCTCTTCTCTCTTCTCCTCTATTCATTTTTCTTTTCTCTTCTCCCCCCTTGACAACAATGACAAAGGTGCATAAAAGTAATAAAATTAGGGCTTGCTTACCAATTTCAGAATATCTTGAAAGGAATCTTCCAAGATCTTCACTTTTGTACTCCATGACTTAAGCAATAGTTGACTAACATGAATTAGCCCATTTAATGCAAATGATGTTGTCTCTGCTTCTTTCAACTCTATCGGCATAGAGTTAGCCAATGATTCTGTTGTTTTCTCCATGTCTGATAAGTGGGCTTCAATAATTGATAGCTTAAGGGTGATTAAACTCTTCAGCAAACCAAACCTTGTCAAAACTCTCCCTTTCTCAATATCCAATACATTCAGTTTGGCCAAAATTCTTTTTACTTCCTTGTCTGATTTCGTTACAGATTGTGAAGAGGTCTCACAACTATCCATCATGTTGTTCAAGGTTTCCCTGTCCTTGGCAATATTGTCTTCAATGTTCTGAATATGTCGTATAGGATTCATGCAATAACTGAATAGTTTCCTGCCATGTGCAACACAACTCTTTGCATTTGTTGTACTAGTTCTCAGAATGCCCAAGTCCCATGATATAGAGTGGAAAAATTCAAGTAGCTTCTTCTCTGAGTAATTCTTTTCTGCCTTTCCTTCTGCAATTTTTCACCAAGTTCTCATACTGTCCATCAAACGCATCAAGTGCCAAATTCAGGTTCTCTACATCATCTTTGTTGTGTAAAAAAATAGGTGTTGGGAGCAATTTGTTCATAGTATCAATTATTTTAGACATCACCTTGGTCTTCTTGTCACTTTTCTTGTCAGATCTCTCCTTTGCTTTAGTAAGTGCAGTAAAATCCAGTTTTACCAACTCATCCTCATCCATGCAATCAACATCCATATCACTATTTTTGTATTTACTTTCCAACAATAAGGTAGAAGATGTGTCAACTTCGTTCTTGACTTCAACATCTGATGTTTCTTCTTTCTGCTCCAATTCTTTCAGTCCTTCAGTCACTGTATTATCATTATTTTCTTCAAATGGGTCCTTCTCATCATGTGAAGTGTCAAGAGTCATAGGCACACCATAAACATAGAAGTTTGGTTGCATATCAGCTTCACTCTTCTCAACACTTGCCTCAACTGTCTTCGAGCTCTCTCCCATTCCTAAGGGTGTAGGCATAGTAGATGTAGGAAGTGGGGTCTTCTCAGGAATAGTGTTCATTAATATTTGTTCCAGTGCTTTCTGAGTTTCTTCAGTAACTTCATCATATTTTCTTGCCATAATCTTCACTAGTATAGTCTTACTTCTCAATAAAGGTTTCAGTGCTATAAATATGTTGTCTCTTTCTTGCATAGAAACTACTGGAAACTGCCATCTAACTCCTCAGGTATACTACCATATAACTCCTCAGGTATACTGCCCTCTATCTCCAATCTACCATATAACTCCTCAAGTATACTTCCCTCTATCTCCAATAGATTCTTTTTTAAAACAAGTAAATGATTAACTACAACATCCTCAATCCAAAGTTTATCAGTTTCCTCATACCTGTCATAGTATTTGTTAATAGAAATTAACTTCCCTTGCTCGATAGCTCTCTTCTCAATCATCTTGAAGTCAGGTTTCCATACATGTTTCTCACTTTCAGTTTTCTTCTCTTCTCTCACAATGTTATGTTCTTTAAGTGGTGAAATCTATCTGTTGGATCTAGCACTCACTCTAGGAGTAATCTTTTCTGCCTGCGAGGTCTGCTGTGGTGGAGGGGAGGTTACATCAATAACTGTAGGAGGTGGACTGTCTGCCATCACTACTTCAGGAGGTGTAAGAGCTGCAGTAGCAGTATTTGTCAATCCAGAAGATCGCTCTGCTAACTTCTTCTTAACTTCCTTCAACTCTTCCTCTGTGAATCCTGCCTTAATACCACATTCATGCACAATGTTTTCTACTTTTCTCTTCCTCAAACCTCTGGTCTGTTCCTCTCTTACCTTAGCTGATTTTTCCTCATAGGTTCCCCATCTCTCCTCGGTTGTATCTATCTCAGATGCAAGGACATGTTCAATTTGCATAGTTAGTACCTCAGAACTTACCTCATATCCCATAGGATAACACCATTTCTTCCTTGATATAACTACCTCAAAGCATACACAATCAGTTTCAACCATGAAACAAATTGTATCCTTGTACTTATCAACTGAGTCTTCAGATATCTTGTATCTTCCTTTCATCTACCTCTGAAGAATCTTAATCATACCAAACAACTCACCATCAACCCGTGTTGTTTTGTCTTTTGTAACTATTAGAAATCTATATTCTAGTAGGTATCCCTTTTCTCCAACCACTAGGGTGCATGCCTGAAAATTTGTGCTCAATGTGTAAGTACATATGCATCAATAATGAACCACATCTGAAGGTCTTTGATCTATCTTTCTTTATCAATTTCACATTCTCCAGAAATTGTTGTGCTAACACTTCCCATAGATTGTATTTAGTATTTTCTTTCACCGTTCTATATGCCATCATGATAACTCCTGTAGATACTGAATTAGGTCTACTACTATAGTAGAATTTGTAACCAAGTATCATAGCAATCAGTTTTACATCCGGTTGCACAATGTCACTTACTGACATAGCTCGCCTATCCCATTTCGAGTGTGTTAGGGTTTCAACTTGCTTCTTCACATGTTTTTCTACTACAGGAATGATTCCAATATCATCCAATCCAGTAATCTCATGAATTAATTCACTGCAAATCTTCACAGGTTGCTCGCCTATCCAAATGAACTGATCATGTACTCTTCTCAACAATATTTTAAACCATTCTTCTTCATTGAATTCATATAAGTCCACAATTTTCATAATGCTCAGTTGATCAACATTTTTGTATTCATCTCTCATAATGCCTTTGTCAGTCATATACTCCATTTCAGTAGAAATTTCATCAATACCCAGTATATCATACTTACAATGAATGTATGCCCTAATGTCTTCTACGTGTAAAACTTTGTATGGTGTCTGGGAAAATGCTCCTTCAGGGTCTTCTTCACAAGACTTGAAAGGATGTTTCTTGAATTTATATCTAGGTCGGTCTACAACATCATAAATAACAGGTGTATCCATAGCTAGATGATGTAAATACCTCTTACACGTTGTATTTCGAGTTTTCGCTTCAATCAATCACGCAAGGCAATTGTAGGATAGATTGAATCTCTCTGCTCTCTGATTTCCTTAGGTCGTTGCTCGTCAAATGGTAAGGAAATAGATAATCAAATGGTGCTTTATACAATGTTAAATCATTAAAAGTTCACTTTACCCAATACTGTCCAGTCGGCTGTAAATCTCGCGATCACACAATAAGCATCGTTCAATGTTGCGCTCTTAAATATATACTCCATGATGTCGGCCACAATCATACCTAAGCTTGCTAGAGCTTAATCCACAAAGTCAGGGGCTAGATATATTTTGATATCTTCATCCAATGCTCCCCCTAAGGCCATAATTGGCCAATTAGGTCGATTCGGCTTTGTTACCATCTAGCAAAGATCCAGTAGCATCTATTGTCTCTCCCTAAGACAATGTCTCACTTGTCTCTTTGATCTTCCATATCTTACCACTGTTGTTATCTTCTACTTTTTTAAAACAATTGTCAAAATCATTCTTTAAATCTACAACGCTCTTACCAATATCATTTCCATTCTTCTGTGTATTCATAGGAGGTGGTACTCTTCTGTTGTTTACTCCATTATAACTGCAAAACTTTTCTATATGACCTAGATTATTGCATTTGTAACATATAGGAGGTCTTCTTTCCTGATTTACTTGCAGCTTACAATACTTCGCAATGTGTCCAAGATTATTACATTTGTAGCATGTAGTTTTCACTGTAGGTTCTCTTCCATTGTCTTGTCTATATCTAGATTGGTTAGGTTTCCTGCATTCTACTTTCTTGTGCCCATATCCATTACAATTAAAACAATAACCAGAAAAGGTCTTAAAAGGGGCATTACCTTTTCAATCTCTTTTCATGTGTCCAAACTTGTTACAACCAAAGCATCTACCGTTGAAGGGTTTGATCTGCTCTCTAGGTTCTTCAATAGTAGGTTTTTCAACATCAATCTTTGCATCAGATTTCTCTTCTTGTTTCTTCAAACATTAAACTTCATTGAATCCAATGCCAATCATATCACCTTTAGGTTTCTGTCTATCTCTTTGTTCATCGATCAAATCACTGCTAGTGTGAAGTTTCTCAATGTGTTTCTTTGCCTCAACAAGTTCACCTTTTATGATCTGGTTGTATTTCTCTAGTTCTAGATACTTGTTCTTGTAGCTGTCAGCCTCATTCTTCATTTGTTCCATCAAGACATTTGCACTATTCAAAGCATCTTCAATCTTCTTCTTAGCATCCTTTTGTAATTGAATCTCTTTAGTCATGGCTTCATTCTCAAGCTTCAAGGTTTCATTTTCTTCTTCAAGTTGCTCCATCTGATCTGAATTGTCTTTGTCCGAATCTTCTTTTATCTGAACCACAAGATCTTGTCTCTGACTTCTGGAAAGTTCAAGTTGATCTCTAAGTTTCTTTATAAATTTCTCAGCTCTTCGCATGTTGAATCTTAATTCTCCATTCTTTTCTTTTACTTTATCAAGGTCTTCAAGTGCAGCATCAAATTTTTCTTGCAAACTATCTAAATCCATTTTGATATCCCTTAAGCTATTAGACTTTCTCTCCAAGGGCCAAAAGCTTTGATACCAATCATTAGGATTAGGTAATACTGAGAGGGGGGTGAATTAGTATTACAGCACTTAATAAAAAATTTCAAACAATTATAAATAATTCATAAGCTTGTAGAAATGAAAAGAACATAAGAAAATAACACAGTATTCATAACACCATTATTTGTTGTCGAGGAAACCCTAGCCAAGGGAAAACCCCGGTGGGGATGGTACCCACAAGCATGCACTAAAGTATAATGTCCCTGTTATGAGACCTAGCCCTATTAGGAGCTGAATATTACATACTACATTTCCTTGATTAAGGAATAACAACCTTGTTAAAGGTATACAACACCCTGTTAGGGGCCAACTGAGCATACAGCTCTTACAATATAGTTATGTTACAAAATATTCTCAGTAATGAACAAAACAAGCATCTATAATGCTTAGATAGTTCCAGTTATAGTTCTTCAATGATCTATGTCATCCTCTGCTCTGTCATTCGCATATCACATCCAAAACTCTATTTTTCACACTTCTTTTGCTCAACAAAAAGATCTTACATATATATCTTTCTTCTTTACCAAGTCGGTTCTCAAACACAAATATTACATAGTCGGCTCTCAATACAAAATACATTTAATAAAGCAAATATCAAATGCATAATCAGCGCTCTTACAAAATCAAAATATAGGTTATCAACAATCATAATCCAACTCCGATTGCCAGGAGTCCATGTCATACTCCCTGAATCGTTGCTTATGTCCAGCTGCTTTGTATCAGTGTTCTACTGTTGTCTATTTGTCTTCAAATCTCTCTAACTCACTATAAACATCACCAAAACAAAATCGATCTTAGGTGGAGGTCACACATACCCCATACTATCTTCGTCTAAGCTCGCTTGCCGTAACTCATCGATCTTGAACTTCAATACTCAAATTACCTTTGTATTTTTGCTTCTGTAATTAACCGATTTCAGAGTCACCAAAACTTAACTTTAAATGAATCGATCAATATGCCAGATGTGTTGCCATAAATGACAACCAAAAAGTGGACCACATCATACAAAATTGATCACTTGCCAACACTACTTTCTAAATTATCTTCTTTTACTCAATTATGTGTAGTGCTTCAGAATTATCAGCTTCAAGTGAGTCAGTTTGAGAGCAATACTCCAATGGCTCCAATTGATGAGAAGAATGTTGCATCCAACACTTTTGACAAGTTTTAGAAACCAAAGAACTTCATTAAGATTAATAATTTATCCAAAAATGTTGATCATAAAGTGGTAGCAGCAACCCAAAGGTGTGGCTCCTTTGTCATATGTTTTTAACCATGCTCGTAATTTTACTCGGCTTTCTAAATCTTTGCATAATGTGATGTTGAATTTGAGTAATGCTAAATTGTTAACTCTTCCTCCTATTAAGCCTATTGAAACATCCAAACATTTACCAAAACACTTTGATCATAAAGCTTTCTGTCAATACCATCATCAACCTGGTCATGATGCTGAAAAATGTTTCCATTTGAAATCTGTTATTCAAAACCTCACTGATTCCAATGTTATATATGTTTAGGGTGTGAATGATCAAGGAAATGAGTCTGTAGCACCTCCCAACCAAAACTTACAAATTTATACCAACCCTTTACCATCTCATTCGACTAATACCATTGAGTCTACCCAACTTTTGTCTTCTTCTTCCACTCATGTTGTTGACTATGATGACAAATGTAATGAAGCAAATAACGTTGTCAACCTCATTGATCAACCCGAACCTAAACTTGGACATAAGCTTTGCATTACCTTTGACGCTACTAAGACAATTAAAGCACCTGATGGTCCTCTTTATATTGTAGCAAAGGTTAATGGCCTTCATTCTCGTAGTGTCCATATTGATCCTACTTGCATGGTGAATGTGATAACTAAAGAAAATATTTTAAATAGACAATTGCAACATGATTTTTATGATAAATTTGATGTTATGATCCAAACTTGTAATGGTTTCATTTATCCTTCACGTGGTTCTATTTCATTTCTCATTGAAGTTGGTGGAAAAACTTTAGATGTTACCTTTATTGTGGTTCCAACTTCTAATCAATTTGAAGTCAAACTTGGTCTTCCTTGGCTTACCTCCATAAAAGACATGGCATCTCCTATTAATACGTGTTTGAAATTTCCTCACAATGGACAAATCATGAGTGTTAACCATAGCCTCTATAAACCGTCAGTGCCTCGAGAGTTTTTTTACCTTGATTTCTTTTAGCCTTTCATTCCCCAACCAACCCAACCCCGTCGTGATAACCCCTTCTAATCGTATCAAGCCTACAAGATCCCAAAGATTTGTGAACTTAGCAAACCTAAGGATATTTCATCTCCTTGTCCGGGACGTGGCCTTCTTCATACACCTCTCATTTATGCTTCAATTACACCTCTTATATCTTATAAGCATTATGATGATGTTATCTCTCAACCTAATGTGGTTCCTTCCATTATTCCTCCTAAAGAAGAAAAGGACTCGATTTTGATTGATCCTGAACAAAAACCAATTTCTGGCAAAACCAAACATAACCGTTATGCTCGTGTCCTTCATCATAAATGTCATGCTAGAGCCTGTCGACATGCTTCACCCAAAACACCTATTGATGCTTTGATTCCCTTTGACCAACTATGCTTGAGCCAAAGGAGGAAGTTAACATGAAAAAAATAGAATTGAACAAACATGATAATTCTATTCATATCTTGGATTCTATTACAATTAATTTGGATGAAGAAGATACTCTTGATGATGATGCTTTTGATGTTCCTAATGCAACTAATGAGATATTCATGCTAGTGATTCTGATGATATGTTTGAGCTTATTGGTGTTAATAATGATTTACCACCTATGTTTTCACAATAGTTATCTCTTAACCCTAGTGATGACGAGCAAAGTGACTCATCTTCACAACATGGCCCTTGTTTGAAACTGGCTATGGTTATATCTATTGTGATTAGTGTTTATCCTCTTGTGCGTTGCCTACCTCTCCTAAACACTACAGACTAAGATGGGCGGGCAAGCAATACATCTGATTAGCTCCTCTTGTGCGGTGGATTTTGTGTGTTTGCTTGGTTGCCATGATGTGTTTCCCCCGTGATGTGTTGCTTGTTATATCTTTTGTTAAGATTTCTTTAAATGGCCCTTGTTACTCTGTCGGTGCAAGGTGATAAAGGAATCAAAATGTCGTAAATATTCTTCTATTTGAATCTCACTTCTTCTATATGTTGTTACATGTTATGTCGTGCATGTGCCACTGTTCGAAATGTGCCTTTGTGTTGTCTAACTGGGGATGATGCAAAATAGTAGCTACCTGTTCCTTTTTGTCTCCATGATGTCATCCCAAAAAGACTCTTCTTTGTAACTCTTACGTGACATTCTTCTATCATGTTTTGTGGTTCTTCTATCTTTGAGGAATGATGACATTTCATTTTGATATAATATCTCATGTATTATTATATGATCATACTGACCCCAGAGTTAGTAGATCCCTTCCGTGCTCTCTTTTTCATGTGTTTATTTCACATAATTTTTCCTTTCTTGGGGGCATCTTGTAGTGGAAATATTTCTTGTGGGTGCATGTGTACTCTATTAAATCCATTGTTCCCGTTAAGGCATTTGCAATCGCTTTAACGTGGGGGCATACACTTTGCTCTGTGTTTTACATCTTACACACATACACAATGATTCAATGCAACCTCTCTTGTGGATGGCAAAGGGGACAACTATTTCCTTGTATTCATCCTTTGATTGGGTCCCTTAACGGAGACAAGGCTTTCCTTAAGGACTGATCCCCCTTCTTTGATCCCTAACGAGACAATGATTTCCTTAGGCTTGATTGCTTTTCTTGATCCCTATGGAGAGAAATTATGTCCTTAGGCTTGATCATTCTCTTCTTAGATCCCTTAATGGAGACAATGCTTTCCTTAAGGACTAATCATTTTTTATGGGTTGACTAGCATAACATAGCTTGCTAGACCTTCAATGGCATCTTTTGCTTTACTTTGTGTGATCCATAGTAATGAAATCCCTTAATCGGCTAGTGATCATGTTTTTTCTCTACCTTTTCTTTCTCTTTCTTTTGAGTAATGTCTCTCTTATCTTGGTTCCAGATTTGACGAAGACTTGAGTCACTTGGGGGCTTGATGTTTCTTTGTCTCCTTGACCTTGATAAGATCACTCTTACACATTGATCTTCTTTACCATGGGCATGAGCTTGTCTCATACTCACGCTAAAGTGGGGGTTAAATGTAGTCCTAAAAAGTTATCACCCATAATTGGATGCTTTAGGACCAATTAGGCCCCAATTTGGTGATTTCGAGGTCTGAATGCCCGTTATACTTGAACCTTGTGGCTCGTCTATTCTTTTCCCTCACGTATTCACTATCCCCAATTACCTGGGAGACATTGCCAATGGCAATCTGTTCCTAGGACACATTGCCAATGGCGACATGTTCCTAGGGTTTTGGGCCCATTTTTTTCCTAGAGCCCGATATCAAGGTCTTCTTCTGAGGTTTTCAATTATGGTCGGTCTGGATCAAATTTGAATCCCAAAATGATGGATTTAGTGTATAAGGACATTCTTTCTCCTCATTTTGCATAATTGAATCAAGTGTAAGCATTCTGGCAATCAAAGTGATCAAGATTTAAAGCAAGCAAGAGCAATTGAGGATTTGGATTCAAGATTTGAAGGTAAGCATCCAATTCAAGATCTTCAAGTCTCAATTTCTTCAAGATCCATCAAATCAAAGGAAATATTCTCCAATTGATGCATTTTTTTGTTCCATGATTTCAAAGTAGAGGAATTCTCAATCAAGCATGAAGATTCATTCATCCTTTTCTCTCTCTCCTTTGCATGTGGTTATCAAGCATATCTACATTCTTGATCTTAGAGTGGCAATCATAGATCTATACATTTGTGAGGGTGTCCTTGATCCTACATCACATTCAAGGTCAACTATTTAGATTCCAAGTACATTCAAGCATCTTCATGAATTTGAGTGATTTATACATATGTTCGTGAGGGTTTATGCAAGGTAAATCAACAATTTGTCTTTTTACATTATTTCCTTTATGAAATTTCTATCATATTTCAAGGTTGATTCTTAAACAGGGGTTTGACCAAGCAAAACCCCTTTTTCCCAACCTTTTCCCCATTTTTCTATGTGCAAGAACAGGTTACAAAGCCATCGAATCGTTTTTGGGTAGTATAGGAACAGTTGCAGATTCTGTGAGAATTTCATCCAAAAGTGTTGGGTAAATATCGAGTTTTGCCCTGTCCCCTGGGTACATCACAACTTTGACCATGTCCCTGCCATTTTTTACTGAAATTTTTGGTACAGGTTAGTTTCGTCTTCTAATTTTTGTTTCCGTTAGTTTCGGCTTGATATTAGTTTTTATCAGTCTATTTTAATCAGCTTTTTAGTGACTTTTCTAATAGATCAATTACATTACATAATTATTCCCATTTAATTTCAATCACATTATTTAGTGAAGGACATATCATATTTCCAATTAGTGCTTGATTCACCTCTTGAGCCTATTGAATATATTCTTCCTTCCTAATGTGCAATTCATGAAATGGGGAAGCAATTCACTTAGTATGTTTTATGTTGCATTGCTCTCCCCATTTTCTATTGTACAAGAATCAACCTTGAAATTGAAATTAAATAAAGGAAATCATGCTAATATAGAGAAGAGGCTAGACCTGAAACATTAAGTGTCTTATACCTTGGCAACGCAAATGCTTCTTTGAATGTGATCACGTGTTGATGCAATAGTTTGACTCCACATAGAAACCTAAAGGAAATCATGATAGACATGCCTTGCATAATGATTGTTGTAGTTTTCCACAATGTTTGATATGAAGAAGGATGGAATGAATGCTATGAAAAATTGCATGCTTGAATTGACACATGTGCTATGATCTTCTTCCTTGATTGTGATCTCTCTACTTGGCTTTCATGGGAGAGAAGCTTGCTACAATGGAGAAGATTACTTTTGAAATGCCTTGAATGCTTGATCTTAAAATGTTTGCCCCTTGATTGCTATTGTGTTGTGATTTTGAATTCTTAGTTTATTGATTACCAAAATAAGTAAAGGTAGATTTCTTATATACCCCTCACAAACATTTTGGAGCTCAAAACTTGGAGGGCCAACAGGAGATTGAATTTCCCACTCAACCATTAAGAATAACCTCTAGTTTAGATTTTAGAAGAAAATTCAAGGACCTATTCCTCTCAAAACCCATATAAATTTGTCTTTGGGGTCTCAATTGAAAAGGAACTGATAGAATGAATTGAAAAATCAAGGTTGGAGTACTAGAAATCAATGTGGGATCTTATACATGCTAAAATGGAGTCAGGCTAAATGGAAACTTACAGTGATGCAATTTTAGGGTAGTACATTTGGCCCCCACTTCAGCAGAAGTATGAGTCCACCTCATGCTCGCGTTAAAAGAAAATAAAGAGAGGAAGAGATAGATCATGGGAACAACTAAAAAGAGATAAGACATCACTAAGTTTAAGGATACAAGCCCCCAAACAAAGGATCTCAACTTGTACAACTATGTGCAAGGGCGCACAATCAGGGGCAAAAAGAAAGATAAAAGGCAAAAGACAAAAGACACTTACAAAATAAAAGGGGTTGGTACTAAAAATATAACTCCAAACCAACTAGCTAAAGAGACCTTGATTGAGAAAACGTCTCAATTGCTAGCATCATGTTAGAAAGGCTATTGCAAAAGAACAATTGATCACATGGAAAGGGAAAGAGTATATGCCAAAGACAAGATAAGATGGCATGGTCTAACACTAACAAATCTACGAGAGCATAGAGAAACTAGAGGGACCATGAATCCAACAAGCTAGCAAGTTGTGTTATGCAAGGTGAGCCATTGAGGAAAAGAGGAGGAAATAGTAGAAAGGCTAGAAAATTATGTTATGCTAGTTCCACTCATCCCAAAAAGAGAGCTTAACATAAAGGTGGAATTGATAGTCTAGAAAGTTGTAATATGCTAGTCAATTCTACCTTGTAAATGCAACAAAATAGATCAAATAGTATAGAAAGTTGTGTTATGTTATTTCAAACAATCCTAGAAGATAAAGATAACCAAGGAAACATCATCTCTAAGGAAATCTACAAAATAAATAACACACATTGGTGAACAAATATGCAGGGGGTGAAAAAGGATTATCCTAAGGAAAGAATTGTCTCCTTAAAAAATATGCAAAATAACACATAGAAGTGCAAAAGGATGGAACTAATAGTCTAGCAAGATATGTTATTCTAGTGAACCCATCAAAAAGAATATATAATCAAAGCATTGTTCACAAGGAAATTTGTCATAGGAGGATTAGGTCTAAGGAAAGCATTGTCTCCAAACGAATCCACCGAATAATGCATAAGGAGGCTACATGTATGCCCCCCCCTCCTTAATATGCTAGCAACTTAAGGAAAAGAGAACAAGGATACCTACTTCCAACAACAAGGAGATATCCTTAAAACAAAAATGTATGCAGTAGTCTTAACAAAGGGGAAAGACTCTTGTTAGCCAAGGAAAAGATAATTGTGAATGGATATCTTGCAACAAATGGAAAGGTACCCTTGGAGGAAGAGATCTTCATTACAAGACATACCTCAAAGAGGAGTTCTTGACCAAAAACAACATCCTCAAGACAAAGAGGGGGAGTAGAACACGAATTCCCCTTTTTATCCCCCTATTGCTAGGTGAAAAAGGGATTCTTGGTGAAGGATGACACACTTTAAGCCCCCAAGTAAGAGAATTTGTTTAGGATGAACATGCTTTTGTAAATAAGGAATAGTTTGTGATCAAGGATATACACCTCTTGCATAAGAGAGAATACCAAATCAAGACAAACAATTTTGTATAAGAAAAAGGATGTCACATGATAAATAAACACCACTCCACCAAGGGAAGTGGATCCTTGGGAAAAACAAAGAGACACAAAGAAAATGCATTGCCCCCTAATCATAGAGACAAGGGAAAAGATAACACATTGCATACTCTAAGTTAATGATTAATTGCAAAAGATATACACTTCGAAGAAAGGAAGAGATTGTAAACAAGGATACCAATCTTTGGAAAAGAGAAAGATCCTAAGACAAACAAGTTCATGCAAGGAAGGAAATCATGTTATAATTGATAAAAATAACGAGATAATAAATCTTTTGGAAAAAAAGAGAACAAAACATTATGTGCACACTAAGGAAAGATCATTTATAATAGATGTGCACTTTGAAGCATGAAAAGATTGTAATAAAGATGAAAAATCCTTGCAGAAAAACAAAGAATTCCATGCAAGAAAGGATATGCCATTATAAAAGATGCAAATAAACAAAGGGGAAATTGGTCCTTTGAAAATGAGAATGGATATTTGAAGAGAGGAACCTTCCCCCCAAGCAGAGAGACAAGGAAAAGGACCTCTTATGTTTCTCACAAAAAAAATTTAAAACTAAAATATAACATCACGCAAAACCAAGAGCCTCGAATAAAGAAAGCTACTAAGATCCACATGATGTGGAAAAACATAATAGTTGAAAGGAAATGCACATGGATTGTACCACTATCCATAGGTTGTTGGATTTCTATGGTGGAGTTTTCATCTCCTTCAAGCTTGTCCAACATCAGGATCCTAAGAATATAATGAACTGTCACAGTTTTCATTAAAAAACCCAACATTGGCTGAGGCCCATTTCCTAGCCAATTGAACAATCTCCAATTCTCAAAGTTTTAAACAATTGTATGGCTCAGGTCTTCCGCTTGTAATAATTTTTAGCATAGCGCTAGATTAGTTTTGGTCATTTCTTAGATTTTGAATTTTGGACATCAGGTATTCTAAAAGATCACAGCAGATGGTCTCGATTTTCCACATTTAAAACTGCCTCCATCTTTTATTCTCAAACACCAAGTTGGGGTCTTGAATGGCGATGCCCTATGAGTGAATCTAGTTAGACTTGCCCACATGCTAGTCACACAATATTCCAAGTCCTATACGGCTACTAAATTATATAGCCTTCTGATAAAAATGTATGTTATTTCGTCATCAAAGCTCTTCTTAGAACTCTATATGATAAGCTGAGGTGCTAATTATAAGTAATACCATCAGAGGATTCTAGAACAAGAGATTGGCAATTGTAGCCAGTACATGATCACAGTTATTTACTGTGACAGTGTTTGTATTTGAATATAGTGTATTGAAACACACTTCAGTTATAAAAAAAATGTTAATCTCTTCCAATGAAAGATGATGCATTCTCTTGGAGACAATATTTGATAAATTTACTCATCAAGCAACACGTTATAAGCAATACCAAACAGGCTACGAAGGCTGAGAAACATACAAATTGTTTCCAGAAATAAAATCTTAAGCCCCAATGAGTGTCCATCTATAATTTTGTGAAGTTTCATTGTAGAGCATTTCCATGATAGGATCACCCTTTATATTTTGAGCCTTATTGACACTGAGTCTACACATACATATTTGAATTGAACTTATTGCCCCATGCATATAAATACATATTTTGTGCAATTATCAGCAAAAGATTTTCTCTGTAAATGAAGCCAATGGAACAACTAATTTACAATTATTCATATTTTGGAAGGTGAAATGCATTATGCCCAAAATAAACTTATCCTGTATAAAAACAAAGTGTAGCTTGATGGTAGAAACAATGAACGTGCTTCAAGGAAATGAAGAAATTGAGTATGATGTTAACCAAGAGCATCACTTATCATTGATCTAAAGGAGACTTGTTGCTCGTATAGTGCACGAAATATACGGTATTTTGCATCATGATATTTCTTCACCTTGGGATCTTGTGATGGATAGAATACCTGCATATCAGGGAAAGATCCTTAAATTTTCATCAAAAGCTTATTTACATGAGTATAGTCAAATTTCAAACGATAAATCTAAGGGTTATGAAGTGATTAAACATAAAACAAATCTAAAAAACTGCTACTTAAGGGATATAATGTTTACTTCCCAGGAAAGAAAGCTCAATAAAATGGCATATTTAGAAAATAATTTCTCAAACCAATTTCATTAAAAAAATGATTAAGGTTAACCAAAGAAAAACCATGAATCTATACTGCATTAAACGAATAACTAATATGGTTAACCAAAGAGAAAACCACAAAGGAATTCCGTACACTTGAATTCTAGGTCCATTTCTCTGAAAGAACACAGGTGGGGACTTTTGACATTTTGAGCAATCTTCATTTTTTCTAAAACCAGTCTACACCATTGTGCGCAGCTTGAAAAAATCTTAATTCCCATAAATTTTTATCAAATTTTGACAATTTTGAAATCTTGGCCAAAAAGCATGCTAATGCACCATTTTGACACTTGCCCCATTTGAGCCCTTCTATCACCAAAATTCTTCCATTTTTCCCTATTTCCAATTTATGTACCTTGGCTTAATCATGAGTTTTATGGCACTCAGACACTTCCAGACACAACCAAAAGATAACAACACAAGCGAAACTTGAAGCAGGCAAAACAGGGTGAAATGGTGCAAAGTTGCAAGCAACTGTTTCCAAAGAAATGAACAGGGATCATTTCGGTAGGAGTAGAACATCTTGGTACAAACATTTGTGTCCAAAATTCAGAGGTGTAAAGCTTTTACAAACTTCAAAAATTAAAGAGAAGATTTGGGAGCAAACAGAATTAACATAGAAGCTCGAAACAAAAGATGAACTGCAACTATAAAACGGAAAATAGGGGACACCATGTTTATATCTGATATATGAACACATAGTAATTGTAATGACTTGCATTTATATATTTTCAAAGATGGACTGCCTGTGGATCATAAATATGTCCTGTGTGCATTTTGTTGACACTACATGTAAAATACCAATCTTTGGAAAAAAGGTGTTAGCTCCCAATTAGCTAATAAAACCAATCTTTAATTGACTTTATTCTCAGACAGCTAACTAATTAGTCTCAAAGGCAAAGGCCTCAAATACATTATACATAGGTGTTTATACCTCTTCAGAAATGCTTAGACATAAAATTTTAAATGAAGACTGTAAACTTTAATCTCAGCAACGGAGATACTTTTATTCATGCAAATGAATATAACAATACTTATTCTCACAAATGTATACAACAAAGAGTTACAATTCTATAAAATCAACAATGTATTGTGCATTTATAAGATGTACAACTGATTTGTGCTATTGTTATTTTAATTTTAAATTATCACTTGCATTCAATACATGTATCCTTTGGGTATTGCAATTATTTATATGTTTGAGCCTTTGCTATTTATATTCATGATTGTAAAATTCAATTAAGGAATTTGATCATTGTTACTTTTTCAACTGATGTTATTAGAGATAAAATGGTTGAAAAACTCATATTTTCATTTAATTGATCCTTGGACTATTGTTTGTAGATTTAGATCTATCATTTCTATCATTAGTTAAATCTATTGAAATTTGAAACAGAGAATTGAATGCTCATTAGTTAATAACTTAATAGTTTGCACCATTTTTGTATCTCTGATATCAATTTGAATTTCATTTTTCTTAATTCTTATTCTTTTGTCTCACACAAGTTTAGGTTAGATTTTTTTATTTATCAATTCTCCAATCCTTTTTAGGTGATAGATAGCATGTAGTTAATCTAATTTTACTGATCTAAAAAGAGAGGGTATTTATCCCTTATTTTGTGTATGTCAAAACATCGGATGACAGTCTATATGTAAGGTCCATAGTTACAGGACTCTGCAAGTCCAGAGCCAAGTCAGGCCTCCAGAGTCTTTTGGCCTCTGGACTCTGACTCTGCCGAGTCAGACCGAGTCTGGGCTGACTTGCAGAGTCAGCCAGACTCGGCTGACTCGCAGAGTCCTGAGCTCTGGACTCTGCCGCAGCAGTCAGCTGCATAAAGTTAAAAAAAAACAAAGTTTTAATGCATTTCCATTGGGTCAGCCCAGACTCGGTCTGACTCGGCAGAGTCCTGAGCTCTGGACTCTGCTGCAGCAGTCAGCTGCATAAAGCAAAAAAAACAAATTTTAAATGCATTTCCATTGACTTTTTAATGCTTTCTATTTACACCCAATCTGAGGTTGCTGTGCATAATTGGAGCCATATTTCAGTGTAATCGGTTAGAGGGTAGCTTTGAAGAGCTGGGTGCATATTTGCAACTGTACAGACCAAAATTAGGACTGAATGAAGTCACAGGTCTGAAATTTGTTTTGTTTGGGGATTTTTGTGGCTTTTGGAGTATGCTGGACAAATTTGGTGATAATTAGCAATCAAGAGTGACATCTTACTCACATTTGGAGGTATCAAACAGAAGATTCCCTGCTGCTGGATACTATATATCAAGTTTCAACAAGTAAATAAGTCGCTTTCAGTCCTGTAGCAGTCACTGTTGTCTCTTTCCTAGAGGTATTTATTGTTGGGTTACTTCAGTGATCTATTGTCATGTATTGTTGCTATTGTTATGAATGATTACTGACCAAAAACAATGTAACAGCAGTTATATATCCATTAATATAATAAATCAGACATTTACTAGTAGTGAGTTCCAGTGCAAGTTTTGTTATTGTTCCATGAATATTGTAGACATTTGATAGTGACACTTTATATTTCTAACGTATTATTTAGTTTAACTTATTTCCTTTAGAAATTCGCATTTATACTTATGTGATATATGTAAACTTGTGTATGTGTGTAAAGTAGCTTCTACTTATCTCAATTATTGTGTATTTGATGTTAATTGACTACATGAGCATGAAAAAAGCTTTAAATCCTTAAAAATCTTTGAATTTCTTTGGTTTTTCGAATTGCCGAGTCCGAACGTCGACTGAGAGTCCGAGTCTGAACCCAGCTTGCCGAGTTCGAGGCGAGTCCGGGTCTTGTAACCATGATATGTAATGGGACTTGTTATTCCTTTCTTAGCATAGACAGAAAAGAAAGCACCTAGCCATGACCCCAGTGGAAAAGAAATCATATTCTTTTAGAAACTCAAGATTATCTTGCACAACAAAGCGATTATACCATCTTTTGTTTTTGTATCAAACTGCACATCATGCAACTCTGATATTTTCAAGGATTCGCTGAAACACATTGTATATGTACGAGTGTTGATGCTCTTTAGCGACAAGATTACCTTTCTAAGCATCTTTTGTACTGCACTTTACCATATCTCTCTTTTTCAGTAAAGACAGATGTATGTGTAGCAGAGTACAAAACCCCATAGAGTAAGAGTTCATATTGACAGATTTTAAACACCAAGAAAAAGGTGCAGACCAGAAATAAGCTTCTAGAATTTAGGAAAACATATCCGAGGAAGCAAGATGTAACATCCTAAGAGAAGACATGACAATTATTAGAGCATAGACCAGCTAAAGAACAAAAAGAAGTGTCGGTGTTGTCATGTACCCACCACCTTACTTAAGCTTACTTGGGTAGTTAGGTTATTCTAAGTTAAGAGTAATAGTCAATTCCTTATTCTGAGTATTTAAAAAAATAAAGCTGCTATGCAAACAACCAATAAGAGTTAACCATTAAGTCTAACAATCAAAATCAAGGATGATATAATATGGCCACTAGGATCACCTTTAATGTTAGCATAAGACTATGAATTTGGGTTTTCTCCCTTTAAATACAGATGAGAACACAAATAAGAGTGTGAGAAGACATTTTATGAGATAATATCCATTAGAGGATTTTGTTGTTTTCCTTCCTTTTAAATACAAATTTAAAGCATTAATTTGTGTTTATAGTGGCATCTTGTATAGATATAATCTTCAGTCCTTCGCTAAGCAGGTTGATTTCTTGTGTTTCTCACATAGCATGAAAGTCCATGGGCCCTTTCTGAATAGTTTCAGAACATATTCCAACAAAAGGGACCTGGGACTTTAGCTGTTTATACTGGTGTTGCAATGCCTCTTTGGTGCATTGTGGCCAATGTGCTTTTGATTCAACACATTGCAAGAGTTTTTAAATGTTGATGTAACCATTCAGCACATTTTTTCCAGAAACTTTTCTATATAATGCCATGGACTGAAAACCTGGCATTTATTGTTAACCTAACTTTTATTCAAGTAAAGAGCTGTTCCCCCTTTTTACATACCATTTGATATTATTTTCAACTACAACAGCTATTTGAAGGTTTAATCTACCTGCACCAATTATTGGTTTTCCTTTGACTTCTGCTATCAGACAATCTACCCATCACAATACTACACATTGAATGTATCATTGTTTGGCATGAAAGATTTTAAAATTCTTACAACTACTTCACATCAAAAATGAGCCCTTAACTTCAGAAGTGCAGAATTATATTGCATTGGACATTTATCAGTTTCTTGTTTTATTATTTAGTCTGTTGCCTACAATTTTCCAATTATTAATTTTCTTGTTCTTTTACTCGTGGATAGATTATCTGAGTATATTGTCACCTGGCCAGGTGCGTTAAGCGCTTTCATTGCATCTTGAAGAGTGTTATAGTTCTTAGCAGAAACTGCACCCAATATAGCTGCACCCAAAAGCACTGACTCTCTCTCTCTTGGTAATATCACAGGGAAACCTACACTTGCAACATTTTAATCAAGTTACATTCTTGGGATGTCTTTTATACCATCATCAAAAGCAATTTAGAACAATCTGAACAGTAAAAAATATGTGAAAGTATTTCATACCAATGATGTCAGCATGCTCTTGAATATATAGAGAATTTTTAGAAAGACCGCCACATGCAAGAAGTGTATCAATCTGCAGATGCAACAGCATCATAATTATCAAACGTCTTTGTAATATTTTACAATACTGTGTCAAGGAAATCAAAACAAGTCAATTAAAAAGGAAAAATTATATTGCCGAAGCTTATAAACAACAGAAATTTGATGAAAATGTGGAAATATGATACTTAAAACACCAAACTAATGTTGCATGGACCCAAACCTTTAAGTCTATATTAGTGTCCTCGGGTTAAGGAGATATCTCACACTTTGAACATGGTCTGATATCTCTTAAGGCATCCATCAATGTATCAGATCCCTGGAACTGTGTTTCAATATAAAGGAAATTAAAAAACAGTAACAGATAACAATAACAGCATATACCTACTAACAGTCAGACAGAATGCTCATGATCCATTTGTGGGGGTTTGTTCAGAATCCGACAATGAACCAACACGAATTGTAGAATCTGTAGGGGCTCGCGCTTGATAACATACTCGCTATTTTGTTTTGAAAATCTACTTTTGGGGTCTGTGGCACGTATCTAACATTGTCATCACATCGCCTTTGTTTTGAAACCCCATTGGGGCATGCACCTGAATGTTATCATGTAAATATTCATTGACGAAAATCTGTTCAGCCTCAAAAAAGCGCATACTTGTATCCTTTCCTACAGATTCTGATTTGTGAATCCCGTCTTTGATGCCCTAGGTGTATCCTTTCCTACAGATTCTCGAACAAAAGACAAGAATAGATGAACAAGGCTAAGTTTGAAACTTGACTCTCGTTTTGACAGACAGAAGTATTTGGCTTGAGATTTGTCACAATACTTTGGAAAAAAGAAATCATATCGGTACAACAATTCAATCTTTTCTGGTTACAAGACCTGTTCCACAAACACAGAGGAAATCCATCCATATGTACAGGCTCCCCATTCAAAAATTATTATTCACCTCATCCTTGCTGATGTAAAAGTCAGCTAAAATGTGCTCCTGAAAAGTACATTAATTACGCAATGCGGGATTTCAAGCAAGAGCATGGCCATCTTGCTGCAAAATGTACAGATAATCAAAGAAAACTGGCATGCAATCACAACCTACCGGCATAAGCAAGGAGAGAGCTTGGAATGATGAAGCATTAACTGTCTTCAACTGAACAAAAGACGGGGAAAGAGAATTGCATTCAGAAGAAAGCAAGAGATAATCTAGCTACTTGGAAGCAGATTTAGCAGATACTCGGTCCAAAAAGCCAGCCCAACCCCCTGAATTTTCCACTAAATGAGGTTGCTAGTCCAGCAAATTTACGGAATTCTACCATAAGAAACCAGGGCAATTGATGTGCTAGTTGGGTACCAATTTTTATAGCCATCCTCCTACTGGCCCTAACAGCAGCAAGAGGCTCTCTGCTACTTTGTAAATAGAGGCTCTCCACTACTTTGTAAACCAACGATTAGACGAACCATGCTCTTCAAACTTCAAACCTCAGAATTATCATAAGAATTTACTTTGTTTTGTAGCAGCAGTCTTAAAACAATCCTTATCTAATCTTGTATTTGTAATCTCAAACGTATTTCATTATTTTGGTGCTATGTTAGTACCAAAATATGCACCTCTAAGAAACTTCACATTGTGTAATGTCCCCATTTTAGCTCACCATGTTTTGAGGTTTGGTTTAGCCTACCATTGGCCCTTGTACGCTAAGTCAGATGGTTAGAGGGTCTCAGTTGGTAGAATAGGAGGTCAATTCCCATCCCGGAGGATAGGCGTGTCAGGATTTCTCTTTGTTTGGGTCAGTTTGGCACACTTACTATTTATAGTGTCTATTTCAAGAAAGTCCGGATTTCTATCTCTAGCAAAGCGCTTGAACATGTTATGCTGCAGTATTTAGATTTGGCATCCGTAGCTTGTGGATATTCAGCAACTTACTATTTATAGTAAGTCAGATTCGCAGAGCTGCTATCTTTGGCAGGGTGCTTGGACACCTAACATTTGCAATGGACATCGGGATTCTTAGTTGACTTCTTGGAGGAGATTTAATTGCTTGAGCTCGTGATTATTTAATTATCAATAAAGTTTCACTTTATTAATAATATATTATAAAGGCTTATTATAATGTTATAAAGTAATGGGGCCAAAGTCTTTATTAATGAGCATTGATTATGTTATTAAAAGTGGGCGCCTAAACCAAGGAGGAATTAATTTAATATTTCAAAGTCAATTTGCAACAAAAGCAAATGCTCTTAAGTGATTAATGAGACTTGTAAGTGAAGTCTCTTGAATCGAACCTCATGAGGAAAATATAAAAAGCCAAGAGAGGAATTCGAACCATTATGCTTTATGATTTTGTCTTGGTTTATGGTGAATATTGGGATTTGGCGCTTGAGTTGCAGGCTTCAGCCATTACCAGCTTTGGAGAACGAGAAATTCTTCAGTGTTTGCGATTTTGAGGCCGTGAAAGACCAGCTGAATTATTAGTAGTCTGTCGGCTTCATCTAGGAGTCCAGATTGAGTGAAATTGTAGTTTGTGTATGAGATTCAGGGAATTTGCACAGATTATCCATGGCATGCTTGTTGCAAGTATTAGCTAACGTTTCCTAGCAGAATATAATAAATTTGAACCTGGCCGTACCATCTACAGCCCACAAATGTGATTCCCAGCTTGGGCGTGAACTTCCTAGCGCAAATCGATTGGGGTTTTTATGCCATTTTCAGTCCAGAATTGATCATCTTACAGCGTTTGAGGGTCAACAGTATTTAGAAAAGACAATTATCAGTTCACAGGCCATACATGGGTTGCCAAGTTTTTCATTAGTTGCATTCATATATATTTTTTCAGAAATTTCAATATACAATTTCCAATGCATTGTAAATATTTTCATTTAATAAAAGCATTTGCATTTAATGCTTAGGAATAATAGTTTAGATTCTTTGTTTCTTGCAAGCGTAGAGTTGGTGTTGATTATCTCAGAGAAAAAGCAAAACAAACATCAAAAACCTGTCATTAGCTAGAGTGGTTTGAGATTGAGCCAGCAAGGCTCATCACAGTGGTATCAAAGCGATTTTCTACCATCCTGCAAGGTTGGGGCTCTTATACAATCACAGAGGTTTGATCCTAACAGGTATTATTCACGTAGGGGAATGTTTACCTCCTAGGGTAAACTAGTTAATTACATAAGTAAATGCACAAAACATTATAAGAATAAGCCAGAGAACAGTTCTTCTATTAATTCATCCATAGACAATGATTACAATAGTATACTTTTTCCATTCATACCAAGATGATTACCCAAAGGTAGTACATAGAATATAAAGGACCGAAGGGGTGTGACGGTTCGCAATCATGACCCAACTACCTAACCTTCGGTCACTAACTAATTCCCAACGACATACATGACATTATTCCCGACAACATCATCCCCCCAAAAAAACAAGTCGTCTCCGATGACTAACAACAAAATGGAGACAATGCTAACTACAACAACAAAATCATGAATGAGAAGAAGGGGGCTGAGGAAGCGTCCCTAAAGAGGCTAGTTGCAGCTCAGAAGAAGCCAAGTGAGCGCGCAGCGCATAGACCTGCTCCGTCCTAGCCTTCAAGTCCCGCTCTGCAACCATCCAATGCTCCAATGCAGTTTTAACCATCATCGCGGCCTCCAACAACTCTTTCTCTTTCCTGTCGACATCCTCCAGAGCCTGGGTGAGGCAAGTCTCCAAGGCACTCTGCTCTGTACCCACCTCTGCTCTGTACTCAAAAGAAGATCTCTCCGCAACCACCTATGCATCCATAGCCAATTTCTCTATCATGGCAACCTCCAACTCGGCTAGCTCTGCTGCCCAAGCTGCCTCTTAGCGAGCCAACTCCTAGGTACTATGAGCCAAGTCCCCCTCGATGGCCTCCAATTAGGTGGCTTGCTCCTCCCGGGCACTCTATGCGGCCACTCGTGTCGTCTCACACCCAGCAGAAACATGCTTCGTACGCCTCAGGGTGTAATAGCCCTCCCTGAAGGCCTACTCTATTTGTCTGACAAGAGCCTCCACGCAGCTCTCTACCACTGGCTCGTCAACTACCCAGGCATTCAACATCTCCACCATCTTGACGATGGGCCATCCACTTGCCTCAAAATAGGTTGCAAAAGTTGTGGGGCAACCAACCCGTACAGAGGTCAACAACCGCTCCAAATCAACAGCTACACTCTCTAGAGCCCAAGACTGTGCGGAAGCCACCACCTAACGGCCTCGGACAACCATGTCTGCGAAGTAGGCCTCAACGTCCTCCCTAGCGAGCTTCGTCAAGGTCTCTGCCAGAATGACTAACTCAGGCCCAGGCAACCCCATGGTGACTACGGTACTCATATTGGCCAAGTGCGTGGCCTCCTCGTCCAAGTCCATCGCACAACCCTCCTCCGCCAAGTGCTTAGTGTGGACCCCTGTAGGTGAGGCCGCTGCATCCAAATCGATCACCTCCGAGGGCACATCTCGTCGGGGAGAGAGAATTGTCACTCCAACTAGGGCTAAGGGTGTCATTTGGAAGCGCCGAATGAGCCAACTGCACTTACCTTCAATGGAAGAAGAATTGGCTGGAGGTGGAACCAACAAGTCAGCATTAATTATAACCATAGCATCTGTCCCAACCAGGTCCAACTCAACTTGGCCCTCCCTCACGAGCTACTCTGACTCACCCTCAGGGACATCTCCACCATCCAACCCCTCCGACTCATCTACCCTTTCTGCCATAGGTACCTCTACTGAAGGCAATGCCTCTGGCACTACTACTGGAGTCATGGTCACTGGTGTCCGCGGCTGACCAAAAGCGGGGATGGCCTCTTGCACAAAAGCCAAACTCACGGGTGTGCAAATATGGCCAAACGTCGCTACTAGTGGAGTCAAATGTGTTTTCTCAAACAGCATCGGTCGGGTAAAGAGAACCAGTGTGGGCGTAGCAGAAGCCGCTACGGTAACGTCCACCTCCATAGGATCATCCTCCGTTGTGTCCCCCTCATCTGAATCACTGCCCTTAGATGTCTCCTCTCCCCCACTATCCACGTCCTCGAACGCAGACTCTAAAACTGCTTGCCTTCACCCTTCTGCCCTGGAAGGACTTTCTAACCAGTAGGGATGTCCAAGTGTCTCCAACACATGATGGGTGGCTCTCCCGGCACCAAGGGACCAGGTCTCACCTCTAGTCGGTCGGCTAGAAGCTGTGCGCGTGTGGCCTCCAGAAACAGGCCAATGGCGTAGTGTGGCATATAGAACATCTTGTGCTGGAGGGTCATAAACACATGCATGCAGTATGACAACAACTCGGCCCAGTCATACCTATTGCCTCCCATCAAATTGTTCATAAGGGATATCTATGGAAAAGAAATATCTGAAGCACGGCTTGAACCTGTGAGCTTGCTCTTAACCACATCCATAAGACTTCGCCAGTGCCCTTCCCGGACAAAAGACTTCTTCACCCCTCGACCTTGTGAAGACTTTCTGATAGTCTTTTTCTACCTCGGAGAGGTTATCCCTGCATATCAGCCGTATACAAAAATCCTTTACTTTTGTGGTGAGTTTCTTGCCCTTCAAATCAATCTTCTGCCCCGCATCCAGTAAGCCAAACACCTGTCTAAATTCCACAGCTGTAAAGGAAATCTGAACATAATAGTTCATATAGGAGACTGTGCTAATTCTAGAGAACCTGTCATATGTTTCAACCATTGGGCGCAGTGGGCCTTCAAAGTCCTTAATACAGAAAATGGGCATTTGAATGACCCACTGTACCTGAGCCCTTCACAGACTTTATTTTACTGGATCACTCTCTCGTGTCTCCTGCCACCACTTCCAGCAGTAAGGTTATGATCTGAGGTGTGACATGATCACTGGAAGAAGTTGCAGAAGCCATTTGTCCTTGCACTTTCGGTCTGCTCTTCTTCCTGCTTGTGTCCGTGCGACCTGCAACCCGCACGCCTGAGGGCAAGACCTGCGCATTCTTATTCAGATTCATACCACTGCTACTGGAATCATCTGGAAACTTTGTCCTCCAAGTGCGTTTCCCTGCTAAATTCATAACCGTTTTCTTGTTGTCTTTTGTGTTTATAACTGCCTGTCTTTGAAAAACCTCGTTGTCGTAGTCTAATTGAAATCAATTATAAGTATAACCATATAGATTTTAATTTTTTCCTATTATCTCTCCCACTGTATGGATTGTAAACCACTGGTACCAACTTTATGTTGTATGGATTTTAAACCCTTACCTTCGAGTGTTGTACCATGAATGCAATGAGCTGCACGAATTTTATAACTTGTCGCGGGTCATCTGTACGGAACCAGGTCATACGACCGTACGGTTTTATGCTGATCTTTGTTGCATGAGATGCACAAGTTGACACCGTACGGTGTACGGGCGTCGCCACCCTCAGCTCGTGTTGTATGGTCTTCGCTCTCCGCGTCTTTTCCGTCCGTACAACACACTTCTGTACACCCACTCTCTGCTCGTGTCGTACGGTGTACGGTCTTCTCTCTCCTCGTCTTCTCTACCCGTACAACGTACGATATTAATAGCCTGTTGAACCTCTTCAATCGTACAGTTTTCATTTGAGCGGCTTATATATTTTTTCATTGTTCTTACGGTACCATACGAGATTAACTTAAACTCAACGGTCATCGTACGGTATCAGGTCGTACGGTGTTATTTTTCCTTTTATTGTACGGTTTTCTCACTTTTTCTCTTTTTTTCTCTTTAAATGGTTGAATAATTACTTACTGGTTGGCTGGGTCTGCCGGCGTGAACTGGGTCGTCGCCCTGTCACCTTTTGTGATATGGCTTCAATTTGGACCCATTAATGGTATCAGGGACTTCCTTGTTGTCGAGCGTCCATAATTTGATTGCCCCATTGTCACCGACTTGTCGAACTCGGTACGGCCCCAGTCACTTAACTTTAAACTTGTCGGGCTTGATCTCATTTTTTCCATTATACTTTAATACCAGTTGGCCCGGGATGAAGTGAATGCGCTTGAGGCGCTTCAAAGTCCCAGTCTTCCGCCGCAGTTACGCAACCTCCGTAGCCCATTGCACCATCATGCAATGCTCATCTAGCTTGTTGAGATTGTACAATATTCCTCAAAGGCTTTCCATATCCCCAAGCCTATTCTTGACCGCTATCCTTTCCTGATCGTACATCAACTGGAAGGGCGTCTGTCCGGTTGTGACCTTATATGTTGTTCAATAAGCCCACAACACTGGGGATAACTTTTCTTCCCAATCCTCCTGCTCCACTCCACGCGACTTATAAATCACAAAGACTAATATCTTGTTTGTGGCCTCTGCTTGACCATTGGCTCAAGGGTAATACGGACTAGACAGGGAATGAAAGATTTTGAATTCCGTCGTCAGCAATCGGATGACATGATTGACAAAGTGACCTCTATCACTAGCCAACTGAATGGGAATTCCGTACCTTGTTATGACCTGCTCGCATATGAACTTGGCCGTACTCAAGGTCGAGTTGTCTGGTAGGGCCCGTGCCTCTGGCCACTTTGTCATGTACTCCATGGCTACCACAATATATCAACATCTCCAAGCGTTACTCACCTTCAAGGGTCCGATGAAATCCAAGCCCCATCACTCAAAGAGTTTCTGCGCATGGGAAGGATGCAGAGGCATGAAGTCCCACTTTAAACGGTTTCCTGGCCCTTTGGCAGGTGTCGCATCCCACAACCCACTCACGGGCATCATTGAGCAACGTGGGCCACCACAACCCTGCCAACAACACCTTTCGTGTTGTTGTGTCCGGCCCCATGTGCTTGCCTGTTGGCCCTTCGTGTGCCTCGGAATCTCTTCCTCCAAAACACACCTTCGAAGCACTTGGTCAAGTCCCATTTTATACAGCAGTCCATTTATTAGTTGAAAGGTTCTACTCCTTAGCACCAGTTTCCTTCGTTCGTCGGGCAACATATCCCTCGGAAACTGTGATGTCGAGAGGTACTCTCCAATGCTCGTGTACCATGCTGGCAAGATGGCAATGCAGAACAGATGTGCGTCAGGGAAGTTGTCATTGACTCCCTTAGGTTGTTCCCCGTATTTGAGTCAAGAGAGATGGTCCGTGATCACGTGGCCTTTCCCTGGCCGTACGATGATTGTGAATGTGAATTCTTGTAACAACAACCATCTGCTTATTCTGCCTTGAATGATGGGCTTATTGACCATGTACATTAATGCTTGGTGGTCCACATAAAATGTGAACGGCATTGCCAACAGATAGTGTTTGAACTTTTGTACAACATATACCATCTCGAGAGCCTCCCGCTCCGTGGTGCTATAGTTATTCTCCGCTTTCGACAACAATTTGCTGGCAAAATAGATAGGATGATCCAGACCATGGTCGCCAACCTGGGCAAGGGTTGCACCAATTGCATAGTTGAGGCATCAATGTGAACGTGAAACTCCTTATCCCACTTGGGATACACCAAAATCGGTGCTCCGACCAGCCTCATTTTCAATTCCCCAAATGCAGCATCTTGTTCCGTACTCCACATATGGTTCGCCCTTCCGTGTCAGTCTGTCGAAGGGACAAGAGACTTGTGTGAAGTTTTTGATGAATCGCATATAATAGCCGATGTGTCCCAAAAAGGACTTCACTCCTGTTACGTCTGTAGAGACCTCCATTTCTACCATTACTCGAACCTTGTCGGGATCAGTTTTTAACCCGGTCTTACAAACAATATGACCCAAGAGCTTCCCCTGTGGGACCATGAACCGACACTTTTTATGATTGAGTGCCAACCTTGCTTGGTGGCACCTTTCCATGCACTCCCGAAGGGCTACCAAGTGTGTCCTCGCCGTTGAAGATAGACTAGTCATCTAGGAAGGCTCTAAAATTCCCCACCGACATCTTGTCGAAGATGTGAAGAATGATTCTTTGAAATGTTGTTGGTGCATTGCATAGACCGAAGGGCATCAGGTTATATGTGTACACTCCGTCCTCCACCACGTATGTTGTTTTTAGTTTATCTTCTTCTGCGATAGATATCTGGTTATACCCAGAGAATCCATCCATAAATGAGTACATCTCATGCCCAGCCACCTCTTCGAGGATTGTATCTTTGAACGGGATGGGGAAGGGATCCTTTATGATGACCGCATTGAGGCATCGGAAGTCGACGCAAATCCTGATTTGGTTGGCATCTTTTTTTAGTCATATCACTATCGGAGATACCCATTCACTTGTCTACACCCTAAAGATAATACCTGCCTCAAGCATCTTTTGAATTTCTTCGTTCACCCTTGCTGTGTAGTTTTTGTTCATCCTATATGGTCTTTTCCGCACGGGTACAGCTCCTGGTACCAAGGGAATGCGGTGTACGCACAACTCTGGTGGGACCCCCTTGAGGTCTTTGTAAGTCCAGGCGAATACGTCCTTGTATTCCATGAAGATTTTGAATGCTACAGTCTTTAGCACAGGATCCCAGTCATCCCCTACTAGTATATTGTGTGGGTTTTCTTCATCCCCGAGGTTGGTGGTCTATAAGGATGGTTCTTCATACCCAATTGGTTTCCCTGCAACAAATTGGTGGGATGGACTGTCGTTTACGTGGGCTTCCCCTTGTATTCCCTGTACTCTAGCGGGAACACCTCTTTCTCTGGTTCTATTTCTTCCACCCCTAGCATGTAACTGTGGAAGAGCTCATAGTCTTCCATTTGCCAATGGAAAAGTCCATTCATCGAGCTTGTTTCATCCTCGGAACATTCTCCCAGCTCTAGGACACCCTGGTCATTAGGCTCCATTCGATCCTTTCCCTCGTCCCTTCGGCCATGTACCCTGTCAGACTCTGATTCCGAAGAGGATGCAATCTCCTCTCTCACCATCTGGGCACGGAGGTCAATAGCAAACTTTGGCCCACCACTTTCCATGGAGAGTGTTCCTCTTCCAATTATGATTGACCTTCGTTGTGACTAACCATCCTTCCTAGGATGGCATCATACCCTTTTTTCTTCAGCAGGATCACCACGAAGTCCAACACGAACGGCTGCATTCCTATGGTCACTTGTTGGGCCATTAGTGTCCCGAGAGGTTTGATTCCTTGCTGGTTTGCACCCAATAGATTGAAGGCAGGGGGCCACAAGGTAGGCTTCTCGAGTTTCTTCCATTTCTCCTCCGAGAGGACATTTACCCCGGACCCGCCATCCACGATGGTGTCTGTCAGGATCGCTCCAAGGATACCCATTTCTACGACCGCAAGATGTCGGCCATTATTTACTGCCAGCAACATAGGATCCATGTCCGACCCGCCAGGAACAGTTGGTTGTACAGTGTCTGCTTGTGCGGTGGTGTCAAGTTGTAGGGAGAAGATATTCAATAGTGTTGCCCTCAACTGAGGCATGGTATGAAGGAGGTCTTGGAGTTTGATTGGTACCTCCATTTGCAACATCTGCCAAAGTATATTATTTTTTGCTTCTATCCGCCTGGAGGTTCTAGCCTTCTCATGTGCATCCTTCTGTCCCTTCTCGCTTTTTCAATCTCTTCACAAGCCTCCCGTACCCTCTGTTTCTCTGTACAGGGGTCGAGGTACCGGGCCTTCGTTTGGCTCCGAGTGATAGCAAGCACCTTTTCTTCCTCAATGTTCAGGTAGTTCACACTAGGCTTCCGACAGTTAGCACCTTCATGATCTCCGGGGCTGCACCATCGACACAACTTTTGTGGTGCGTCGCCCTTCTGGCAGTCGCGAGCAAAATGACCCAACTGGTTGCATGCCCGACACTAGATCATCGGTCGTCCCTTCGGATCATATTGTATCCGGCTCCTATTGCTATTGTCACTATTTCCTCTCCCTCCGCACCGGTTATTTCGAAACCCGCCGGATGATGCGTTATTGTTCGTTTGTTGTACGGTGTTTGCTGCCCCAGAGGTAGATGGTTGTTCCTGTGAGAAGAGTACTTATTGGCCCCTCGTCTTCATGTTGTACGGGCATTCCTTACAGGAATGGCCCATAACTTGGCAAATATCGCAGAATGATTTTCTCGGGCACGATCCCTTCATGTGCCCGTTCTCCTTACACTTCGTACACCACAATTCACCTTCATCACGTCGTCCTGCGTTCCCCTTCATTGATTTAAACTCCATCATTCTCTCCATATCCTTATGAAGAACCTGAACTTTCTTGTTGGATTCGTCATCGCTACTGCTTTCTCCGGATTCATCACTTTCCGATGAGGACTTGCTCCTCTTTTCCTTTAAAGTTTTGTCCTCACTCTCGAGGTTCATGGCCCAGTCGTATGCATCTGCGTACGACGTGGGTGGTACTATCTTCATCTTCTTCTTAAGGGAATGTTTCAATACCTCCACAAACCACCTCTTTTTCAATTCATCGGTTGGCTGAGCCTCCATCTTCCCAAGCAGCTCTTTAAGCCTTTGATTGTACGCTCATACGGTTTCCTTCTTTCCTTGTTTGGCATTCTAGATTTCAACAACTATTTCGTTGTCGTCCCGTAGCAATCGAAACTCCGCGTGAAATTCCTTCCTGAGGTTGTCCCACATGTTTATTGTTGCCTTATCCATGTCGGAGTACCAATCAATGGCAACTCCTCGTAGGGTTTCTAGAAACTGTTGGACCCATTCATCCTTATCGATGACTTTGTTCGCCGTACAAATGGTTTTGCAGGTGCGGTAGTGTCTTAAGGGATCTTCCTTCCTGTCGCCATTAAACTTTGGTAGTTTTTTTTTTTGAGATGACATTGTTGGTCTCTTCGCCACTGGCACTGGTTGTTGTCCCCCTCCAGGTAGGTTAGAGCCTAGAGAATGTGTTTGGTCACCGTGCCCTTGTGTCCCTCCGACACTCGCGGCAACCCAGGTGTCCTCTTTCTCCTTAGCCTCTTCCTCACTCCATTGGGTCGTCCTAGCCTTCGTACGTGGTGTGAGAGACAAATCCCTCACCCGATGTTGGGTCTCCTCCAGTAGGTCTAGCCGTTGTCGGGCTTCCTAGATCAAATCTTCACTACTCCTTCCCGTACGGTTCGTACGGTGTCCCTCGTTGTCGTCACCCTTCGCCTGGTTGCCTTGACCTCTGTCTGGTCGGTCCTCCGCCAACCGCCTCAGCCTCCGTCTCTTTCCGCCTGTTGTTTTAGGATCAAGACTTGCTAGCCGACTTCACACTCCTAGACGTGTTCTTTTTTATTTTTATCCTTGTTTAACAGATTGGGCATCAATTCTTGCAACAAATCATCATATACTCAAAATAAAACACTTTGTATTAATTCATGCTTCGTGTACAAAAGTGTCAACAGTCTGACATTATTACAAGTGTCTTCTTTATTCTTTATTCTTCCTTCAGAAGATTCAAGGTTCAATGATTGTTTCCCCTTCACTGGGTCCCATCACGCTCCTCTTCCTCGCGTCGGTTGTTTTCTTCGTAATGATGGAGAATTCGCTGTCGTCGTTGTTCCCTCTCGATTTCTTCCCGTCGGTTCCTTTGTGCGAGGGATGTCTGTGCCAGTAGACGAGGGAGATGGTGCAATAACCGAATGACTGCCCGACTTACTTCGAGAGCGTCCCAAATTGCACCTTCGGGAACTTCCACCTCCTCAGCCTCTCTCCTCACATACATCTCGATTGCCGCCCGTAGCAAGATCACAAAATCCGATGTCAAAGCATTTTCTCCCTCATAGAGTTCACGAGGTCTGTCATCATCCCTATTGGTGCCATTGTCGAGGGGTTGGCCCATTCTCACGCCATTCAGTCACTTCCTAGATTCGACTAGCAACGGCGCCAAATGTTTGCCTCCTAGGGTAAACTAGTTAATTACAGAAGTAAATGCACAAAACATTATAAGAATAAACCAAAGAACAGTTCTTCTATTAATTCATTCGTAGACACAATTACAATAGTATACTTTTTCCGTTCATACCAAGATGATTACCTGAAGGTAGTACATAGAATATAAAGGACCAAAGGGGTGCGACGGTTCGCAACCGTGACCCAACTACCTAACCTTCGATCACTAACTAATTCCCAACGACATACATGACATTATTCCCAACAACAAGGAAGAGCAAAATCTTAGGTTGAACAGGTACATGAAACACAATTGGACACAATGGGTGACAGGAGAGGTGGTAGTCCACCCAGGAATGCAGAAAATAATGAGCAAAGAAAAGCCATGGAATATTCAGGGTCTTGTAGCAGGGCAGCAACAGGTGATCATTGTTTTGCAGCAACTCACCACAACCATTCAACAGATGTCTTTGCCTAGAGGGAAAAATCATGATAGGGAAGGCATGGCAATGCAGTTGGGACCCCTAGGACGAGAAGAGCTCCCACAAGTACCTATGACAAGCCTACACATCTCACGTTCTTGATGAACGAGTCTGAGGTAGGGAGTGTAGAGGAAGAAGGTGGAGCTTTTTCTGATGATGTTTTGGCTATGTATGATGAGTGGGATGTATTGCCACCGAGAGTGAAAGATCATTTTCCATTTGACAAGTTCATCACACAAAGGAGAGAGCATAGCAGAACTAGGCAGGAAAGAAGACTAAGGAACCAGAGTGTTGATATTAAACATGCCAATAGAAAGCTCACACTTCCTATGTTTGATGGCTATGGGAAGGTCACAGCTAGAGCCTGGACTAGTAAGGTTGATACATTTTTTACTCTAAGGCCTATGATAAAGGTAGATGCAATTAAGTTTGCGACATTGCATGGCGTAGCCCACGATTGGTGGCATCATGGGATGGTCACCTTGCAGTATAACCTTATTACCTCTTATCAAGAGTTCTTTGACAGATTGGTTGAGTGTTTCGAGAAAAAGGATCCAGAGTCATATTTCAAAGATCTTGCTCAGCTTAGACAGGCGGGCAGTTTGGATTCTTTCATTAGTGAGTTTCAGAGGCTCGCTATGATGGTTCCTAATGTGACAAATAAATGTTTGGTTATGTTATTTACTGAGGGACTACAGGAGCCATTGAGAGGTTGGTTTAAGGCTTTTGATCCACCTTTCCTGCATAGGGCCGTTAAAAAGCAAGGAGCATGGAGCTTGCAGCTCCTAAGAGGCAATTTCAGCCTAAATCTACCCTTTTGCCTTCTGAGGAGGACCACGCTCCAGTTGGCAATCAAAAGAAGAAATCATTAGAAAAATATGATGATGCAGCTCATGAGGATTTAAGGAAGAAACAACTATGTTATTGGTGTAAAGAACCCTATGATAGTGACCACACTTGCCCATTGAGGCCTAAGGGCAAAGCTAACCTCTCTATGTGGGTTTACTATGATGATGATGAGGCTGAAAATTCAGATCAGCTAGTTGTTTTAGATGATTATGAAGCTCAGAGAGTCTACGAAGTTTGGACCTAATGCCAAACTATCTCCAATAGCACTATCTACCACTATACCATGTGCATCTGCTTTCAGGACAAGGGGATTGTGGATGAACAGTGATGTGTTGCCATGCTTGACACTGGGGCTACACATAATTTCATTGATAAGGGATTTGTCAGTGGGTGTAGACTTTAGGCAGAGGATTTTGTTAGATTCTATGTCAGAATGGCAGATGGTTATACCCTTGCTTGCACTAGACGTATTTGTAATCTCACTCTTACATTTGATGACTACGAGCTACAGGCTGATTTCTATGTAGTCAATCTGGGTGAGTTAGACATAGTGTTGGGTATGCAGTGGCTTCAGGACAATGGGGAGTTCACCCTCAACCTACCTTTGATGGAGATGAGATTCGAGTACCAGGGCAGAAGGTATGTGTTGAGGGGAAATACAGAGGGGATTTTACACTGTCTCTGTTTAGAGAGGAGGCCAAGGTGATAGACGAGGGGCATGATATGATTCAAAAGGAATATGACACATATCATGTCTCCGACAGTTTACGGATATACAGCTCAAATCAGCACAATGGGGAGGTTCACTTTGTGAACAATCCTTTGTTTGAGACAAACGCAGCATTGTTTTATGACAATCTGCTTTTCGAGGTTGATATTAATTCTCCCCTTGAGATGAGCGTTCATGATGCTTGGGATCCTACTAGTGCATCAGGATTCCAGACAGGACTCGCAGAGGAGTTTTCGAGGGTGTACATGGTTAGGAGTGCATATAGTTTTACATTTGATCCACACGTACATGATATTTTACGGATGCATAGTTTAGTGGAAGATGAGTTAGATGATTTGTATGACAGTTTATCCTGTGCAGTGTATGAGAGCAAGTCTTGTCAGTCTACAGAGTTGCTCTCACATGATGTTTTTGTTCCTACAACATTGGTTGTTGTGATGGGTTTAGTTTGGCAAATTCTGCTAATTACATTAATGATGTTGTCGTTACAAGAGCTGGTTGGTGATGATAGGGACATTACACAATCCTATCCATGTGATCCTGGAGGAGTTGTGATTTCTCTACGAATTGAATACAGTATTTCTCTACGAATTGAATACAGTGAGCTTACATATGAGAGATTGCTTGGGGGCAACCAATTTCAAGGAGGGCGGACTGTAATGTCCCCATTTTAGCTCACCATGTTTTGAGATTTGGTTTAGCCTATCATTGACCCTCGTAGGCTAAGTCAAATGGTTAGTGTCTCAGTTGGCAGAAAAAGAGGTCAATTCCCATCCCGAAGAACAGGTGTGTCAGAATTGTTTTTTGTTTGGGTCAGTTTGGCACACTTACTATTTATAGTAAGTGTCTATTTCAGGAAAGTCAAGATTTCTATTTTTAGCAAAGCGCTTGAACATCTTATGCTGCAGTGTTGAGATTCGGCATCCATGGCTTCAGTGGATATTCAGCGACTTATTATTTATAGTAAGTCAAATTCACAAACCTGCTATCTTTGGCAGGGTGCTTGGACGTCTAACATTTGCAGTGGACATCGGGATTATTAGTTGACTTCTTGGAGGAGATTTAATTGCTTGAGCTCATGATTATTTAATTATTAATAAAGTTTCACTTTATTAATAATATATAAAGGCTTATGATAATGTTATAAAGTAATGGGGCCAAAGTCTTTATTAACGAGCATTGATTATGTTATTAAAAGTGGGCACCTAAACCAAAGAGGAATTAATTTAATATTTCAAAGTCAATTTGCAACAAAAGAAAATGCTCTTAGGTGATTTATGAGACTTGTAAGTGAAGTCTCTTGAATCGAACCTCATGAGGAAAATATAAAAAGCCAAGAGAGGAATTTGAACCCTTATGCTTTATGATTTTGTCTTGGTTCATGGTCAATATTGGGGTTTGGAGCTTGAGTTGCAAGTTTCAGCCATTACCAACTTTGGAGAATGAGAAATTCTTCAGTGTTTACAATTTTGAGGCTGTGAAAGACCAGCTGAATTATTGCTAGTATGTGGGCTTCATCTAGGAGTCCCAATTGAATGAAAATAAATTGAAATTGTAGTTTGTGAATGAGATTCAAAGAATTTGCAGAGATTATCCATGGCATGCTTGTTGCAGGTATTAGCTAACGTTTCCTAGCAGAATATAACAAATTTGAACCTGGCCGTACCATTTACAGCCCACACATGTGCTTCCCAGCTTGGGCATGAGCTTCCTAGCACAAATCAATTGGGGTATTTATGCCATTTTCAGTCCAGAATTGATCATCTTACAGCGTTTGAGGGTCTACAGTATTTAGAAAAGACAACTATCAGTTCACAGGCCATATGTGGGGTGCCAGGTTTTTCATTAGTTGCATTCATATATATTTTTTCAGAAATTTTAATATACAATTTCCAATGCATTGTAAATATTTTCATTTAATAAAAGCATCTGCATTTTATGCTTAGGAATATTAATTTAGATTCTCTATTTCTTGCAAGCGTAGCGTTGGTGTTGATTATCTCAGGGAAAAAGCAAAAAAACATATAAATCTAAACATCAAAACCTGTCATTTGCCAGAGTGGTTTGAGATTTAACCAGCAGGGCACATCACACATTGCATGTCAGATTTGTAGTAAGTAACCATGTCATCCTTGTCATATAATTGAAGTCCACTAAGTTATCTCACTTGTTAAATTACCAAGTACTCAAGTTTTAGTCTATTTTAGTCACCTAACTGTTGTCCTCAATTTTGAGATCACAAAATTGTGGCAACCCTACAGAATTTTCTAGTCAATTCGTAGTAGTATCCTCTATGATTTGAACGTTCTAGATAAAGTGTTAATAGAGATAATTCGTCATCCTTGAAAAGTTCTTTGTAACACACGTTTCATACGTTCTCAAGTCCTTTTCTTTGTTTTTTCTCTTTCTTATTTTGCGTTTTTAGTCTTGTTTTTCCCTTGAGTCGATAGCCCTTTGAAATACACTCGTTTCAAGCTAATTTAGACATCAAACGGAGTAGTACAACTCAAGTTATGATGTAAAAGGTGGGGTTTTTCAGGCTGACTGCATATTCTTTGAAAAACCTTAAAAGGTGGGGTTTTTGAAGTCAATTGCACGAGTTCAAATTATATTTGATATATTAAGTGGATTTTGTAATCCATTTTCAAATTTCAACTCATTCCGAGTTGATTTAACTATAGATTTTAATGTTTTATTGAAATTAGCTTTAAAATAGTCTAATTTCATGTTACTTTATTAAAATACTATAGTTGTATATTAAATTAATTCAGAATTAAAGACTTAAGTATTAAGGGTGTGGTTTTTATTCTTCATTGTATGTCATCAATATGCAAAACACATTTTAAAACTCACCTCTAAGTCTTTTTCCTTATTAAATACGTTGTTTTTAATTGCAACTGCATATATATATTCTATGTATTTTCAACATGTGCAGTTGAACATCTAAAAGAGCGTATTTAATCCTTATGGATGTTGTTTATATATGCAATTGCATATTGAAAACAACGTATTTAAACTCCCTAGGTGGCTTTTTCTTCATGAAAGTCATATGTAAATGCATTCATAAAGTGTGTATTTACTTCTTCATTTCTCTATCCTCCTCAAGGCGTCGAATTTTGGAGCGATTGCATATACTTTCTCTTGTGCAAATAGCTCTTAAAATCAACGTTCTTAATAAACTTCCAAGGGCGTCGAATTGGGAAGACAATGCATATGCTAAGGAAGTGAATACATGTGAGTTTGAAATCCAC
>MU224708.1:1565496-1588519 GCA_018584345.1 Thuja plicata
GATTTCAGCAAGCCTTTTGAGCTACACTGTGATGCATCGGGGGAGGGTGTTGGAGCAGTGCTTATGCAGGATAAGCACCCGATTGTTTATGAGAGCAGGAAGCTCAAGGGACCTGAGAGGATCTTCAGTATATATGATAAGGAAATGTTGGCCATAATGCATGCCTTGGCCAAATTCAGGCAGTACTTAGTGGGTAGTAAATTTTGCATCAAAACAGACCATAATAGCCTAAAACATTTCCTGGGGCAGCGAGATATCAATGACAGGCAGAAATGGGTAAGCAAGTTACAGGCTTACGATTTTGATATCACCTATTTCAAAGGGACACAGAATGTAGTTGCAGATGCTTTGTCACGGAGACCTCACCTAAGCATGATGAAAGACATATCAGAGGATTGGAGGCATTTGATCCTTGCAGAGTATGCAAAGGATACATGGGCATCAGGGTTCATAGATGGATCGGTCCAGGATAGTGATTTCACCCTTGTGAATGAGCTCATCATTTACAAATGACACATTTATTTGGTGCCACGATCAGAGGTGAGGAGGATGGTGTTGAGAGTTTATCATGACTCACCTATGGCAGGACATCCAGGTTTTTATAAAACCTACCAGCAAATTCGTGAGCGTTTTACTTGGAAGGGGCTCAAAGCTGAGGTGTTACAGTATGTCAGAGAGTGTCCTACCTGCCAGCAAAATAAACAGGAGCACTCTTATCTAGCCGGTTTACTTCAGCCACTTCCGATTCCTGACAGGAAGTGGGAGTGTTTGTCCATGGACTTCATCACAGGACTGCCGAGAGCCCAGGGAAGAGACTGCATATATGTTGTTGTTGATTGGCTTACGAAGTTTGCTCACTTCTTTCCGATCACTGCTACATACACTGCTATGCAAGTGGCAGATTTATTCTTCAGAGAGGTATTTAGGTTGCATGGTTTACCTCGGAGCATTGTTAGCGACAGGGACAGCAGGTTTATGAGTCACTTTTGGTAGGAGTTGTTCAGGTTGTGCGGGACAGAGCTCACTCCGAGTACTAGCTACCACCCCCAGACAGATGGTCAAACAGAGATAGTGAACAAATGGGTGGAGGGATACCTCAGGAATTACATAGCAGGGCAGCAGAAGGCTTGGGTTAAGTAGATATATCTATGTGAGTATTGTTATAATACCACTTATCACATGTCTATCCAGATGTCACCATCCATGGCATTATATGGATATGAGGCACCCAGTTTCATGGATTTGTTGCTATCAGATAGTTGAGTGCCTAGTGCTGGAGACTTATTGCAGGAGAGTCAGGACATTGTAAAGGCTCTTAAAGAGAATATCACTAAGGCACAGAATCAGCCGAAGCAATATGCTAATCAGAAGAGGACTGAGCGTACTTTTGAGATAGGGGATATGGTATATTTGATGTTGCAGCCTTACCGCCAGTCCACTCTCAAAAAGAGTGGTGCCGAGAAACTTAAGCCAAGATATTATGGGCCTTTCAGGGTGGTCAGGAGAGTTGGAGAGGTGGCTTATGARTTAGATTTGSCAGCAGATAGCAGAGTGCATAATGWTTTTCATGTGTCACGTYTGAAGAAGGCGTTAGGACATYARATTGTTCCTTCCACAGTGCTTCCTCCCTTAGATGATGAGGGAAAATTGGTGTTAGTGCCTGAGGCTATCATTGAGTTCAGGGAGAGAAAGTTGAGGAGGCGCACAATCAGAGAGTATTTGGTGAAATGGAAGGATATGCCAGTTGAGGATGCTACATGGGAGAGCGAGGAGACTCTACAACATCCAGAGTTGAGATTGCTTGAGGACAAGCAATTTCAGGAAGGGCGGACTGTGATGTCCCCTTCAAGCTAGTGACATCATGCTAGCTAGTGGTTAGCCTATCAGTGGACCCTCGTAGGCTAGTAGACATGGATAGAGGGTCAGTTACGGCACAGGGAAGAAATGGCTATTTTTAGGGCTTATTTTGGAGCTATAGAGATGGACCCCTGCTATTTTTAGAAATACCTCATGGTCACATGGAGAATAATTTTACTAGCTCCCAGTTCAGACGACTTGGTCAGATTTACAATATTATGGGCGTTATGATATTTTTTGTGGCTACGTATTAAAGAAGACTAATTATTTAATGTAAAGTTATATTATAACTTTATATTAAAATCACTTAAGTTGAGGGTCTAACCATCATCCGAGGGGGCCAAATTTATTAATTAATTTATGGGCCATTCTCCCAAGTCCAAAATTAATTTAAAACAATGTGGATTTTAATGTTATTACATTAAAATCGATTTTCTTAGGGAAAATCGCAAAAGAGCCTTTTAGGGCAATTTTTGGACTTGGAGTTATATATACTGGGCGTTGGATTTGAGAAGGGACTGAGTTTTCATTATTGATTAAAATTTGTTTTCTACTCTTGAGCTCTGAGTAAGGGTTTGACAGTGCAGCCATTGAAGAACGTAGTTCTTCTGTGTGTCATCATTTGAACCAGTGAGATACCTGGCGAATTTGATATTCAGTGGAAGTTTCAGCCAGAGACTTCATTGTGCTTCAATAGAGTGTTCTTATTATTACTAATCACAGTATTGCTTGTGAAGAAGAGGGCAGCGAAATCTCCATTCCAGACAGTGGCCATAGCTTATTCAACTCCAGATTTGGCGTCTTCTTTGCATTTGGCGCTACAGGCTGATTTGGGCGATTTTCCTTCAATAAATACCCAGGTTTTTATGACTGTAATTTCCAGCATTGTTTATGGACTGAAATTAAAGGAGTTTGTAGCTGTAATATCATGACTTATTAATAAAATAAGGTTGCAGCATTAGTAGTTTATTTCAGTATTGTATTTCCAGCATTGCATCTATTTTCTTTTTTGTTCAAAAACCCTTGCAAAAACTTCAAAAACATCATAAAACACTAAAACAAAAACAGAGCAGCAGCAAGAACCTGAAAGGGGTTCTTACATTAACAAAGAGGAAAAGGTTGAAAGTATCACTCTCATCCAATTACAGTTGAGATCCTGTTGAAGCCACCTGCAGTAAGAAGGGAGCCTCCCATATTGCTGAGAGGAGAGATTTATCTCATTATACCGTTGCCTAAAGTTACAATTTTGTAAGGTGTAGTCTTAGTGGCTTACAAAATTTTTAGCCAACACTACCCACATTTACAGATCACTAGTGACAAAGAACATCAAACAAGAGAGGTCAAGTTTTTGATGGCTCAAGAGCCCCAACTGTAATGTCCCCTTTAAGGATAACTTGGAATTATGGGACAACTACTTGAATTCCTTTACTTATTATGAATTACAACATCTGATTATTCTTTGAGCTTATGTGATTGATAAAATATTAAAATAAAGACAATGATGTATTAAATGACAATTATCAATGCCACTTGCTATCTCTGATTTATACAATTAGGTGTATGCTTAAGTAAATTGATGTATTTGCACTTAGTGCAATGAACACTAGGATCTCGGCTATATCAAATATAGCAATGTAAATATGCAAGATGATCTTGTTATATTGCTATGTCTGATGTATTCCTTTTGAATATATGCAATGAGATGTGAGACAATATTGCTTAGTAATATTGATTGCTGTCTCTGATATGATCCCTTAAATCATGCAATGTCTGATATGAATTATCGCCTATAGCAATATAGTTGCTGTTTCAAATGTGGATGTATAACCTTGCAACAATAATCTGATGCTGTAACTGATATATGCTTTTCTCCCATGCAATCAATGCTGCTGTCTCAGATATAGAGCTATGAACTTGCAACCAGTTTTAGCCAAGCAGGCTGATGCTCAACAGAGCACATCCAAAAAAATGGATGAGAATAAATAAGCTTCCAAATCAATGATTGATTGAGTGTGTTCAAACTTCAAACTTGCTCTTATACCTTGCAATCAGAATGGTTTGCACCTCTTCAGGAATGATGGGACACAACTCTTCCAAGTGGTCTTCTTCATAACAAACCGATTAGTCTTCCATCATGATCACTGTCTAGTTAGTCATATATCTTATTCACTACTATTCACAATGATCAATGGTATTAATGATGCAATCGCTGACACTTATCAACTTGCTATTATTTATCAATAGCTTATGGCTGACCCTTTGATTAGTCAATTCTCAAACCAATGTTATAATTAATAATCAATAATTGATGTTTACTAAGTGATCAGTATACCACATCTTATTTATATCTCCTTCAACCGTTATTACTATTGTTATTGTGCATCTTTAATATGTCTGGTTAAGACGTATCTTCCGTAAGATCAATCTGATCAAGGCCATCATATTTTCTCTTTATCGGGTGACATTATTTGTTGCTAGTTGATAGTATCTGTTCTATCAGCTTGCCAAATAGAAAATACCAGTTTGACTGCCATCTTGTTGATTGCTATTTGTGACTCCATTCTTGACAGCACCTTGAGATCAAAGCGATATCTGATTCTTCTTAATCGGCGGTTGTGGCTGAGCTTAATGAATCATGTATTACGGTTAATTCTTCTTCATTGATATTAAGCCTACATGTGGAGACTATACGTCGATAATAAGAATCACTTTGCCCAATGAATAATCGATGACATCCATACCATATTCGCTGATTATAGACTTTGTACTTCCTTTCACACCAAAGTTTCCTTGATGATGATTGCTATGAAATATCAATGGCTCTTTTCAATTGGTTCCTTTTCAAATATTAATGTTCATCTTCAAAAGATATTCTCCTCACCACATTAGTCAATATCGATTTAAGATATCATCATATCGATGCTCTTCCTTGAAGCATTTCATATGTTTAAGACTTCAACCAACCATAGTTGCCGCAATAGGAGGCATTGATGAAATATGCATTTGCCAAATCTCCCAGAAATATATTATTGTTCAATACATTGATTGCCAGGGTCCCATTGTGTAATTGTCTTAGCTATGATTACTTATATGAATGTTGGCTAGATTATATAGGGACATCACACCAACACAGGAAGAATAAGTGTGAAATATATAGGTCTAGACTTGAAGGAAAAATGGCACCAAGCAAAAATGGCAAAAGGTGGCAAGCTGCATCGTGTATTGACAAGGGTCACAATTTTTAGTGACTCAAGCCAGGAAATCCATGTCAAGAATGGCAGAGAAGAGAGATAGACATACCCATGGAGATAAAGGAATTTAAGTGATAAGCACCATTCTTGAGTGGTAAAGCAAGCGAAAAAATGTGATTGCAGTGACCCGCATTGATGAAAAGTGCAAACAGCATAAATAAGGTTGAGTATTATTTAAGTAGGATCAACACTTTTTAAGTTTTTACAACATATAAGGTTGAGTATTTAAGTAGGATCAACACTTTTTATTGGCAAAGCCAAGGATAAAATGAGACTCAAATGACTAACCTCAAGAGAAGGTGCAACAAGTAGAAACAAAATTGAGGATGGCACATTATATTGGTGGAAATACTAGTATTAAAAGGCAAAATAGGTGGCTATATTTTGACAAAACCATGACGAGCAAGTTTGACTTTAGAAATATATAACACAAGTCACATTCTTATCCTCGCAAATGTTGCCTAAAAAGTGCAACTCGGCTGGAATTTACATGATGAAACCATGCTCAAGCCTAAAACATGAAGTCGCACAAAGTAGTTGTGCATTTTGGCTGGCCAAGCCAATTAATACCTTTGCCAAACATGGCAATTGCATATTGAAACCATGCTCAAGCTTAAGAGAATAAACAAAATCATACTAGTACATTTTCTTTATCACGTCACCACCATCCTTTGCCAAGCTCGGTTTTATATTGGTCAAGCAAGTTGAAAGTTGTGCCAAGTCACAAAAAGAATTCATAACATCAAATTATATGTACTTTAGCACAATCACCTAAAACTTCTGCTAGCTAAGAAATCAATATGTCAACTACTAAAGAAAAATTTAATTTAGAGAAAAACACGAGTTTAAAGAAAAGGAATGCCTATTTTAGGCCACGCTGAAGCATTTTATTGGCCCTTTTGGATGGATAAAGATTAGGGTTGATTTAAAGCAGCTTTAAAGCCTTATTGCATTATTATTTTCATGGAAGCTTCTCTTAGAGAGATTATAAATAAGTGTTCCGAGCACATAGCATATAATGAGAGATTGTTAGACTTATGCTGCAAAAGTTTTTCTTAAAGTTGAAGAGTTAGATTATTGTGTTCTATGTGTGAGAGTATGTCATTTATCAATACAGAGGATCCATGTTTAACTTTGCATAGCATCTATCCTCTATCTTTTGGAGTAGATTCATATGCTTTTGGGTAATTGTCCTTCTCAAACTCATGCTTCATTTCATTGTTGATATTGATGTTTTTGAATTTTCCCTTTGTTTAAATAAAATGTTTTGTTAATATGAATCCACTACTTTCTATTTTTAATCAGAAGGTGATATTGTTTTTTAGTTGCATAAACAGAAAACTCATAGCAGTTAAAATACTTTAAATCTTGTGCTCATAACATTGAGCTCAGAAAGATAGTTCTAGATTGCTTTGAGGCATTATGTTTACATGCGAAACCCCCAGAAGATCATTTTTAGAGTGTGCACAAGTAGTAATCTAGTTTATTTGTTTTAGATTTCAGAAAAAAAATTAGACCAAAAAGCTTCCCCTGCAAATTTGAAGAGACGGTTTCTTCGCATGTTGTTCCAGTTTGAGTTGTTCCAAAAAAGACAAATTAAAAGAGTAACATGCTATTGTTGTTTTACATCCCCCTTGGAGGACATTTTGTAATCAGCACTCTTCATACCAATTTAAAATAGGGATTTTTGTAATCTGTCTACACTTAATATAAATATTAAATTTTATCAAAAAGAATACATAATACATATAGGATGTCTGGTAAAGGAAGAGAAATCCCCCAAGTTTTATAGATATGATCCAAATCCCTATTTCATAAGCATAGACAGATACACTATCTATGCAAATTGGGCAGCCTAAGATGTCACATACAGAAGCAAAACAGGTAGAAGAGACATCCATTTCCAATAAGAATCTGAAACTGATGGCCTGTGCCTACTTAGAGAACTAGGAAAGAGTGTTTGTACCAATACATCTTCCACAAAAGCAAAAAAAACATATAGTTTAATACAATACCTTAGAAAGACAGAACAGAGTCAAAGCCATCATCAATTTCCAAATCAGCAATGTATGGTGGTGAACAAAATTTGGATCCAAAAACATATTTGCTGAATTTGCAAACAGTAAACCAACAAAATAATTGAAGATGCAACCTGATTGGAAAAGCAATTACATGACTATGTCATCAGATGGTTTGACAAATTAAAATTGAAAAGAAAAATATGTGGACAATGGTGAAAACCACCTTTAGAAATTTTGGCCAATCCCTTTTAGGTCAATAGTCTTATGCAAATGTTATGACTAGCAAAATGTTGATGATATGGTACTTGGATATATTTGGTATAGTGTTAAGCACCAAGTAAATTAAGTTGATCATTCCATTCAACATATTACACTTAAATTAATTACTACTTTTAAAATATGATCAATTGTTGTACCTTTAATGATAACATTGGACTCGTATTTATGTGAGTCAATTCCGAGTTATGAAATCATCAATCTATTGCAATTCATTTCCTATTTCATTACTATTGTTAAATCTGCTGTTACATTACTTCTCTACATAACTCTTAAAAAACGCCATATGCTGAATGCATGTTATCACTTGGAAATGGTCATTTCCATGAATCTCCCAAGCCAAAAAAAACATATTTGAAACCACATGGTAGAATAATACCTGCTGTTCCATTACTTCTCTACATAGGTTTTGAAAAACACCATACGCTAAATGCATGTTATCACTTGGAAATGGTCACTTCCAATATATTGCCATTTTTCCCAAGCCAAAAAGAGCATATTTGAAACTAAATAGTAGAATAATACCCAGTTGTAGCAAAGAAATTAACATACTTAAGAATTTATATGTTATCAATGCTTCAAAAAAGAAAAAAAAATCTAAACAAAGAATTACAAGATCATAATAAGACAAATACATACAAGTTAGAACCACTTGACGTTGAATGACTTGCCTTTAGACCATGAGCATTGCAATGCTCAACAATGTGCCGTGTGCCATATGCAATGCTCTGTAATGTGGAAAGGTACAAAACAGCCAATTGTTTCTCACTACTATCAAGTGTCAGGCCAGAAATCATTCCTTTTGCACTCGGATCTGCCACTGGAGACCTGGCTCAGATATTTTGTAAAACTCAACTCAGCTTTTGAACTAAGAAAAAACGGAAGCTAAAGACATGATTACAAAGCATATTGAGAATACATCTTGTTTCACTTCACTTGGCTTTTGAACCCCACATGGAGCTCACAAACCTATGAACAATGACCCAGATAACAAGAATAATACATTGAATGAGACTCTTATGAAATACAAGTGTCCAAAGAAAAGGCAAAATGCTAAAACAGTTCACAGACTACACTGGTGTGCCTTCACAACTCCATTAGCAGAGTGTCTTTGATGAAATTATTAATTAAACAAATAACAAGCCATCCAATCAGTGTGTGACAGTATGTTAATCACATTAATAATGAAAGAAATGCTTCATATTATTCCATAATAAAACATTCAATATCATTAACACTTAAATATCATTAATTAAATATTAATATCATATCATTAAATACTATTGTCTGAAATATATAATATATATATATAACACTAAATATAAATATATATTTTTAATGTCAAATATTTAAATATAAATAAATTACCACATTTTAAATATAAAATACGCTGGATATCAAATGTCTTATAGGCTAAATGACGCAGCCTTAAGACACAATCTTTCCAAGATTATCAACCTTAATGAAAGGTTGCTGCCTTTCCCATCACACATATATAAAATGGGGAACATTAATGAGCAAACATGGCAGTAATTACAAACAGCGGAAAGGAGGAACCACCGAATAGAAATAAGATATATACAAGCAGACCAATCACAGGTTGTTGGTACAGTCAGCGGTACCATCAGCAGGAAGAGCAGTCTATATGTTCATTAATATTAATCTAGCAAACAGCCAATAATATTGATACCAGGACTGCAGTAAACCTACGGTCAGCAAACATTTTATAAGTATCAGATTTTCTTCAGAAATAAAGATATAATTATATACCAATCAGCATTAAGAAAACAATCAGACTTTAATAAAACATCTTATTACAATTAATATTCAGCAAATCATTAACAGAGATATAAGTTGGACAGCACAGACTGAAGTATATTGCAAATCTAATAAGTATAAAGTTGATGATAAGCAGATCAGACTTGGTTAACAACTAAGCACGGATATTATCAATTTTATTTATGTTTATTAATCATGAATACGATCCAAGCTCCGCTTGGTGGAGGGCATTCTCAATGAATGTCATAAAACAATCCAAGCCATGCTTGGTGGAGGGCATTCTTAATGAATGTCATAAAACAATCCAAGCAATGCTTGGTGGAGGACATTCTTAATGAATGTCAATGATTCCAAGTTGGGAATCTAGAGAGAGACTTTGATAATCTCTTAGAGGCCATATATATATTGGTGATGGAAAACACATATGCATATGTGACGGAGGGATACTGTAATGACCCCTTCTTGGCTATCTCCAAAAGTCAGGACAATTACCTCAACATCTCACACTTCTCTATAAGAGACGTACACTTAAACCAAGTTACTAGAGAGTATACGAGTTGTCCACTGTTATTTTTGATGTAAACAATATATGCAAATGATATGGATATGTTAATAGCAAGGCAGGTATGGGATATGCAATGTATAAGTTGTTCTATAGTGATAGATCAATGATGTGGGTCAGATATAAACAATAAGAATTGCAACTAATTCTATTGTCCTTGGTAATGACTATGATGTCTGAGATGATAGGGTTAATAGGCAGCGTATGTATTGTTGCTAAAAAGATGTATGCTATCTCTGATTATCAGTGTGTTACTTTCACTCAACAATGGGTGCCGTGAATAATGCCTTTCTATTAGTATGTCCCTGATTTACTAAGACGAGATTTGCTTACAAGAGCCAATACTGAAGATGTATATCCCGAAGAAAGTGTTTGATGCCTTGATTAACAATGTAAACAGTCAAAAGTTCACAGCTGTGGCTTTAGTGAACGAACCCCTTGTTCGATTGGTGTGGAGTCTCTGGAGTTGAAACTCTATTTTTCCGGTAGCTACCATTCGATACCTAGACTGCTGATATGAATGAATTTGGTGCTGATTGGATACTTTTCTTTGCTGACTGTATTTCGTATTGAGGATCTGATTGCCCTCTGGTTAGGCTATGCAAATCTTCTTAGTTGAGCGCCCAGCAATCACAATGTGCAGTTTTGGTCTATGGATGAACCAAATGCTATAGGTGAATATTCGAATGCTATTTCATTTGTTAATCTCTGATTCATCCTCCTTCGTCTTCCCCCCCCCCCCCCGTGCCAAAATTGANCTCCCCCCCCCCCCCCCGTGCCAAAATTGATTCCTCTATTTGTGCCGAGTGAAAGGGTTTGTCCGACTGTGGGAGTCTCTTGGTCGAGACTCTTCATTTGTCTTAGTTTTGCTTGACTAATTAATAGTCTTTGTAGACCGCCGATCAACATGGTATATTAAATTATCATTTGGCCTAATATCAATATATATATTATATTGGTATCATTATATTAATATATATTGATATATTATATATATTATATTATAATGATAATATTTATTTTGTTATTACTATTACTATTTAATATATAATATTATATTAGACTATAATAGTTAATATATTACACTCTATAGTTAATTATTAATAAATATAATCATTTAACATTATCAGATTTCCACAATCCATTTAAATCAGTTGTTTGCTTCTGGATTTGATTGTGTGAGTGTTTTTAGCATCAATGTTTCGGATCACACTCCATGATCCATCATCGGGATGCTAAAAACACTCACACAATCAAATCCAGAAGTAAACAAATATAATCATATAATTATACTTTTATATTATTTATTAATAACGTATTCTTATTAATTTATCATTCATAAAATTATTTATTATTAATTTCTATTTCAAAACAGGGACATCACAGATACACCTTGATGGGTATCCATAAGGCTCTTCCCAAGACTTATATTGATGGATAAACCAGTATTAGTTATCCTAGAGGCCTCAGTGGAGATAAACAAAAACGGGATGGTAACTAGTTGAGGACCGTTCTAGTCTTGGCCATAAGGCAACTAGAGCCCCTGGAAATCCTCACTAGAGAACTAGGAACTTGATTGTGGGTTCTCTCTAAGGATTAGGTGGGAACTAGTTGGGAAGTAGAATGTAATTTTTTTATTAATATATATGTGTATATCTTTATATGGAATCTACTAACAATTGTCGCAGGTTTTCGTATCAAGAAATCAAGCTACAATCAATCTAGGAGGTGGGGACATTACACCCAAACTAGGATATTGTCTCAAATCTGATTTGGGCTTTCGATTCTTGACATATTTTGCTTCATTTCATTGCAAAGTAACAACATGCAAACATGCAAAGGAAAAGATATAGATTTTCAACGAAATAAGCAATTTCAAAGACAAATCTATTGAAAATGATTCTGATATAATACATGCATGGCTGTTACATCAAATATATTGTTGTTACAATGATAGAACATGCATAAAATTTACATGCAACATACCCACATGATTCCACTCCAATATCATCAAACCCTTGTGAGATATGATCATTTGTAGCATACGGAAGAAGATTGAATGACATGCAAGAAGAGTGACCAATGCAAAGTGGAGCGGCTGTTGTAGAGGTGTGCCAATACCAACATGCAAGGGGAAGTCAATATCAGCCAAACCCACAAATAATCACCACAATATGAGGAATGATCACTACCCAAAATGGTTACTACACAATCGCCCACCAATAGGGCCAAACATCAATGAGAATTTGCCCTCACAATGGCGCCATGAATATCTCCAAGTCACAGCCAAGGATGGGATAACCGTCCACAAAACTAAACAATGTAATGGACCTTTGAATCCTAACGCGAATCCACCAAGGGGGCTGATCTGAGTGTCTGTCCTAATCACCAAACCATCTAGGGTTTTTGTCCTAGGGTTTTACTGGACTTCAAGAAAAGCTTCAAGCTCACAAAGAAAAGACTCAAAATAAAAATAACAATCTCCATAAGGCCTTCACAATTCCCTTTTTCCTCCTTTTATAATAGCATTTTTCCTATTTTAAGAGAAATACTTTATTTAATTTCTTTTATTTCATTTGCCCTCAAAAAAGCAACTTTATGTTATAATTTAAAGTTGACATTATAATAAAGTCGCTTTAAATTTAATTACCTTCTTAATAAAGCCATTTTATGACTATATTTCATAACTTAAGTCATTTTATTTTATAATTTAGTTGTATAACCAAAACTAACTTTTCCCTTAAAATATTACTTTGTGGGCTCAAAATAATATTATTTATTCCTCCATCAATAAATAACTGACAAGACCAACCTCCCATCCCTTATATCTCCAAATTAGCCTACTGAGATGACAGAAGAATAGGCTAATCAACACCTGAATGATCATTGAGGAGAAGGGGACATTACAAAGAAAGGTAACCACTACGCCAAAAGCTTGGACTAATGGTGAATGGCACCCACCAATGTTAAGAATGGGGTTTTCGTCCCACTAGAGTGTCAGCGCAGGCCAACCCCCTCGTGGACAGGTGGTTGTCAAATCGTGGGTTGGTCCCAGCCCTAGATACACACCCAATGGGAATCCGCACCACCACAGCATTTAGGCTTGGACATCACAGCACACCACGCTCCACAAGGCTAGACCTCGAGACCTCGGCTCTAATACCAAGCAAGGCAACCGCTACGGCAAAAGCCTGGACTGATGATGAATGGTGCCCAACAACATTAAGAGTGGGGTTTTCGTCCCACCAGAGTGTCAGCACAGACCTTCCCACTCGTGGATAGGTGGCCACCCGATTGTGGGTGGGTCTCAGGCCTAGGTACACACCTAGTGGGAATCTAGGCTTGGACATCACATCTACTTGATGTCACTTAACTCAAAACCCAGATCATATGAAAGGATAAGTAGCATTTGGACATATTTGATCACTTGATCTATGTATGGAGTTGTCAATGGTGTCATGCTCAATTTATGTCAACAATCCATCTTGTTGTCTATCCTTCAATTAATCTCTTATGAAGATGCTTGATAAAAAATAGTGAAGTCTTATGAATAAGACGATTTTCCTTGATTGAATTATTGCTTTGGTTTTTCGATCTTTATATACTCCATAATGCAACTAGCTTTACCAATAAGAATATACAAATCTAACTGTTAAACTACTCATTTCTATGCACAACTCGGAATTCTATTTGCTAACTACTTGTAAGTGTCCAAGGTTTGCCTCACCTTGATCACACATGTGTTTAATGCTAGATTGCTATTCATACATGTGCATTTTGTGAGTTGAATGTTGCTTGCATGTGCTGTTTTACCGCACAAAGCCTGGTGTTTTGCCATGTGAAGGTTTCTTCGAGGGGTTTTATAATAAGATGCAATGGCTTTTGGATTAAATTGTTTAAAAATATTTTTTGCATCAATGTTTCAGATCGCACTCTGTGATCCATCATCAGGATGAAAGAGAGCACATGGAGAAAAAATATTGTGGGTTTATAATTTTGTCCTAAAAAAAATTATTGGTGGGTTTTCATAATTTTGTCCCATTAAAAATTCAGGAAGCCTTTTCATAATTTTTTCCCGTAAAAAATTCTGGGAGGGTTTTATAATTTTTTGTCCTTAAAAAAATTATGTTTGGTTTTTCAATTTTATCCTCAAAAATCATTTTTGGGTTCTGTAATTCGCAAAGTTGCGTGGGATTCCTTTGTGGGTTTTTACCGCTTTTTCCGAAAAACAATGATTTGTAATCTTGGATTTGGCAATTTTTTTCCTCAGAAATCGTGACTTTTGCAGTCTATCTTGGGGCGTCGTTCTCATCTGCAAAAGTTTGGAGGGTTTGTCAATTTTTCCTCAAAATCGTGGCAACTGTTCTCGGTGTGTCTTTGGCTACACACAGAGACAGCTCTGTTATCCAACATCAAGTTGGATGTTTTGTGATGATTTACGGTCAGAAGTTTTGCACATTCTTGGAGGGTTAGTGGCAAACTCATCTCAATGGAAAAGTCAATGACAAGCTCGTCTCTTGTTGCAAAGCATTCTAAAGAAGGGGGCGGCCTTCTCTATTTTTTCTGGACGGATTTTGGCTACTCTTGGTCATTGACATTCTGCAGATCCAGGGAGGGTCTCAACAGTAGCAAAATGTTCTGAAGAATTTATGACCACAAGACATGTACAATCTTCTGCAAGTTAGTTAGACGATGACCATTAAGGAAGAGAATTAAAATATTGTGATGTTTCTTTAATGGTCATCTTAGTTAGTATTTAGTTTTTAGATAACATAGAAACTTTCCTGTTAGCTTTTTAGAAAGTTTCTATTTCGTTCTCAGTTATTCTCTATATAAGGAGACTACATCTCCATTTATAATTACTCGTTTATGAATAATAAAATATTGTAATATAACGATGGGGGCATAAAAAACTACTCATCTCTTAATATGTTGAGATTTGTTGCTTTTCTTACATCATTGTTGCATATGAAAAAACATTTTGTGATGAAACGCCCTTATAATTTGTTATCAATCGTGAAATCTCAGTTGATATTCATAAGTCTACCATTGGGGTTTTTGTTAATCATTTTTTTTAGTTTTCCCTTTTCTCCTTTTTGTACACAAAATCCCAAAAAAACCCATCATACAAGGGAGCTGCCCCTCTAAAACGCAGACAAAATTTCTTACGTTAGTAACAACTCTTCCAACAATTTGGAAATTTGTCACTACCCATTGGGCAAGTCACTTTGAAATCTGCAGTGACAAATCTGTTTAAGAGCAATATCAATTTGGCATTTGACACTGAGGTATAAAGTTTTTTTATCACCATCCTCTGTGTTTACTGTTTTCTATATTTTTATTTCTATTTTTGCAAATCAAGGGTATATAGAGACTGGAAAACAATTGTGGTACCATCAAATGGAAAACTCAAACTGGCTATCATAGTTTCAGAATTATGCACTTAAGGTAGAGAGGACGCTGGTAGATCACAAGACTGCAAATTTTTCTTCTCCTATCCAGACAACATTAAAATGGCATTCGAATTATATTTAACACTTACAAGAAACTAGATGCTAAATATGTATTTTGATGTTTTTACTGGGTCAGAAGCTATTGTACCTGTTGCCATGAAAGTCAGGGAGCACATGTACATCCTTTGACAAAGAAGCAACAAATGGGGCTTTGATTTCAAGTGCCATTGATTCTAGTGTTCTGTTCAGTAGCTCATACAGTGAAATATCTGCAAATTCAATAAAATAGGATACTAATATTATATCAATAAGAAAGACTAGGAGATTTCTTATTTCATTTTCTGCTACAAATGAGATGGTTAAATCTAAAATGTTTGAAGTATTGATGAAAAGAGAATAATTACCACTAATATCTGGAAGTAAACGGATAAAACCTAATTGTATTTTTTATGCTTCTCCATCCCAAAACGCTGCTACGTAAAGGTTAAGTTCAGAAACCATTTAAACATTCATACATAGTAATAGAAAATTTACTTTGTGACGCTGCACGGTTGGCCAGAAGAGGAGCAACCACATGATTTTCCACTAAATGATCCAACAAAGCCCCCGTTGCACTTTGTCCCCCTTCTGTGAGCCATAACTCTGGTACCATAGCTGCACAGTGCAGACCAGTCAACTAGGATCAAATTAATGACCAGAAGTTGCATCATAAATTATAGAAATGACAGAAGAGGGTATCTTATCATGGAGGTAAATATATTTGGATGGTTCAAATATTAATTTTCTACAATTGGTGTCCAGCTACATGAAAAATATTCTCATCTTGAGTAAGGGGGTGAAACGATAAAAACTATAAATCTTGATTGTCTTTTAATACCTGACCAAAAAGGGCCCCAGACACCTGGGATGAAAACTTTATTCTGTGCTACAGCCATGTGGCATGTAGATGTACCGCATACTAAGACCATTCTATGACAAAGAGCCTCCATGTTTTCTTCTTCTGAAGCCATAAATGAGACCTTTAAAAACTCCACATTCTAAAGTTCAGTTTATCTCATAGAACATACAAAATGTGCTTTGGCAAGTGTCATAAAAAATGCATCATTAGTAAGTTGCTCAAATTGAAAGCATTTCCTTGTAATCAAACCTTGAGACTTAATATTTGATGATGGCACACTTTCTATAACCCCAATACCTCCAGCATGAGCATCTATCAATGAGGCTCCAACGGGAGTTCCTTCACACAGTCCTAGCTCCTGCAGACAGACTTACCTGCATTAGAAAAGCCTGAAAACCAAGCAATAAAATAACTGTGGGTAGAATGGTCTCTATCTATAAAGCCTCAAGTACAGCTAAAAAAGGTTAAGATTATGTCCCCTTAACATCAAGAACCAGTAGATACCAATAGTAGTCTTCAACTATCAATATTTTACCTGGGCAGCTGTTCCTGTTAGGCCAGCACCCAGAGGATGTCCAGGAAATGCCACGCTCCTTCCTGCATTTCTTGTGAAAAGAGTAAGCAGATCGATAGTAATTAATTATATTTGATACTGTTGTCATACAATGTCCAACTATGAATTCTGTTTCAAAAGGAAAAATGCACCAGGCATGCAGAGATCAGTTTTTTGTTCTAACACGGGATTTAACATTAACTGATTGTGCTAGAGAAAGCTTGCAAGGACGCTCTTGCCAACTTATACATTTCATATATGTTTCACGTAAATGAAAGCCAGAAACTTGTGCATTATGACTCCAAGCAGGTCTTGCAATAAACACGTTCAGAATGAATGGCTGGGAACCTATATATGACGAATGATATAAATACAAGGTATCAGAATATTGAGAAAATATCAAAATGATGAATAGCTTGTTAGGTCAGGGAATGATAAAAACATTTCTCAGATATTGTTGTTGTTCCTTTCCACATCCTCCACATCCACTTTGCAGGACATTTTCACAACAATATGTGATGCTCTACTAATTTTAGTAACAGTAAGATCTACTCAAAGGGAGATGAAAACTTTGCTTCTCTTAAAAGGAAGCTATGATCTTGCAATACAACTTCCATAAATATCTCAACAATCACAATGATTGGGAAATATCTAACCTCCAAACCAGAGAAGAACGAGTGAATCTACTAGGACAATTGCAACAAGAAGCAGAATAATATTTTTATATGTTGCATGCATCTCATTTTTTGTATACACAACTGTTCTGTTATTGTATTCTTATTGGTTTACATTCAGTTCACTACAAATAATTGTCATCATTCTCCCTTGCACTTTAAATACTTTATAAAACAGCCAGCAAAAGTCAATTTCATAATAATGATATTTGACTGCAAAGAGGGATTGTTTTTCTCATTTTAAAATATATGAGAAATCAGCATCTATATGTTAGTTTTTCAGGGAAAGAAGCATGAAATATGTTGGCTGGAATCTGTATTTCGTAGAAATAATGTGGGTTCACTGTTCAAAATATTTAAAACATATCCTGACTTTAAATCTCATGGATTGTTCCCATATATTCAATCCGAACTGATGAGAATTATAAATTGGCAGTTCACAATGCACATCCACATCATTAATTATATTCACTCCATGTCCACCATTCCTACTAGGTTTTATATCCTACCAGTTGTATTTACTTATTAATTGTGTTTGAGGAGAAAGACCCTTTTTTTGACATTCCTGTTGGCTACTATTCCTAACTATGTACTTCAGACCCACTGACCTATTTTTGTCATTTGCACTTTGCTGACATTAATAAAACTTCAATTTATAGATAATAGAATATTAGAAAGATTACTAAAGAATTCTACTCCCACTCCAAAATAAACAGACCATCCCATTATACTAGTCCAACGTGTATGTTTGAAATTTCAAAGCAGAACTGAAATCAGGGTAGTTCGAGATTTCTACTACTAGAAATGTGACTAGCTGTGAATAGACCTGGAAAAGAAATTCATAAAGGATGTTCGAGGTAAAGAAACTAGAGAAATATGAATGTAGATATTTAACGTGTGGGAGAATACCTATTTTTGCATAGTGTCCTTCGACAAGGTCCCCAAGACCAATTTCCTGCCAGAAAACATCATCCCACCCACACGCATCCATTGCTTTAGTATTCTTCATGCTCATCTGCTGCATATGGGCATGGCCTAGGTACGTCCACTTGCAGACAGTTGTACATAGACTACGGGTATCATCTCCAGTAGCCCTGATCAATTATTAATTGCATAGTAAGAATATAAGGTTTTGGAGATTATGAAATAAGATTCTAGAGAAAACCATGAAGAAGATTTTTAGTCAACATCTTGGATCACACTCCATGATTCATCATCAAGATGAACAAGATGTATACAGATTGCAGACTAGAACACTTATACAGATAAATCTAGACAAGTATACGGATGCCAAAGATGTCTCAAAATTGGCAACCATGTACTTTACAAGAGTTACCCAATAAGGAGATCAGTCCGTAGGCCATACAGAATGATTTGTAAAAGCTTGTTCATTTCCATGTCAGATCACATATTCACATTAACATATGTATATTGTGCATTATTAGCTTACTTCACTAGGATTCTAGCATATATATTGTCTCTAATTTCTCCAAGATGTAAGATAGTGAGATATTATGTATTGATTATAATTTATAATTGAGTATTATAAATGCAACATCCCATATTTTGTAGTTAAAAATATAAAGGCTAGCAAGGCATTAAACCCCAAAAATAAAGTTTCAATAGAATGATGGCATTCATTGTCTGTACCTGTATGTTAGCCAGTCGCTCAGGTCCATCCATCTGAATGCAACAGCCCAAGATTCATTTAGGTTTTCTTTCACCCACAAAAGCTGCAATATCAAGAAAAAAGACAGATTCTTGCAATGATTTGATTAGTAGATGTTGAAATATGTGATGCTCTACTAATTGGTAGATGTTCAATATTTTTCATGGTCATTAATTTTTCATAGTCATTAATTCTTTCAACATCTACCAAACAATTAATGACCATGAAAAATGCAGAATCTAATCCACAGATAAATGATGCACTGGTTAATTTTAACTGCAGCCTCTTTCAGTTAGAAAACCTTTAAAGAAGAATGAATTCATTTACAAAGTAAGTATGCTCTTTAAGAAAGAATCAAGAGAAGAACTCAATATTCAACATTTCATGCACATTCAAATACTAACACAATGATCCTTACATCAGCAGGTCAAGGATTATATATTATCCATGTATCTTTTTGTAAAAGGGTGCAATAACCTTTCATTGTGACTATTCACAATAATCATTCATTTCATACTGATACACACAACCATGTTCGTGTTAAAGGGAAGGGGGGCATATCATATATCGGTTCATTTTCTATTTATTAGTATAGTATCTTTCAACACAATTAAGAAAAAGATAGAACTATATCTAATGAAGGCCTAAAGGGTCCTAGAAAAGGAACCAAAGAAGAAATCAAAGGGCTAAATGAATGAATGAATGAGTTTTAATGACATCCACGAGACCAGCAGTCTATGGGACCAAGGGCAGCTTTGTTAACATCATCATCCCAGATCGCAGAGCATAAGGAGAGATTATATCATTCTGAGATTGTATAACAGCAAGTACAGACAATATCGATTTGCATTTCTCAGATTTGCATATCATGGTATCTTTGCCTTCCTACGTAGATACTAATCGTGGGAAGACTTATCGCATTTTATAACTGTGTATTTGATTACATATTGCTATGATTATTGATATTTGATCTCTGGTTTCTTCTTACTCCTTGTAGCATCATTGTGTTTTTGCGTTAAATTTCTTTTGGGAAATTACACCCCTCCATCCAAGAGATACAACTCTCCAAGGAGGTCAACCCAATCAGCAATAACTATACTATATTCAAATTCCTTTCAAATGTGGGTGCCAAAACAAGGAGGGATCAGCCCCATTAAATTATATTTATTTTCCAAATTTAAATTACCAGTGTAACACGGATCCTGGGGGACCGGGGGACGAGGGGATGGCAGGACAAGTTTCCGGGACGGGGAAAAGGGGCTTTAATTTGGGGATGTCGTGGAGACGGCAGGGGGACAGTGGCAGGGGAGACTGGCAGAGGGGTGGTATTGTATATATTATATACTATACACATAGTACTCGTAATGCTAGTTATGAAAAGATGTATAATAGTATAAGAAGTTAAATAGCAAAATTGCAAATGCCAAATATAGTATTTGAAATACTAAATAGAGACTACAGTATACTTCAGCCTTGAAGTTTTATACATTGAATATTGAATTACTAATTACTATTAGAAATTAGAATACTATATAAAATTCTCGAATCGGCAAATGGAAGATTTATATTATATCATAAATATGACAATAGCACCACAAGAATTGCAAACATAGAAACACCAACATAGAAACCCCAGTTCTGATTTTTATTTAGGGTAGTCAGCATAACTAGCAATAATGTATGCAATAGCAGCTAAAAACCCTCATAAACTGCCCATATTATGTTTGCAAATGATCTGAAAACATCCTTCATCAGCCAAAAATATATTTATATATCTGGCCATCCTCGCCTTCCAATAGAGGTTGAGTGACGATTAAGTGGCGGTGGGGGGACGCCAAGTACCCGCCCCCAAGCTTCAGGACATCCAAGTACCCGAAACTCCAGGGGGAGGGGGGGGCAGGGGCGCGTCCCCGTGTTACACTGTAAATTACCCAAAATTGAGCACCACAAGGAGTGAGGTCGGCCACACCAATATAAAAGAATTGTTTTGCAATTTGTAAACTCCTCCAAAGGGGCACTAGACATAGGTTGGCCCATGTAGGCAAGAAACTATTATATAAGCAATTTAATCATCTCCTTGCTCAACAAAATCTCAATAATAGTGCACGATCTAACCTTTAATATTTTAGTCTGGCCCTTTGACATCAATGACAATACATTCCAGCAATTTCAAATAAGAACATGCTTAGCTAATCTCATTATAGCAAAGGAAATTTGGTGTTCATCACTCAGCCAGTGGTCAAGCTTCTCAAATTTCCCTCCATAAAGCAAAATCTCAATCTTTACTGTCACTTTGAAAAGAGATGTTGTTGGAACTTGGAATACTTTGTTCACCATGGGCCCATCAATTTCTCATGGAACGGTCAGCTGCTCTTTAGCTTTAGGATCCCCAAGGGGCATCCTCATTTTCTCTCTGGGTGCCACCATGATGCTTTCTAGCATCCCCATAGTGTAATAAATGATTATCAAATCTTTTTCTGACTTGAGAAATCTCTATTCCCCTTCAAGAGGTGTTACATAGTCATGTGCCATGCTTCTCACTCTCCTTATCCAATCTCTAGACACGGTATCTTGCTACAAAGAAAATAGCTCTACTTTCTCACTTGTAATAGCCACTCCAGTAATGAGCATAAATCATCCAAACTGATCACACAAACAAACAGTCCACGATATCCAAGAAAACTTGGTCAATCACCAATCTGATTCATAATTACTATGAATAGTCCACTGTGTTGTCGAGTAAAACATGTTAGTATGTTATGCGGTTAATGTTGTTAGTGTAACCGAGGGATAGGTAGTTATACGGGTTGCGGCGGTTGGCCTCACACCCCCTCGAGTCTTTATATTGTACTCTCTCGGTGGCATCGGCATTGTCGTCATTATGTGCATGAACTTATATGGCATTAATGAAAGCATTGGCAGTTCTCTGATATTGTGTCATTTCCACTATACTACACTCTGTTATGCATTAATTCTCTATACCCCGTAGCGGTAAATATTTGGTGTCGTTGTCGTACAAACCTGAGAAGTGACGGAGACTAATTGGCGTACGGAGGATAATGGGTCAACCTCTCGACAATGGTACCAGGAGGGATGACAACAAACTCAGAGAACTTTATGAGGGAGCACACGCCTTGACGTCGGACTTTGTGATTCTGTTGCGGGTGGCGATTGAGACTTATGTGAAGAGAGAGGCTGCATAGAAGGGACAACCGGAGGGTGTCGTGTGGAAAGCTCTCGAAATAAGTCCATCCGTCAATCGATTGATGAACCATCTCCCTTGCCTGTTGGCACAAACATCCCTAGCCCAGAGGAACCGTCGGGAGGAGATTGAGCGAGAACAATGACAACAGCAAATCCTCTGTAACTACAAGGAGAATAATCGCCGAGAAGAGCGCGATGGGACTCGGCGAAGGCAAAGCAATAACTAAATTTTCAGAAGAGGGAGGAAAAAAAAATAGCACTTCCACATTGTTATGATTCTGTCATATTGTTGACATACATTGTACAAGAGTGATGAATTAATAAAAGTGCTCTTTTATATTTATTGTGATGTCCCCAATTTAGCAGGTTCTGGGAGCCTGAACTCGATCAACTCATCAGCACAATCCTCGTGAATTGACCAGATGATTGGAGGGTCTCAGCGTTCAGATTTGTCGTTGTCGCGAATCTGGACTTACTATTTCCGGACTTACTATTTTTAGTAAGTCAGTTGGTCAGTTTCCTGGCAGGGCAGTATTGACAGTGTCAATTCTCCAGACGTTATTCAGTGGTGCAGTTTCTTGGGCTGAGGACTTACTATTTATAGTAAGCCTATATTTGGCAGTTGCCATTTATGGCAGGGCAGTGATGAGCATGTTGGTCAGTCAGTATGGCAAGTGTTGCAGGAATCATTGTCAGAAATATATTTAATAATTACTTGTATTAATTAATAACATGTTATTAATTAATATTAAGACGATATTATAATAATAATACTTTATTATTATTATAATGTTTTGGAAGTTTATATTATTAAGGGCAGTTAACT
>MU224708.1:1588619-1618474 GCA_018584345.1 Thuja plicata
GGGTGGATTCCGCAAGAGGCTGGTCTACTGTGCATTGCGGAGGACATAACAGGGACTTCGGCAGTAGAATAACAAGCCGCTGGCAGCAACAACAAGCCGTGGGAATGAATAGCAGCCTCCATTCAAACCTGTAGCAGGTGGAGTTGCATCTGCACGTGAGGAAGGCAGCTGGGTTGAATCGGATCTTCTTTTCCACCATTGCATAGAAGATACCAGGTTCTTTACTTTAAATTGTATTTTCTTTGATTAAAGAATTTGATAATTGCTCCAGCCAGGTGGAATCCATTGTATGACTAAACCTTTGCATTTGAATGTGAAATGATTGTTGAGGGAAGAAGTCAAAGTAATTAAATATGTTGTGTTATAAATAAAGCATTGGAAATCTGTATATGAAATAGAGAATTTGTGGGATCATTGTTGAAAAGGGAATTGCTTGAGAAGTATTTAATTTTGTACACAATTAAATCAAGTAAGAACTATCGAAGGAAGGAATTATATATATATATTGACTTTCCAAACCCATTTGCAAGTCCAAGAAGAAATATTATAATATCAAACAAACAGTTCAAATCACCTAAAAGCCAGGTCGAGCCAGTACCCGTTTTGCCTGCCAATTGTTTGACAAAATGATAAACTCATGATTTGCAATAGAAGTTGATTAAAAATTAATGGTTTAGGGATGAGGCCAACCTAGGCTCATTACATTTATCATGGTCTATTACAATTCACGCACAGGAAGAATTAATGCCAAACTTGTTAAATAAAGATAAAAGTAGAAGAGAACACGTAGAGGAGTGTAAAGCCGCTCAGAGAGCTTTCATTCTCGAGAAAAAGGTTGAAAGGAGACGGAGGCTTAGGTGACTGGAAGAGGAGCGACCTGACGGAGGCGAAGGCAACTAGGCTGAAGGTGACCGAGATGGGAATGAGGGACACCGTAGGGGAAGGAGTAGTGAGGATCTAATTGAGGAGACGCGACAACGGTTAGATCTTCTTGAGGAGACTCGACATCGGTTGAGGGATATGTCTCTCATACCGCGCACGGAGGCTAGGGGAACCCAACGGAGAGAGGAAGAGGCCGAAAAGACACCGGGGCTGCCAAGAGTGTCGGAGGGACACAGGGGCATGGTGGTCAAACACATCCTGTAGGCTCTAATCCATCTGGAGGGGAACAACAGCCTGCAGCAGCAGTGAGGAGACCAACCATGTCGCAGAAACAGAAACTAACGAAGTTCAATGGGGACGGGAAGGAGGATCTCGTCCACCATTGTCGTACGTGTGAGACCATCTAGTCGGCAAATGGAGTTACAGACCATGGTGAGTGGGTAACTCGACTCCCTGCCACATTGCAAGGAGTAGCCATTGGCTGGTACTCCGGCATGGAGAAAACCAAAATCAACACGCGGAACAATCTGAAGAAGGAATTTCAGCTGAATTTCGGCTACTAAGAGATGACAATGAGATCGTGGCTGAAATTTACAGCACAAAGCAAGGGAAAAAGGAGACAGTTCGAGCTTATGGTTAGCGGCTCAAGGAAATGTTGGGAAAAATGGACAGCCAGTCGGCCGACAAGTTAAAGAAAAGGTGGTTCGTAGAGGGGTTAAAAAGTCCCTCCGGAAGAGAATGAAGATAGTTCCACCCACATCGTATGATGACGCCTACAATAGGGCAATGGATTTGGAAAGTGAGACAAAAACTTCCTAAAAGAAGAAGGACAAGGACAGTTCGTCCGAGGATGACAACTCTTCGGAAGGGAGCAGCAATGACGAAGAGTCCAACAAGAAAGTGTAGGCCCTCCAGAAGGGTTGTGTCTAGGCAGCCACATATTTGCACCTTAGTAAACAAAATATGTTGTTAACAAAATATGTTAGCAACATGTGTGTTAGTCTATTGTATTTGTTTGCAAATTACTAACACACGTGAATACAATAGACTAGCACACATGTTGCTAACACATTTTGTTAACAAAATATTTTGTTTACTAATGTGCAAATATGTGGCTGCATAGAAACAGCCCTCCAGAAGGACATGCAAAGGATGATGAAAGAATTTAAGGCTATTAAAGGAGGTCCCAGCAAGACAGACGAAGGAGAACTCTAGTGTACGGAGTGCAAGTCCGACAGACACACGAAAGGCTCATGTCCTAAACAACTTTTTGTGACATGCCAACTGATGGGGCATTCTACTAAGGAATGTCCCTAGAACATGAAGACAAGAAGACAGCAAATGCTTCTCACTCAGGAACAACCAACCACGTCGGGCGGTGCAGGCCACTTCCAAACAAACAACAATGCATCATCGGGAGGGTACAGGAATAACCGTCGCGGAGGAAAGAACAACAATAATAATAATAACAATAACATTACAAGAAGCCAGATTCAGTACGATTCGAAGGACCGACGGATAATCCAATGCAGAGCCTTGTAGCTAGTGGAGGCACTTCGCCCGAGACTATCCAAAGGAAGAGGCGGCACAACATTTATGCAAATGGTGTGGGCCGAGAGACCATGACGATGCCAATTGTCAAAAACCCGGCGTAAACCAGTTGGACATAGAGGAAACTATGGGAGAAATAGGAGTACTGGTTGTTACCCGTGCACAGGCAAAACAAGCTACATACCCGAACCCCCGCATGGAGAAACAGAGGGTATGGGAGGCAAAAGAGGAAATTGAAAGAGAGATGCGAGCGCAGAAGGAGATGCACAGGACAGCGGGTACTTCTGGTCAACCGGAGGCAGAGGAAAGCATACTGAGACAAATGTTAAACATGGAGGTACCTGTAAGAGTGCAAGATCTCTTCACACAATGCCTCAGTTGAGGACGGCCTTGCTAGGCACTCTCTCCCAATACAGTACCAACACCACCCAACACACAAATGTTCCTAGCAGGTCCGCAATGGATCCCATGTTGCTAGTGGTGAACACTAGCAAAAACCTGGTCGTAGTTGAGATGGGCATCCTGGGGACCATCCTGACATATACCATTGTTGATGGTGGATCGAGGGTAAATGTCCTTCCGAAGGAAACATGGAGGAAGCTTGGGAAACCAACACTGTAGCCTCCTACTTTCAACCTGTTGGGAGCAGACCAACAGGGAATTAAACCCCTCGGGATGTTGATGGCGCAACAAATCACCATCGGCGCTCAACCCTTTGTGCTAGGACTTTGTTGTGATCCCACTAAAGAAGAAGGGGTACGATGCAATTCTTGGAAGAGGGTGGCTTGTGGCAGCGAGGGTTAGGCATAACTTGAAAAAGAACACCTTGTCAATGGAGAATGGAGGCCGGAAGTTTGTCATCAACCTCCGAACACAGATGGTGAGCGAGGAGCTTGCGTCCTCTTCAAAGTCTAAGTCTGACGGCGAGAGTGGTCGAATGGACAAAGGGAGGAACCGCATGGAACCCAACAATGAAGGGGTTTTGGAGCTTGAGGAATGTTCGGAGGACGAGACAGGGTCGATGAATGGACTCTTCCATTGGCAAATGGAAGATTATGAAGTATTCCATAGCTATGTGCTCCAAGTGGAGGAAGTGGACCAAACAGTAGACAAGGAATTGTTCCCGCCGGAGTATGGAGATTATAAGGAGGGGGAGGCCCGGGTGAATGAAACATCGGCACACAAGTTCGATGCAGAGAGACCCATGGAGTATGAAGAATCATCCCTGCAAGTCACTAACCTTGGAGATGAGGCCAACCCGCGGAACATACTAGTAGGGGATGACTAGAACCCTGTTCTGAAGGCCGCTGCTTTGAAGATTTTTATGGAATACAAAGATGTATTTGCATGGACCTAAAAAGACCTCAAGGGCGTACCGTCAGAACTGTGCACCGTATCCCTTTGGTACCTGGAGTCGTGCCTGTATGGAAAAGGTCGTACAGAATGAACAAAAACTACGCAGCAAGGGTGAATGACAAGATCAAGCGTATGCTCAAAGCGGGGATCATCTTAAAAGTGCAAACAAGCCAATGGGTGTCCCTGATAGTAATATCTCTGAAGGAGGACAACCAAATCAGAATCTGCGTCAACTTCAGGTGTCTGAACGCGGTGACCATTAAAGATTCGTTTCCCATACCATTCACAGATACCATCTTGGAGGAGGTCGTCGGGCACGAGATGTACTTGTTCATGGACGAGTTTTTTGGATACAACTAGATATCCATCGCGGAGGAGGACAATTTGAAAACAACCTTCGTGGTGGAGGGCGAAGTGTACACCTACAACCAGATGCCCTTCGGTCTGTGCAATGCACCCGCAACCTTCCAACGAATAATCCTCCACATTTTTCAATAAGATGTCAATTGGAAATTTCAAGGCTTTTCTGGATGATTGGTCCATCTTCAGTAGGGAGGATACGCATCTAGCGGCCCTGGGGGAGTGTATGGAGAGGTGTCGAAAGGCAAGGTTGGCACTGAACCCGAAGACGTATCGGTTCATGTTACCGCAAGGGAAGCTGTTGGGACACAGTTTGCAAGGCCGGACTAAAGACGTATCCTGACAAGGTCCGTGTAATCGTGGAGATGGAACCTCCGACAGAGGTCACAAGCGTGAAGTCGTTCCTAGGCCACATTGGCTATTACCGGCAGTTCATAAAGAACTTCGCCCAAGTTTCTTATCTCCTTGACAGGTTGACGCAGAAAGGGGAACCTTATGTTTGGGGGACGGAACAGGGTGCCTCTTTTGAAGAATTGAAGACAAGGCTTGTCGGAGCACCAATTCTAACATATCCGAATTGGGACAAGGAGTTCCACGTTCGCGTGGATGCCTCAAATTTTGCAATTGGTGCAACCTTGGCCCAAGTATGTGATCATGGCTTGGATCACCCCATTTATTTCGCCAGTCGGTTGTTGTCGAGGGCGGAGAGGAACTATAATACCACAGAGCAGGAGACCCTAGGGATGGTGTACGTTGTGCAGAAGTTCAAGCATTACCTACTGGAAACACCATTCACGTTTTATATGGACCATCACGCATTAATGTACCTGGTGAATAAACCTCTTATACAAGGTCGGGTGAGTAGATGGTTGTTGCTTCTACAGGAGTAATCATTCACAATTATTGTGATATCGGGAAAGAGCCATGTAATTGTTGATCAAGCTCTCTCAAATTAAGTCCGGAGAGCCGCCGGAGGGAGTGAACGTCGACTTTCCGAACGCACACTTGTTCCACATGGCAATCTTGCCATCATGGTATAAGAGCATCGGAGAGTATCTGTCCACTTCACAGTTCTCAGGGGACATGCCACCAAGCGAGCGACGGAAGTTGGTATTGAGAAGCAGTACTTTTCAGCTAATTAATGGATTACTCTACAAAATGGGACCAGACCAAGTCCTTTGGCGGTGTGTTATAAAAGAGGAGGTAGAAAGTGTTCTCAGAGAGGCGCATGAAGGGCCAGCAGAGGGCACATGGGGCCGGACACAACGACACAGAAGGTACTGTTAGCAGGGTTGTGGTGGCCCACATTGCACAACGACGCCAGGGAGTGGGTCGTGTGATGTGACACCTGTTAAAGGGCCAGAAAACTATTAAAGAAAGATTTCATGCCTCTAAATCCTTCACATGCACAAGAGCTCTTCGAACAATGGGGCTTGGACTTTATGGGACCTTTGAAAGTAAGCAGGGCTCGGAGGTGTCGATATATTGTGGTGGCTACCGAGTACATGACGAAGTGGGCAAAGGCGTGGGCCTTACCTGACAACTTGACTTCGAGCACAACGAGATTCATCTATGAGAAAATCATAACAAGGTAAGGCATCCCGATCCAGCTCAGCGACAGAGGAGGTCACTTTGTGAATCATGTCATTCGACTGCTCACAACAAAGTTTAAAATTTTTCACTCACTGTCAAGTCCATACTACCCTCGAACTAATGGCCAAGCAAAAGCAACAAATAAGATATTAGTGTCAGTGACATACAAGTCGTGCGGGGTCGAGCAAGAAGATTGGGAAGAGATACTACTGTTGGTGCTATGGGCTTATTGAACAACTTACAAGGTGACCACCGGACAAACGCCCTTCCAGTTGATGTACAAGCAAGAAGCAGTTGTTCCTGTAGGATTCGTGGTGCCAAGCTTGAGGATAGCAATCGAGAATAGACTAGGGGATATGGAGAGGCTGCGGGAAAGACTATAATCTAAATAAACTAGATGAGCGTCGGATGATGGCACGGTGGGCTACGGAGGTTGCACTATTGAGGCGGAAAGCATGGCATGACAAGCACCTCAAGCAGGTCTGCTTTACTCCAGAACAACTAGTATAATGGGAAAAACAAGATTAAGCCTAGAAAGTTTAAGGTCAAGTGGCTCGGCCTGTACAAGGTCCGAGAAGTCGGTGACAATGGTGCGATTTAGCTGTGGATGTTGGACGGGAAGGAGATCCACAAGGCCATCAATGGGTTGAAACTAAAGCCCTACCACGAGAGGCAGAGGTAGCCGGAAGGGCGACCCTAGAGGCACCGCAAGTGACTTAGATTAGGAAATTATTATAAAAAAAAAGATAGAGAACTCAACGATAGTACAGGTTGTTGTCGTACACTGGGTCACCATACAAGTGGTTGTGTCTCCGTATGGTGGGCCACCGTACGGGCGATTGTGCCACCGTACAGTGAAGCACCAACCTATTCCGTATGGAACTGACGAGTGCTTATAAGCAACGTGAGGTCCAAACAGACAGGCACAATGCGCAGAGCAACGATGCAGGTCGTACGGTACGAAGCACCCACGGGTAGGAAAGGACTGCAGGGAGACCATACAAGCAAGCCATACGAAGGACGGAGATATCAGATATAACAGGTCGTACGACCTATGCACAATGCTGGAGGAAAGCAAGCAATAAGGTACAGTGGAGTCCGTACGACTTCAAAGGAGGCAAAGATATAAATTCCGTATGGTTTCGCACTTAACCCATTAAGAGGTCGCAGCCATAATAGGAAACAGAAGCCGTACGGCTACACAAGGACGGTGGTTAGGGATTGAGATTGGTCATCATTTATTTATTAACAGCACAAGCCACCAAAGAAGAAACAGTTAATGGATCCAGGAAGGAAGAAATTGAATTGGAGAAGACAGTTATAGCCATCACCATCGAGTAGTTTCGCCATGGACAAAGACAGGCGAGTGTTGCCTTTGGGAGTACAAGTTGTCGGACGCATGGACACGGATTCCAGCAAAAAGACAAAGTTGAGGCCCAAAGTCTAAATGTAGACTAAGAAAGGTACTATTACAGCCCAAAATGTTGCAATCGAGGATTTGAATGGGTTGGAGTGCAGAACATGGTGGCAAGAGACACCAGAGGATGATTTCACAAAAGGGCAATTTCGGCAAGCAAAGGTGCATTGGGCAATCCAGATGCCTCTTTTCTGCATTTGAGATTATGAGGGAGCATTGCAGATGATGATTGACATGTTCAACAAGTTTAGTCGCACCAGCAGCTTCGAGTATCACGGCCACGACATCACTCTCACATTCACAGCGCCTGATTTCACAATGGTTTTTGGTATCCCGAATAGGCACGGAAAGAAGATTACAACCAAGCCGACGAAAATGTCTAGGGAAGAGAAGGAGAAGTGGATAAAATTAGTATCGAGGTATTTGACACCAGCAGAGATGGACTCTGTAGCCAGTACCGCTTCCAAAAGCAAAGGCATAAAGAAGTCATTTGTTGCACCGAGCGAGTGGCATTGTATCATGGATGTGGTTAAAAGTAGGTTGACAAGCTCCAGCATGGCTTCGGATATTGCCCTTCCACAGATTCTACTTATGAATGGTCTCAAAAATGGCATTGTATATGATTGGGCTACACTCCTGGCAGAGCGGATGTATGAGTTTATGACCCTAAAGCATAAAACATTCTATATGTCGCACTATACAATCGGACTCTTTATGGATGCCACTCGTGCGCACATACCGCTTGAAAAGTTGGAGGTAAGGCCACAGGGCAGCCTTGCACCAGGGGAGCCCCCTATATTCTATTGGCGACATTTGGATGTCGGTGGTCTGTCGTCAGGACAGAAGAGGAAAAGGCAGGTGGTGTCGGAATCGGAGGACGATGTAGACAGTGGCAGGAAGGATACCAGTGAGACTTCCAGCGTCAGTGGAAGTAGCGCGACCGCGGAGGGAGTGGCAACAGATACAGCCATGTCCACCCCTGCGGGCGATGCTACTGCACAGGTTCTTTTTGCCCTGTCACTCCTTTCGGTTGCAACCTCATTGCTCTTTCTAGATGCCACTTGTGCGCACATACCGCTTGAAAAGTTGGAGGTAAGGCCACAGGGCAACCTCGCACCACGGGAGCCCCCTATATTCTATTGGTGACATTTGGATGTCGGTGGTCTGTCGTCGGGATAGAAGAAGAAAAGGCAGGTGGTGTCGGAATTGGAGGACAATGTAGACAGTGGCAAGGAGGATACAAGTGAGACTTCCAGCGTCAGTGGAAGTAGCGCGACCGCAGAGGGAGAGGCAACAAATACAACCATGTCCACCCCTGCGGACGATGCTACCGCACAGGTTCTTTTTGCCCGGTCACTCCTTTCGGTTGCAACCTCAATGAGACAATCCCCATTCGATATCACTCTGACAGTCCCGGTACCAGCATTTAGACAGTTGAGGGCCCCAGTTACTATGACGTCGAGGGAGGCCAGTTCCCTAACTGTAGCACCACAGCCCGGGGTCGACGCAATTGAGCCAGCGATGCCAACTGAGGAGTCAGTCAGAGAGGAGGATCAGCCGCCCTTAGGAAAGACCGGAGCGGGCGCTGAAGGGTTGGAGGATGTTACAAAGGTGTCTAGGGAGGTCACTTAGGCAACGCCAGTTGAGGGTACAACTCTGGATTCGTGGCTTACGGAGTTTGATATTGCGGCACTCCGACCTCTTGGACCTCCACCCCTTATGCCCTAGAGACTGTGACCCCACTGAGATTGTTGATTTGGATGCAGATCCCATTGGGCTAGGCATAGCGTTGGGTTTCCCTCAGACGGAGGATGTAGTGGATGAAGGTGGAGAGGATGTTCCTCGGGAGGAGGCTACTGTGCAGAGTGAGGAGTTACGCATCACAACTCAACAGCCACCGCCATTGGGTCAAGATGGCATTGGACAGTTGTGGGAGGATGTCAGATATCAAGCGATTTGTGAGGGATGTTGAGGCTAGTGTCTGACGCCTTACGGCTTCAGCAGAGACATGGGCTTTGGGGGAGGCTGAGGCAGCAGCAGCTCGGTTGATGGCATTTGCTATAGGCCACTGTGTAGAGGAGTTTGAGCGATGCTTTGTGCATAGGGGATGGCCTACTACGGAGACACCAGAGATGTTGGCAGACTGGCAGGTTGGGATACTTGTTGGGGAGAGTCAGATCCATACTTTTCTCTACCAGGTGGAGCAGAGGTTCAGAGAGTTGTACTATGAGCTGCACAGAGCGGAGCACCGGGGAGTAGTGGCTGAGGCTGAGCGAGGAGCCGCAGTAGCAGCGAGGGAGGAGCTCGCCACTAGGTTGCAGGGGTTCGCGGAGGAGATTGCCCGTCAGCAGGAGCACATAGGTACTCTTGAGGCCCAGCATGCCCAAGATTAGGACCAGATAGTTGTATTGGAGAGTCGGCTTGCCTCTGCTCTTGAGGAGGTGGATAAAAGGAATAAGAAGCTTTTAGAAGCAGCGTTTATGGTAAAGAGTGCTCGGGAGCGGGAGCTACTTGCTGAGAGAGACTTGTGCCACAGGAGCAAGCAAGTGCACGAGCTGAGAGCCAGGCTGGCCAGATCTAGATCTTTAGGGACGCTCTCTCAGCCCCCTTCTACTTCTTGATTTCCTGTCTATTTGTACTGTCATCATTCCCCATTTTGTTGTTTCTTCAGGAGATGACTTTCTTTTTGGGGGGGATGATGTTGTCAGGTAAAACATGTTGTCAGTATGTTATGTGGTTAATGTTGTTAGTGTAACCGAGGGATAGGTAGTTATACGGGTTGCAGCAGTTGGCCTAGCACCCCCTCGAGTCTTTATATTGTACTCTCTCAGTGGTATCAGCATCATCGTCATTATGTGTATGAACTTATAATGCATTAATGAAAGCATTGGCAGTTCCTGATATTGTGTTATTTCCACTATACTACACTCTCTATTATGCATTAAATTCTCTTTACCCTGTAGCGGTAAACACACTGCAGAATTGGCCAAAATGAATCCATTCAACTTAATGTACTTTGATTGATGAAGCTACTGTTTCATGTGCACAATTACAGAAAAATCCTCTATGAAATAATTAAAGAAGTACATTTGTTTGCTGCCTCATGCTTCAATCTATTATGCTTGTTTAATACTCACATATTTTTCTGTTTCCTGCAAAACAACAAAATCTTGGGTTGTTTCTTGATATTTCTATGAAGCAGAATTTTTAACAAAAAAAGACTTATTACCTCTGCATTCCATGAAACTATATGCATTATGGGGAAAAGCATGGTTTTGATATCCCTGAATCTTAAATTTTAATTTTTTTATCGTATTGTAGTCTAAATCTACATTGCTCAATGCTCTAGTGTGGGAAGCTCCTACTTGTGAACATTCTTGTTGAAAAGGATCCATAGAGAGCTTTTTTCTCTTCTGTTCTTATTGATTGATTAGCTCCCCGATTCATAGATTCCTTGGGATCAGATCCACTGATGCTCCTTGAGTTAGAGCTCCTTGCACTCCTGTTCTTTTTTCTATTCTCTTGTGCCTTAAACTGCGTCTCTTTTTCTTGGAACCCTTGTACCATTTGTATGATTTACTATCTCTTTTCCTTGAGAGCCCTGCAGCCTTGACTCATTTGTATGATCTAGCTATGCCTCTTGAGTTACATCAATATTCTGCTAATCTTCTTTTGTTCAGTTCTACTTATTCCATTGTATCAAAAGCGGCCAAGAGGTTCGAGAGATGGAGTTGAGTCACCGACTTTGACACCTATCCTTTTGCCGAATTTATTTTTAGAAATATACATCTGTTATGTTTGTTGCATTGTGGTTTTTCAAGTGTTGAATCCTCCCTTCTACTTCATTGTCCCTATGTGGATTTGTTAAGTTGTAGCTTTTTGATCTCCATGCTGGAGAAATATTGTTTTCAAGTGACCATTCTCATGGCACATACGCCTGAAAGGAATATTTTCATATTTCGAGGGTTATTCCTATTCAACGCCTCCAATATCCACTATAAGCCTGTAAGGGCGAGATTTTCCAGATCTATATATCCCACAGACACAGGGATAGTTTAGAACTTTGAGATTCATAGTTAAGATACGGTGATATATTCCCCTACTGCTCTTTCTATTTCTTATAGCATCTTCCTAACAAAAGTTATTTGGTAGCAGGGTTAGCAGACTGAACCTGGGACTGTGAGGAGAAGGTTCTCAATTGGGATGACAGCAGGTGCCCAATGCTTCCTAAAGATACCCGATTTCTAAAGAAACCAGGGTCCTCTTTGGTAAATTGCCCTCCTCTTGTTTAGTAATGAAGATGGTCCAGAGATAGCTTCAAGAACTATTAAGATTTCAACCACTTCAATTGTTTCCAAATATCCTGTTCATGCATGAAAGGTTTTGGGTCCTAGAAAGGTTTCCATTAACCTGTAGAACAGGGATCTTTCCTTCAGCAGCCAAAGACACCAGTTCATTTTATTCATAATGAAAGAGACTTTTGGTAGATTTTTCATTTTAAATAGAAACCATATTCCTTTTTAGCTGCGAGATTTGGCCTGCTAATAGTTATTTTTAATCCATGTGTTCTTCATTGCTGATTTTTGTTGCATCAGGTGCTGTGGCTGATTCAAAATTGGTGGGTTTGTAACTTTGTAATGAATCAGACCAGACCCTGGCCTTCTCAGCAGCCCTAATGGAAACCCCTAGCATGGAGGAGGATTTAGTCTCAGGGGGTTGACTGTGAAAGGATGGCACACCCACACACAGAGACACCTTGTTCAGTTAGAATTCTCACAAAGACATGCCTGGTAGTTTTTGTATGCTTCTAAATTGCAAATATAGTTGCAAAGTAATGTCGGATATTTTAAAAATAAACCTCAACAAAAAACAACTAAGCACTTGAATCTGGACTCAACTGATAGGTGTATAGAGTTTCAAACACAACAAACATTCACTACTTAATTACCTCTTTATCAGGGTGAACAAAAGATCTTGCTTACTTTCAAGTCTTAATAGAGACAAAAAATGGATATTGGACGCATGAATCTAGTAAATGATTAGAAATGTGCAAATGAAAATATAATATTTATATGATATGATTTCTTCAAAAATTTGTAAATGGAATGAGAAAAGTTAGAAGTACTAGTAGTCCACATCTAAGTGGAGTGCATGTCATCAATCAGCTTCTTTCATGCTACAATTTGTTTTGAACCATACCTTAGGTGGCTGCATTTCTGGTGAAAGTGCTCCACCAGCATATTGAAGCACAGGTGAATTGTATGAATTGATCCGCTCCGCCTGTTCTACAGCCCGGTGATCCATCCAAACAATCACATTTCGCCTTGCATCACCACTCCATGAGACAGTTACAGGAGAATCATCCTCACCCACAGCAACTACAAAATGATTTACGAAAAGGGAACATAATCCTTAAAATGCCAGCTAAGATAAACCAATAAAAATTAATGACAAGGTAAAATTCAATAAATTAATAAAGTGCATAGTTGCAAGATAAAGCACAAGAATGTAAGTCCCAGTACTTTCTTTCTTTTACTCTTCTTTACATACTCTATGAAAGGGAAAATGAAATTTTTACAAACCAAGTGAGCACGTAGCAGCAAAACCCACACTGGATATATCTTCCCCAGATACATTTGCCAATTGGCATGCTGCTCTAGTTGCAGCACAGACTGCAAGCCAGATGTCTGTTGATGATTGCTAATTTTGACAAGGTTACACAGTCAGTGAATAGCATTCAACAGATTTCTAAAGAGTCAACTCAAAGAAACTTCACATTATAAAAATTAAGATGTAATATTCAAAGTCAAGAAGTTGTTTCAGATTGTCACACTGAGCAAAGTCATTTATACAAACACAAAAATGTAAAGAATATACAAAAATCACTAAGGGGAGATATAACTCTCATTGCCCTACTATTCTTACCTCTATACAGTTTCCCTCCTTCCATATCTGTAAAGGACTGCTGGCTGATTTCAAAAGCTTTCCATGCTCATCAAAGATCCCTGCATTAAGAAAACCTCTGATATCATGGTCATTCCATTAAATAACATAATTTGATTTACAGGAAACATTAAGATGTACAAAAGATTTTATCCCAACAAAGTTTTTGGTAGAGGAACATAGAAAAAGGAAGCAGCAGTGCAGTGTATCGAAGGCAAAAGAATAATAAAACTTTGCCATTGTGAAAAAAATTTGCAACATGACATATCTCAAAATTTTCTCTTATTAATGTCCTAGATACTCAATCAATATGCTAAAAGAAGTATGAATGCAAAAAGGGTTTTAAGAAAGAATTAGTTCATGTTCTTCTTTCATGTAGAATGGAGAGGAAACAAGTTGACAGTAGAAAGCATATCTTCAAAAAACAACAAAGTCACTGGTTTGTTGGCATTTGTGCCCAGATTTAGGCTTGGGTCTATTTCAAGTTTTCGAACAAAATTTTGGTTTATTCGGCACAGACAAAGATTCATCACTGAAGGTTTCAATGTGGTTGCATTGTTATTCCTACAAGTGCGAAAATCCATTAGCTGCCAAGAAGATCATAGATAAAGATTTTTGAAAAAGAGGTAAGATTGTTTTCCTATGCTTTTGTTGTACAAACGAATTCTCTTGCTTTGCTTTCAACTTCTTGTTTTCTTTTCATTTTTATATGAATGTATCACTGTGGTTATAACATTAAGATACACACACACACACACACACATATATATATATATAATTTGTTTCAAATATATTGTTTATACTTTATATAGCTTATTGCCTTGGGAATTACAATGGCAACTAGTTCTAGCTCCATAGCAAAATCCCATTTCAAAACTGACTTGAATTCTCCTCTTTGAAAGTATATTGACATTAATAATAATCGATTCTGGGTGGTGGGTGTTATATTTGGATTTGCAAAGGGTGTGATGTCAAGGATTCAAGTTTAATAGTCGAGTGAAAGCCCATTTGTGTTGCATTCCTATACAAGGCATCAAATGGTGTAATGGTGCCACTAGAGCAAGTGATAGCATAGATTAATGAGGAGCAAGTAGATGAAGCAATAGGTCAAGATCAAATTATTCTTTAGCAAAGAGATCTCAAGGAACGAAGCCCCCTATACCCCCATCTAATCCTAGTGGTGTTAGAAACCCATTTTTTATCACCCCTCAAGAATAAACCTTCACATATTTAAGACCAAAGGGACCTTGGAAATAGCATTTCGAAATGAGTCTTGAGAAATTGTTGTTCAACACAGAGAAATATGCTTTTGTACAAGTGGGTTGGCTTTATATGCTGTTCGCTAACCATATTGGCAAGCAATGGTGAAAAAAAGCCTAATGGGACTCCAAAAGAGTACACTCAATCAATGTTATTGCAACATCCCCTAAAGGGGCAATGTTTTTAGGAGTTGTGGATTGTGAGAGGGAGGTGAAAGATGGCCAAATTATTGCTAAAAACCTCATCAAAATCCATTGAGAAACTAGAACCTCTTAATGTTGTTCAATTCATGATAAGGAATGCAAAGAATTGTAGAGATGTCGGTTTGTTGGTTGAGAAACATTTTCACATATCATTTGGACACCTTGTGTTGTCCACTCCCTGAGTCTCATGCTACAAAGGATTGACAACAAATTGATTAAATTAAAAATTTGTATGAAGAGGCTGAAGAGATCCAAGTGTTCATCACCAACCACTATGTCACAACTCACAAGAAATATTTAGACTACTTTCAAAATTGGAGCTGCTAAAGGTAAGAGAAGCGATATAAAATTTTATGCTTCACTTTAGTTAATTAGAAATTTATATTTTAAAGCTTATTTGGATTTTTTTTCTTTGAGATTTGTTTTGAATTATTCTATTTTATTTTTTTTGTGAAGACAATCATCTTAAGATGACCAATGAAGATTCAAGAGACGCTTTCTAGCGCGGCCATTAACTAAACTTGGCACATATGAAGGCAAGACAACACTAGGAGGCAACAAATATTAAGCAAATGATTTTATATGACTCTTGGTGAGATGGTGAGGAATATCTCCTTAATTTCTCCGAACCTGGATTTCGAATATGATTCCTTAAACCAAGATGGACAACTCTTGCTTGGGAGAGAGATATGATGTCATTTACCCAATGATTGAGAAGATACAAACCATCATAAATGAAAAAGAGCAAGATTCTAGAGAAATTTTCTTCAAATTATTGAGATAGATGGAACACAATGATCAACCCGCTACATCTTGTCTTTGCGTTGAATCCAAAATAAATGTTGAGGTTCTTTTTGTGCCAACGAGGATTGCTACATATAGAGATTTTGAAGTCGCCAAAAATTTCAAAGCAGCATTTCATACACTTTTATCAACTTAAACTTTATCAATCACAATAGCATCAATGAGCATCAGATTCTAGGTTTTAGAATTAGAAGATCTTATAACTTTTCAGACTTGGTCAAATTTCACGTCGGAGGGGCTCGGACTCGGCTGAATCTTGGGCAAGACTCGCCAAACTTGTCGAGTCTGAGCGAGTTTGGATGCTCAAACTCAGCGAAAACTGATTTTTTTTTCTGTTCAAGTTTCAAAATTTTAATGTTTTTTGGGGTTTATGATTCCAGAATATACATGAAATGTAACATTTGACTCCCCATCTTTGCCTTCAAGTCATTCTTATTCTCTTCAGTTCAGTAGAATACATATATGAAATATAACATTTAAGTATAAGTCAACTTTAAGTTATATTTCATGTATATATTGTCAGGATGTTTGAGAGTGGTTTCATATCTCTAGGAGTTACAATGCAAATTCTAGGTTTTAGAAGATCTTACAACTTTTCAGACTTAGTCAAATTTCACTAATCATAACCAAAAAAACATTAAAATTTTGAAACTTAAACAGAAAAAAAATCAGTTTTCACTGAGTTTGAGCATCCAAACTCGCTCAGACTCGACAAGTTCAACGAGTCCTGCCCAAGACTTGGCCGAGTCCCAACCCAGGCCCCTCAAACTCGTCGAGGGTCACCTGGCTTGAGACTCGCCAAGTCTCGGTGAGTCTCAGAACTATGCTTAAGGGAAGTATGCATTATGCCACGCAATGTAATATAAACATAAAGAAAAGAATTATATATCGCAAAATTTAAGGGCTAAACTCTCAATTTCATTTGCTCTTAATATCTCTATGATATTAAAATGCCTTTAAATTTTTAAAAAAAACAAGTTTTTGTCCTTTACTTTTTTTTACTCTTTTTTAATTCAAATTTTTCCCATCTAAATCCCAATTTTCTAAAAAATGTTATATTTTGGTTTGCCAATTTTTGCCCCAAAAGATTTATACTGCTATGGAGAAACAATTAAGATTTTGAGTCTTTGCAACCTTATCCATTCCAAGCTATAGGTGGCAGGAGGTATCCATGGATTTCATCACAAGGTTGCTTAAAGAAATAATGTCATCATGATTATTGTGGATCATCTCACCAAATACGCACATTTTTCTTCTTTGTCCCACCCGTCTATAGCAACAACCTTTACAAATACTATTCAAAAGCTAAATGGGACTCCAAAACTTATTGTAAGCAATCATGATTCTACTTACAAGTAATTTTTGGATTGACTTAATCTCTTATTTGGGAACTTTTCTTGCTCGGAGTTCATCATACCATTCCCAATCAAATGGACAAACTAAGGTGGTCAAAAAGTGCTTGGAGGACTATCTCCAATGCTTCAAATAAACAAGAGAAATGTGTGTAACAGCTACTTTTGGAGCAATTACGTAATCACCTTAGTAATTAATTAATCAAACATTAATTACTTAGGTCCCCTATAACGAGTGCTTTTCTATATTTAGATTAAGGAATATTTAGGTCATGTCTCATAGAATCATGATCTAACTTAATCCTCTCCTTAGTTTTCATCTAGGGTTTTATCTTCATGCTTTTATAACCACTATTCGTATTCGTTGTAATATATCCAGTTTTATTCAATCTAGCAACACAAATATATCAATCATGCTTTTTTGGATCAATCTCTCTCAAGGTTGTATAGCACACAATATGGCTTTTTCTCTTCAGATGTGATAGGCATTTTGCTTGCAGCTGAATTTTGGGAGTTGCGGAGTTCTTTATCAATTCTCACATGGTATCAAAGCACCAGATCAATAACTTCTTGTCCAAATTCTGAGAGATCCATCCTTGAGGGAAAAATTGGCCCATCCTAAAACGAAATGGGCAATAGCCTTGGATTCAAAATGACCAAAAACCTTAAAACTTATGTCAAATCACCAAAATTGGAAAAGTTGAAAAGAAGCAAAAAAATAGACAGCCAGGCATTTTGCATAAGAATTTGTGCACACCCAACCACCATTAATTCTCAATCTATGTGCACGAGTAGATGGGTTCACTATTTTCTAGTGTTCTAAAAGTTTTCCAAATTTTTCATTTGAAATAATATATTTCTATTTTTTCCCTTTTTTAGAATCTTTTTCATCGAAATTTAAAAAGGCACCAAAAAAAAATTGGATTTATAAAAAATCAAAAAGAAAATAAAAGATGCAAAAAAACAAAATTCAAAAAAGGCGATCAGTAGAGATCATATCCCTGCACAGTCCTACAAGCGTACAAGGGTGGCACTTTAAATTCCCTAGCTGACTGACCCTTACCTTTAGTAGTGATTGTTCAATATTTACGACAATGTGAATATCCTCAATGACCCACTAGAACTTACCAACGAATATTCGCTCCAGATTCTGACAATCAACATTCACCATTAAATTTTGACTAACGAAATCTTCTTAAGAAAGAATATTTCAAGATCACAAGTATATTCCAACAACCTTTGTAGATTCTCGACATCTTTTACTGACAAAAGCGTAGTTTGACCCCAAATGACAAGAGGTCTTTTTCAGCCCAAAGGAATATTCTTGCAAATATTTGTTAATGTTAGCATGACATCAGCGGTACAAATGCCACCTTGCCTCCTCTTAGCCCCCATTTGCCCTAAAAGTGTTGTCTTTTTCTTTTTACCATAACTTGGACATACAGAGTTGAAATTGGGCAAACAAGATATCACCAACAAGTTGGTTCTGAGCACTTACCAGTGGTGCAGATCTCATTATCAGATTTTGTTGTTTGTACAAGTTATGCTCAATCAAAGTTAAATTTTCATTTTCTACTTCCAAGCTTGCAACTTTTCACCAGCATCTCCGATTTCCATGACTCTTGCAATGTTCGAAAAGTATTCCAAAGCTCTTTAGATCTATCAATGTGCTTTTTCCAAAATCTGTCTTAGATACATTTTATTCATTTTTTGTGTCTTTGCATTCTAGTCAATTACTTGGACATTTTAGCACCTAGAAAGGATCTATTTGCATGAGATGACTTCACTTGATCTGCTTTACATGCATTGAGGTTATTAGTCTGATTTTCTCAATTGAGGAGGTGTTGTGGGTTTTACTCTTCATCCTTATGTTATCATCTTGTAAAAGGATAATTATGAGTCTGACAAAATGGCATCTTGGCACATCTCGAGTGGCTTATCTATATAGACTCATACTTGAACCAACCACACCAATGGGGTAGATTAGCTTGAGTAACATCATTGACCATGTTGTAGGAATTATTTGTTCTAGTGTTGATCTTGACAATGTATGTTGTATTGGACATCGATTGCCCCCACATTCTTTGTACTAGACTTTGGGAGATCCGTGGAGACTCTCATATCTCTCCATTCCCAGAGGATCCTACTGCAGATTGTCTCATTCCCCTTGCACGTGCAGATTGTATACACTTCGATGATGATACTTTAGAGGAGCTTAATGTGATGTCCCCGAATTAGCAAGTTCTAGGAGCCTGATTGTGGTCAGCTCATCATTGCGACCCTCGTGAGTTGATAGTGTGTTTTGGGGGTCTCAGTGGACAGATTGGCCATTTTTAGTAAGTCTAGACTTACTATTTATAGTAAGTCAGTCTGGGCCAGTTACTATTTTTGGCAATACAGTGGGTGACCAGGTTGATCAGGCATTACCAGCAGCGAATGCAGGTTTTATCACTTGAGTGCATATTTGTTAATTAATTAATGTTAATTAATAACTATATGTTATTAATTAATAATAAAGCCATATTATTATAATAATACTTTATTATTATAATAATTTAGAAGTTGCTATCCTAGAGAGTGGTTAACTGATATATCATTTTGGAAACTATGGCTACCGAAGGGTTATAAATATGGATTCATTCTTAGAGCTGAGGATCAAATATTTTATATAAAAATTGGTCTTTGGGAATTGTTCCTAATTATTCTGAAGCCTGTGCCCTTGTTGAAGTATAAGGGTCAAATTAGTTTTCTAGAAGACTGATTCTTCTGAAGCTAATCTGCAAACTGATTGTTGTTGTATAATCAATTGCATCTCCTTCGTGTTGTTGTATGCAAATTGGAGAAAGTTCTGAATTCTGGAAATGGAAGATTGTTGAACTGAGACCTGCATAAGAGGTCGAGCTTGTTATAGGCAAGAGAGGAATTAATAGTTGGGCGTAGACATCTCTGCAGCATACGGTGTTCTTTCTTCATGCATTACGGGTTACACTCAGCATATTGGTGACAGCTGGGTGAGTTTGGCGTCAATCCGCACTCCACATGCAGCCTGCGTTTTCCCTAAGCCAGCCGCGCGAATGTTGGTAGCAGTCGGGGGTGGTAAAGAAGTAAATCGCGGCACCCTTTCCCAGCAGTGGCGTGACTATTGCCAGCTCGCGGCTCTTCATCTCTATTGTCTGCATAGTCATTAAACAACCGTGCACAAGGAAAAGACAGTCTTCAGCGTCCACATACTTCCAGCCAACGTGGGAAAATTGCAGATTATAAGCCAAGTGCTTTTTCTTATGTATTGAGTTGTCAAAACAAACAATAAATTTAATCTTTAATGGAAAGGTTATGATCTTAGAATTAGATGTTTGATTTTATGCACACAATAAATATATATTTGCTTGGAATTTAAATACAAACAATCCATTTCCAATTACAATTCTATCCGGATAGCAAATTGTCTTAGAAGCATTGAGTCAGTACCGGACAAGCTCATTACACTTAAGTATATCACAAATCTTGCATATTTCAATGGTTTAGAGGCCTATCTCCTAGTTCCTACTCACATTGAGACCCAATCTCCATCTTTTGTTGTTCCTAGTCAGCTCGGCATCACCACAACCTTGGCTCCTAATGATTCAATGTAGCAGGATGTCCATCTTCTTCTAGGGACAACTGCTTGGGGTTCATATCTTACAGACATATCATCCTTGTTTATGGAGTCTCGGATTGCAGATTTGGAGGATAATTTTGAGGACATTCATCTCCTCTTTCATGACAATCACATCAATGTTGTCAGCCCATCATTAGCCTTTCGATCTTGTTCTACATCACCCTTCATAGGTTTCTAGATAGACATCATCTTATTCTGAAATGTGGACATTTGAGCAGCTTTTAGAGGCACACATCATTTGGATTTGGATTTCCTTATTCATCCATATTTGTGGGAATGGCTTATCCTATCACCGGCGGATCTATTTGTTCCTGGGGGAAAATGTTGTTTGCAAGCAATGGATCGTGTTCTATCTCCAAGCATTCATCATTAGCAAATGAGCTACTTCTTTATGGCGGGATTCATATCCTCATTTTCTCTCCTGTGGGGAGAGGACATCTATTGTACTTCTGTGATAGAAGTAGTCCTCGGGAATGTCACTCAAGTCGGGGATGTCACTCAAGTCCTATCCTTCTTTCACTAGTACATTTATATCTTTTTCTCTCTTTTCAAGAGAATTTTTTTCCCATGTAGTTTTCCTTTTCTCTGTTTCATTTTTTTTTGCATGGGTACCTCATCTAGCCTTGTAGCTAGGACCCATCCATGCACTCATGCATCCATCATTATATTCCTCATTAGGTTTTTAGCTTCCCCCTAAGTTGATCTTAAGAGGGGTTGTTGGAGTAATTATGTAATCACCTCAGTAATTAATTAATCAATCATTAATTACTTAGGCCCTCTATTACTCTATTCACTTAGGCTAATCTTAGGAATGTTTTTATATATTTAGATTGACCTACATTTAGGTCATATTATCTCATAGAATAGGATGAGGACACTTGTCATGCTCTAACTTAATCCTCTCCTAGGTTTTCAACAAGAGTTTTATCTCTCTTATAAGCATTCATTTTATTCATTCTAATCAATCCAATTTTAATCAATCAATCAATATAGCCATATCAATCATGATTTTTTAGATCAATTTCTCTCTCATGATTGTACAACATACAATCATGGATTTTTCTCTTCAGATGTGATAGGTGTTTGGTTGCAGGTGATTTTTGGGAGTTGTGGATCCAGTATCAACTCCAACAACTACCATTAGTAGAATGATTCATTGTATTGATTGTAATCTATCAAATTCTATTCAAACAATCAATATAGGCATATCGCTCATGCTTTTATGGATCAATTTACTCACAAAGTTTGTGGTGTTTTCTCTTCAGATGTGATAGGCATTTTGGTTGTTGGTGATTTTTGGGAGTTGTGGGGTTCACTATCAACTCCAACAACTACCACTAGTATAACACTTCTTTCCACATTTCGTCCTGTATAGATACAATCCACTATTCCTCACCTCTTTGTTTCCAGCACACCCAAAGGTTAGAGTGGTTGACAAACACACCGAAACCAACTAGTGATACTATCTAGTCTTAGGGAGAAATTGGCAACGCCAAAAAATAGAATGAAGCAACAAACTAATCAACATCAAAGTGAAAGAAATTCTGAAGTAGGAAAGTAAGTCTTTGTGAGATTACAGCCATATAAACAAATATCACTAAAACAATAGAAGAAAGACAACAAACTTTCACCCAAGTATTGTGGCCCTTATAAATTTTTGTAGAAAGTGGCAATGGAGTATACAAGGTAGAGTTACCTAAGTCAACATTATGTATTTTTTGTTCTCCACGTTTCCTAGTTGAAAAAGATAATTCAACACAGTTTCAACCCAAACAAAGCTACCAAAGCTTGACGATGAGAGCAAAGTTATTTTGGAACCTAAGAGAATTCCTTCAAACATACACTAAGAGGTTGGCAATTCAGGGAGATCACAAAGTATTTTGATCAAGTAAAAAGTTCCTATATAAAATGCTGTGGAAAAATGAAGAATTCATGCAAAAGCATCAATAGTTGATTTGCATTGAGGACAACACTTCTCTAAAGAAGGGAACATGCTACACCCTTACTTATTGATTGTATTGAGGCATGTGAAGCCTTATGGTTAACATAACCCTTAATTGAGTTATATAATCATCAATATTGTCTTATACGGGTTCTTAGGTCAACGTAGGCAGGTTCCGTGGCATGAGAATGGTATATATTGGAGGTAATAGTTAATTTATTATCATTATATTGTGAATTATGTTCTTACTATGGCTTTTGGAGGATTGCCCCCTTATTATTAACAAGTATTTGTAAGTTATTTCTTATTATATTATGCTCTTGTGCAAGTTATTTCATTAAAATAGGTTTGTCCAATGTTGCAATGCTTGTACCTACTACTTCAAGTTGTGCAAGTATATACTCCCAAACATAGCAATCTTCAGTAGAACAAGTGCTACAGTTGTGAACTAAACGCCACTTATCAATATTTGACTACTTATTCTAGTCATTTTGTGACTACCACTTCTTTTGTGGATGGCGTTGAGAGTCGTTCCCTAATTTGGAATTTGAATGGAAGGTTTTGATTGAGATTTGGTTTGAGACTTAGAATCTTCTATCTTATTCTTAGTGTTAACTTTGGTGTTAACTTTGGCTTTGGCTTCAAATTTGCAAGCAAACTCTTAGCTTCTCCAATTGAATAGATTTTTAGAATCCATATCAGATTGGATATGTGGTCTCAAGCTATACTTCCACTTCAAAACAAGGTTTCACTTTGAACCCTAGATACCAATTTGGACATGAAAGCATGAAAAGCATCTATACATTTCTACACCAATTGATCCCAGACCTAGTTCAACTAAGAGAACTTGATGTATTGGTCTCATAGTTTCAAGAAGGTATTACGTTTCTTTCAGGTCTGCTACGAAAGCATTCTATGTGTCTACTAGTGTGTTTATGTCACCCTCGTGCCATGCAAAGGTTATTCCATCATTTCTTAATAGAGAGAGAAACTTCCAAAAGAATAAATGGAATATTTTCTTGGTCAGAGAAATGATTGATCAAAAAGCATGAACATATTAGGTTAGACAAGTTATCTAGGTAATCTGCACTATCTTTCATTCAAACATAGGGATGTCTCAATTTACTTGTACCTAGTAAGGTGTGTGACTACTAAACAATTGTTGTGAATTGGAAGGGTTTTAAGCCTACTTGAAGAGTAGCAAGAACTTATCAGCAATACCTACTCCTTTGCATGCATGACATCCTTCCGATTCTTCCGTTGCCTATGCAATGCATCCTCTATCATTTTCTACAATATCTGTCAAGTTAGAGTCACTAATGATATGACTCTAGTCTGAGGACATGTAGAAGGGTACGACAAAGGATCATAAGCTTTTAGCCCAACTTCCTATATTGAAAAATCATATGAGTGGGCATTCAAACAAAAATGAAGTTCAAATACCACTGCAACACCACTCAAAAATGATATGTAGTTTATAAGCTCTAATACCACTAATTTGGGGCCCAAGAGAAAGGCCCAATGAACAAACTCAATTAAACAGATCTAATGAGATTATATGTGGAAACAATTTGTGACTTATAGAGGTTTGACATATCTACAGTACAATTGAACAAGGAAAACAAATAAGACATAATAACATGTGTAGAACTAATAGCAAAGCTGTATTATGCTAGATCTGTACAGTATCTGTGAGAACAGTTGTACGATGGCTATGCCTTGGCTTTTCCCTCTATAGCCTACAAAGGATGATTTTGATATACAAAGAGGGAGCGAGATGAAGCATCAGTTGGAACCAAACCATTTCAGAGCCTACATCAGCTGTCACAACTACTCACAACCATTTAAGACAAGTTAAGTCTTGTGGTCACACTAAAGTCAAGCTAGGACTTGCAGTCCGACACATGGATGCAAAATAGGTTGGGGATCCTGCTGACAAGACAGAAAGGGTTAGCATCACACGAGATGTGTGGTAAGATTTTGATCGCCCAAATCCTCCAAAGATCACCCATGTTTCTCTCATCATTATTTTTCTGTAATAAGAAAAAATGGTGATATTTAAATAATAATAATGATAATCTATAATATGTTGTGCTCAATGGATTCAGATCAATCTATAGTTGAAGGCTGAAGCCATACCTTGAATAGGAGATTCAAGATGGAACTAAGAATTTGTAATTGCTAGAATTGACCATTGTCTAGAGAAGAGTCATTTGGACTACAGGAATTCGTAATAGAACTTAAGAGTCAGCTTCTCTCTTTAATTCTTGTATATGATTTAGTTCTTCTGATGTTCTACTAAAGTCATATTTAGCGATAATCTTAAGGACACAATGTATTATGAATCATAATACCTATATCTGATAAAGAGTTTGATATTATTGATATGAGATTTTAAGCATGATATCCTAATAATAAATGAAATAACTAATTACTTCTTTTGGAAATTCGTTCTTCTAAAAAAAAAAAATGTCTGAAACAAGTTCATGGATACAGGTTGTTTTTTTCTGAAAGCAAGATCTGCGTTTAGATAGTTTAGGACAAATCATGTTTATGTTGTTCTCGTGGATATCATTAATAATTATTGAGCAACTTAAGTGGGTTAAATAATAGCTCAGTTCCTAATAAACTGTAGATATACTGTAGTGTCAAGACATATATGATAACCATAAGATTAAAAACCATAGTGTGATTCTGATATAATTCAGTGGACCCTTTATTGCATAAGTTTGTATCATGCATCTTTCCTTGACATCATCCTGATCTTACCTTATATGTTGTAGCCAGTACGTGGAAGACTGTTTGCAGTCTCAGATTGAAATTATACAAATTGTGCTTAGGCTGGGATGATCAAGTCTTGTGCTTTTTGATGACATGTTAACTATCAACAAGGTAATTTTGAACAAGACTGAAACAACCTATTAAGTATTATCCTAAATAAATTCTCTAACCTATGTGGCTCTATCGTAACTGGATTGAAAGCCTGGGACTAAATTAGGATATCTGATTTAGGGGCTGCACTGGAGCAGTCCAGTAAGCTGCAGTAACTCCAAGTAAATAGGTCCTTTGGACTATCAATGGTGACAAAATTTCAGCTTATGTGTGTTGAGGACCTTCCAAACGCATTAGCAATTTATGCACATTTCTTCATTCTAGATTTACACCAAGATGGTCAAGGGCATAGCCAGATTTAGGATTGAAATGAATAATCACACTCGTGGAAATCAGGTCTATGAATTCTTCGATTTCACAAAGAAAAGCAATCTCAAATTTACAACTGAATGGATTGTTTAGTCAAATGCCTAAGAAGAAAATTCATTTCCCACAATGAGTAAATGACCATCAAATTTTACTTTCAGGTTCAGTATGATGCCACGTGTAGGCATCTTGAATAACCTTTACCGATTTCTTACAACCAAAACCTTGTTGGTGGACCCCATAACACTTGTCTTGTGTTGCAGAAATATGTGTGAGAGTTCAACAAATGTGCAAGATAAAGTGTATGAGATTGACACATATCGCAATATTGATGTATTTGCATTATCAGGCCATTGGAGACATTGGTTGCCAATTTGGGTGTGAACCCTCAACTAGCTAACAATTTTATCAACCAAAATTAGGTTGAGCCCAGTGATAAACTATGATTTAACTGGGGAGTAAGTTTCCAAAAGGACTTATGGAAAATTAGTTAAGCCTTGATAACCAGATTGTGATTGAGGGCACTGACGAAGACAATACAATTGTGGATTAAACTGCTGAGTTTCCCTACAACTACTCATATCTATGGCCAAATTGAAAAAAGTGTTGGAGATTTGTTTCTATGCAGACAGTTGATTGTATGTTTGTCATTGATGACAACATATAGTATACAGCAGTGAACTGTATTCCATTTTCAGTATGGTTATGTGGAAGCCTTGCGTGGTTGTTTTTATGTTTCAGACATAGTTACTATACCATGTTCATACACGCAGTTTCAGCTATGCAGTTTCAGTTGAGTTATGTTAATTTGTTATGGCAGTTACAGTTTCTGGAGATTATCTGTTAAGAGCCGACGTATTTACATTGTTTCTTGAGTTGTGCCTATCTTCGGGATATGCGTGTTTGTATTCATGTTTAGTCATGAGTTAATGATGAATATCCAAAGGCGCCAAACGTGTTCTAACAGAAGCGTGATGTTTGAGTTAATTTGGTGGAGCCGACTTTGTGAAGCGTCGCGTCCATTCTTTTTGAGTTGTGTGGTCCTAACTTTGATTGCGTGATTAGTTAAGCCGACAAGGAAGTTGTTGAAGTGTTTCCTACAGCCGTTGTGACCTTATCCCTGGGAAGATATATATAGCTATTCAAATATGATCGCTAAGTGTTGAAAATGAAGTGAAAAAGAAAAGACAGAGCAGAGCAGAAAGTTAGACAATTGAAGATCTATGTGAAGAAACAGAAGAAGACTACAATTCACTGGAACTGATCAAGACAGCAGGTCTACTCAACAGTTCATTATCAAATATAGTGTATATCTGCCTGACAGAAGGTTGCAGCCTTCATCATTTGAGCAATGAGCTCTTGGACAGTGTGTCCTCACCCCTAACAAGGTTATCTATAAAAGACTCCTAACAAGGTTTGGCCTTTGACAAGGTCTCTGTACTTATTGCATTGTAAATATCAACTCCTAACAGGGTTGAAAGATCTTCTAACAAGGATCATTATAAACTAGTACAGTTATTTGTGGGTGCTAATTCCCACTGGGGTTTTTACCTAATTTGGTTTTCCCCGTGACCAAAATTGTGTTGTTCAATTATGTGTGATCTTGTTGAGTTTATATTTAGAGTTATTCTGTACTTAATTGAAAAGAATTGAATCTTGTAGATAACTGATTCACCCCCCCCCCTCCCCCCTCTCAGTTATCTCTTGGGACTATTCCTAACAATTGGTATCAGAGCCAAGTGCCTTGGAGAGAAAGCTTAACAGCTTAAGGTAGATCAGATGGCATACTTCAGAAAAAAGAGTCCTAAGTTTGATGGAGAGAATTATCTTGATTGGAAGAACAAAATGATAACACATCTACAGTGCGTTGGTTTTGAGATTTTTGAAATAGCCACACAAGAAGTTGTTGTTCCCTCTCTGAAAGACCTTGCAAAAGATGATGTTACTAGTAAACAAAAGGATGTATTCACAGCTAATGCAATTGCCAAAGAAGCCCTTATAAGTGCATTATCTGACAGTGAATTCTCTGGGATCAAGAAAGTAGACAAAGCCTACACCATATGGAAGTATTTAGAAGATATGTTTGAAGGAGATATTCAAGCAAAGAATGCGCGAAGAAAGACATGGAAAAAGAAGTATAACAACTTAGAGATGTTACCTGAAGAGAACATCAGAGCTTACAATTAGAGGATTAATGAAGCAGTTTCAGGAATCAGAAACAATGGTGGAGAAATTTCAAAGGAAGACATAATGGACAAACTGATGACTACACTGACAGCTGACTATGAGAGCAAGATCAATATCCTAGATGAGACTGCAATTTTCAAAAGACTTCAAGAGAGAGACTTTGATCAGCAAAATCTCTACAATTGAGATATCTAGATTCAAGACAAAACCCAAAAGTGAAACAACTTTCAAAGCCTCAATCCATGGTAAGAAATCTTTGAGCAGCTCTAGTAATAATGAGAAAGAAGAAGTGGATACAGAACTAGAAGAAATCATTGCCATGATTGCCAAGAAGGAAAGGAAAGGTAAAGGAAAATATGAAGGACAACTATCATTCAAATGTCTCTCATGTAACAAAGTTGGCCATTTTGCATCCAAGTGTCCCACAAGAGTCAGGAAGTTCAGATCAGATTACAAGCCCAAATATATTAAGGAATGCTATCATGCTGAAGATGGTGTAACTGATGATGACTCAGGAGAAGATGAAATTGGATTTGTTGCCATTAAAGACATTGAGAAAATGCTTGAAGAAATGGACATTGAAGATGAAAAGAAAGCACAAGAGTTAGCGTTAGTTTCCAAAGCAGACATCAGAACTGACTGGATCATTGACAGCGGATGCTCACATCACATGACAGGAGACAAAGAAAGATTTGTACATCTCGACAAGTACAAAGGTGGTATGGTTAGATTTGGAGATAACACTCCCAAACCTATCATAGGCAGAGGTTCTATTACCTTAGATGGAAAGAACAAAACAGATGATGTTCTTTATGTTGATGGTTTATATCATAACCTACTAAGTGTTGGACAATTGTTTGGCAAAGGATATCAGTTGGAATTCAAAGACAACAAGTGCATCATTAATAACAAACAAGGAGATATGATTGCATCAGGCTCTAAGACTAAAGGTAATGTCTTTCAGCTCAATTCAGAAGTAATTTGTTTTGTTGCAAAAGTAGATGACAGTTGGCTATGGCACAAAAGACTTTGTCATATCAATTTTGACAACATAGTCAAAATAAGCAATATAAAGGCAGTAAGAGACCTTCCTAGTAGTGCAAGACAAGTTGATACTATGTGCAGGGAATGTGTGATGGGAAAGCATCTAAGGAGCTCATTCAGAAGCAAGCAAAACTCAGCAGAAAACAAATTGGATCTAGTGCATACAGACTTATGTGGTCCTACTCAAACAAGATCATACTATGGAGAAAGGTATTTTATTTTGTTTGTTGATGATTTTTCAAGGATGATGTGGGTTGCGTTCTTAAAGGATAAGTATGAAGCTTTTGAGAAGTTCAAAATATTCAAAGCTAAAGTTGAAAATGAGTCTGGATTAAAACTAAAGTGTCTGAGATCAAATAGAGGAGGAGAATTCACCTCTGACCAATTTTATGAGCATTGCGAAGAACATGGGATCAAAAGGCAGTTGAGTGCTCCTAGAACCCCTCAACAAAATGGGATTGCAGAAAGAAGAAACAAGATAATACTTGACACAGCGCGCACTATCATGATCGAAGGAAAAGTTGCCCATACTTATTGGAGAGATGCGGTCAATACAGCAGTCTATACTATCAATAGAATTCAATTAAGGCCAGGCACAAACAAGACACCTTATGAACTTTGGTTTGGTAATGTACCCACAGTAAAATACTTCAAAATCTTTGGAAGCAAGTGCTACATCAAGAGAGATGATGGCGTTGGTAAGTTTGATGCAAGAAGCGATGAAGGTATTTTCCTTGATTACTCTACTAAAAGCAAAGCATATAGATGTTTTAACTTGAGATTGAAGAAAATAATTGAAAGTACACATGTGAAGATTGATGAGAAGTTCATGATTCAAGAAAGATACCATGATTGTGCACCTATGACTGAAGATGAACCCAGGCCTAGCAGTAAATAAACAGTTATTGAAGAAATGTTTGATTGTATTGATGTATCATGCAATGACCCTGAAACAAGCAAAGCGGAATCACAGATTATAGATGAAGATGTCACACCTAAAGTTCCAAAATTCACAACTAGATACCATTCAAAGGAAGATATCATTGGAGATCAGAGCAGTAGAGTTTTGACAAGATCTAAAGCAAAAGGTTTAACAGTTGATGAA
>MU224708.1:1623990-1635669 GCA_018584345.1 Thuja plicata
AAACATATATATATATATATATATATATATATATATATATATATATATATATATTGATAATAGTGAAATCAGAAATATATAATAATTAGTCAGAAATAAGATAAACCAATATACACAACATTTATATATATAATAACAAATCAGAATTATTTATATAAATATATATGTTGACACTCAGTCCTATTACTATTTTTAAATTGAGGAGAGACAAAGATGTTACCAAGGAGGGGCTTGTATAAATCCAAGCAATGGATCTTTGTCCCAAGATAGGGTAGGGGTCAGCGTCCTGGAAGCATTGAGGGCAAGACCCAAGATGGGATACCGACTTGGACCTGTAAACTTTGAGGGAATCCATTGCAAAGTTGGTATCTAGGCAACTTGGATAACACCCATGACTTCCATCATTAAATCGAATAGTAATATGAGTGATATGTGGAAATTAATAGATATTGTCCTGATTAAACTAATACTATTTATGAATGCCTTAGGTTGAAATTATTATACCTTAGGACATACAATGAAAAGTTTGAATTAAATATATAACAATTATGTCCAACCTAGTAGGGGACGTTACAAAAATGGCACAAGTCCACGCAGTCAAAGGAGATTTCCCAAACAAAGAAAGTTCTGCCTCAACTCCCAAATCCCGACCGCGCGTAATAAGGAGCATAAAAACGATCAAGTCAAGGAATTTTCCAAAATGAAGAAATCCGCCACCACTCTCAAATCGCGCTCGGGCATGAGAAATGGTGCAGTTCAACATAAGCCAAGGAAAGTTTTAAAATAAAAATCCGTCAACCCCTCCATATTGCACTCAAGCGCATTTTTTAGCATGTGAGGGAAAACGTTCAAAGTGGAAAATCCACGAAGCTCTCGGAAATGCACTCCAACTACCAAGTCATGAGGAAAGAAAGGGTGTGAAAATTAAAATACGGACTCTAAATCAAGGAAGAGATTACACTCAAATCAAGAAGTTTTGAAGAAAATGAAATTCCGTAATTAAATATCAAATTTTATATTTGATGTTCTTTAAAATTTTAAAAACGACCAAAGAAAATAAATCAATTTCCTAGATCAAAATTAAACAAAAAGGTCGCTTTTATGAGTCAAGATTGGAAAATTTGAAAAAAAATGAAAAATTGGGAAGTCGTGAAAAACTCGGAAAATTCCAAAATCTTGAAAATGGAAAAATTCAAAAATCATGCAAAATTTCAAAATTTTGAAAAAGTGAAAAACTAGAAATTGGAAATAAATGAGTTTTTTGGATTTAAAGACAATATTAATTAAATATTGAATTTTTATTTAATATTTAATTAATAAACTTTCAAAAAAAATGATAAAGTGAGAATAAAACAAGGCGGGGAATTAAGGATTAATTAAATATTGATTTTTATCCATATTTTTAATAAATCTAAAAAGCAATAAGTTAATCATAAAAAATTTGGAAGATTAAAAGGGAATTAAATTGCTTTTTTTAATTTGATATTTGGTGGAAAATTAAATATTGAGATTTATTTTTCAATATTTAAAATCGGGAAAATCAAAATATTGGATAAAAGCAAGAAACTTCCTCATGAAGTCAAAGTCATTAAATCGGCAATTTCCCAAAAGCAGAGAAAAACAGAGACGTGGCATTTTTTGGAGAAGAATCTTCGCCTAAATTAACAGCTTCCTAAATTTAGCCTCCAGTTTTTAAAGCAGCTTTCTCAGGTTTTAAGTCTATATAAGGGAAGCCTCCTTCATTTTATCACCACACGAAGTTCAAGAAAAAGAGTTGAGGAGAGATTTTTAGGAGGCTAGATGATTCAAACGAAGTTTTCTTGGAAATTGGAGAGAAAATTCTCGAGAGAAAACTCCGGCAAAGAGGGAAATTCATTGTTTTCAAAAGGCGTGAAGGTTTCGAAATCCAGTGGGAGAGAAATTTTTTAGTAAGTTGGAAAAGTTTGTGAAAATGCATAATTTCTTGGAGGAGAGAGAAAATCCAATTCTGAAGGAAAAGATAGATTTTTGGAATTTTCTCCTTTTTCAAGGATTGGTCTGTTTTTTTCGTTTTCCTGCACAATTCTTATGTTGTTTTGATTTTTGTTTTGCAGGAATGGCAAAGCCAAGAGGAACGAGCATGACAAGGAAGCAGTTGATAAAGAACGAACAAAGAAGCTTTTTTCCAGAATCCAAGATTATTTCAAGGTGGGTAAAAATTGGAGATACTAGCCTCGAATGCCTAGACATGACTAAATTTCACAGGAGGATGTTTGGATATAAAGATCATCAGCCGACACATTTGGCCACCCAAATTGTGAGCAGTGGAATTGTAGCTGCAGGTGGCTTTCTTCCAGCTTTTCAGCATTCTGAGTTGATCGTGGAATGCGCCAGGCACTTCGATTCAGGAGATAGAACGATTAAAGATTCAGATGGAAACATCATTGCTGACCTTTCTCCACCAACAATCGCAGAAGCGTTTAAAATCCCTTCTTCTCAAAAGTTGGTATTAAAAACAAAGGAGCAAGCACACAGAGTTTTCACCACAAGGATTCAATACTGTGAAAATGTCACAAATGACAAGTGGTTGAGAAAGAACAGATCCCACCATTCCAAATTGCCAAAAGAGTTTGTATGGTTGGATTTCCACTGAGAATATAGCGACTTAATCATGATGTTGAGCAAGATTTTTGGCATGCCACAATCCTATATGTTCGAATCCTAGATGTAGTACTTTGTTGAACAGATAGTTGAAGAACACAACCATATGGATTGGGCTGGATTGATCAGTGACAACCTAGCTGAGAAGCTGGTGGATCTGGAGCAATCACATAAGTTTTATATGAGCTCTTATGTCATATACATGCTGGCACGAAGCACGAGGTATGATGGATTATGATGCAAGGGAGCAATCGGAAGTGGCACTCCACGTTTGAAAGTACACGAGTATTACCCTCAGTTGCATTTGCAATCCATAGATGATTATGTCCGAGTCAACGACGCCTTTGCAATGCGCATTGTGAGGACTTTGCAGAATAGTACACGAGTGTTACCCTTAGTTGCATTTGCAATCCATAGATGATTATGTCCGAGTCAACGACGCCTTTGCAATGCGCATTATGAGGACTTTGCAGAATAGATTGCACATAAGGTTGTCTAACGAAGCAATGAAGCTAGTGGAGGAGTACGGAGCCTGGTTCATTCAGTTTCCCACTTTCTCCTATATCAGAGTGCAAGGGTTTTCGGCACAACCATACAAGCTTCCAAGATATCCTACTGACAAGATGGTTCTGTTGGAACTCACTCGACAGCTAACAATGTGTGACAAGATTCAAAAAGGGAAGAAGAAGTTCGGGTTGGATTTCCCAATTTCCATAATAGAGGATAAAGTTGAAGAATGCCCATGTCTAAAGGCAGCTAAAAGATCCCAAGATGAGTTGCACTTCGCCCATTTGTCATTCTATATAGGAATGGTCAGATTTTGATCCTTATAACAAAATCAAATCAATGGCAGGTGCAAGGTATGAACACAGGACGCACCTTGAAGATTTTTGGGCCTGTGTTGCAGATGAAAATGAGATAAGGAAAAGGATGCACTCTAGATTGCCCCTGAGCATCATCAGAGGTTGCAAAATCTTTCAAATACCTGATCAAATAAAGGAAGATCCCAATGTGCATCAGAGAGGGTATAATCCAGAAAAGGAATAGGTTGTTCATCCCTAGGACTAGAAAAGAAATGAGATTTCAAATCTTGCTACTTTGTCACAACCAATCCTAGACTTCACAAAATGGTGGGTCAAGCGACAATTTGACAAAATGGTTGTACCAAAAGAAGACTGGACATACACGTTGTTGGGACATCAACCATTGCGGGATGAAAGATCAAAGCAACCTTCGAGAGAAAGGGTGGAAGGAGAGATTCTGTCTCGGAGTGCAGAACGCAAAAAAGAAAAGGGTATTGCTCCGGAAACACACACGAAGAGGAGGTTGGATCTTCATATTGAAGAACCGCAGCAGAAGAGACCGAGAGTCGAGGAGATGCCATCCTCACCTAGCCAGACTCCAAGTGTACAGGAGATGGGCACTTTCACCATGCAAGAAGTAGAAGCAAGTAGAGTCGAGCAAGGAGAGCAACACATGACAAGGCTAGTGCAGGATAGATTGAGTATCAACGCCAATGAGGGGTTTGCGCCAGGAAGAAGCAAGGAACGGGATGTCACCACCGAAGAAAGTCTTGTGGTGTATTTTAGAAAGATAATAGAGGAAGAGATTCTTGCAGCAGAGGAATAAATTCCCACCACAGAGACAATAGCTCCAGAGGTGATGGCAGAGAGTCCTGGAGCCGAGGAAATCGATGCAAGAACAGTACAGGGACAAGAGCAATTGGCAGTACAAAAGGTTCAAGGGGTCACTGTTCCAGAATGGGTAAGGCAGAGGCTACAGAGGAGTCAGGAAAAGGAGGTTGACCCGGCGTTTGAATTGCAGGAAATTATGAACCAAGTCGGCCATTCACAGGAGAAAGGAAAAGCTAAGAGGTTTGCGAAGATTGTCAGAGGAGAGTTCGGATCCAGAACTCTTCAGCTTGCAACACCTGTCGTGGACAAGACAAAGGATCAAATCACTCCAGATGAGTACAATGTGGCAGAGTTTGATTTAGGCCATGTCTCCCGAGAGCAGGTATTGGAGGAACTTAATGATTCTGCACAGGCAATCAAAGACAAGATGAGGAAATTAGATGAGAAATGTCGGAGGCAGAAGGGAGAGATCAGAGAATTATGTGACTACATCAATAGCCTACCTCGTCCAGTCCGTAAAGAAGGTCCATCTTTTGTTCCCCCACCGGTTATTCCAACCGAATCAATGGAGAGTATAGATAGAATCAGACGGATTGCTCAAGGAGCGAAAGTTTGGATCAAAGGCATTCAGAGAGAAGCATATAAGCATGTTGAGGGCTTAAATCGGATTCATGACAGAGCACTAGCCATACTCTCCAGAATACAATGCATGGACAAGTCATGGGAGGATGAGCGCATTTATCAAGACGAGATGATCAAAGACCTACAGGACTTAATGGAAACTCCCAGACAGTTGTTGATTGATGGAGGGGTTATTGGAGAAAGAGATGTGTGTGACTTCCTTCGATGGTACACTGCAGTGATCACAGCCAAAGAAATGTATAAACATTTTACGAAGGAGTCTACTCAGTTGAGGGGGATAGCAGAGAATGTCAAGCAAGGGATCTCCAATGCAATTGCATCCTTGCTATCACAGAGACCGACGGAAAGTGAAATAACAGTAGATAGCCTGAAGAGGAAACTGGAGGAATTTTTTCAGCTGAATTCCTTCATAAGGGATGACTTCGAGAATTTCTCCATTTTCTCGAATACCATGCATATGGCTCAGGATTCATTGTCGGAATGGGAGGATAGCTTGGGCAAATGGCGGTCTTGGAATACAAGCAGGAATCGACGCTGAGTATCAATGTAGATGAGCTGGAGATAGTGTTGGAAAGATTCCAAGCATTCAGGCGACAGGGTCAAAGGTAGACTTCTTCGTAAACAGTGTATTCAATGCATAGTGGTCATTTATTGCACCCCACTTTCCTTCTGAGCATGCATGCATAATGGGTACTTATTGCCCACTATGGTAGTGGATTCCTTTTGCAATATTGTAGATTCTTTCTTCTTGCCCTAACCCTAATTGGGGCTAAGGTGGCACGATCTGGGCCATCGGTTATTGTTTTGATCTGGGCCACCCATTGTATTCGAGGACCTATATAAAGGCCTCACTTCTCATTTAGAAGGAGCGAATTTTGAGATTGTAGCTAAGAGTTACTGAGACAATAAAGTTTTCATTGGAGTTTGGTGAATACTTGATGTGTTTTAGTGCTTGCTTGGTTTCATAATTCCCTCATTTAGTTTACATTTGTTAGATAAAGTTAGATGAAGTGTTCTGATTGCAATGAGAAATATGATGGTGCTTTGATGAGTTTCTTCAGTTCATACTCTTGACGTTTTACTAATTGTAAATCGTTGTGCAAAATTAGCCTGAACCCTATTTCTGCGTATGCTTAACTTCTGTCGTCCATGTGCATTGCTCTTCTGATTGTGTTCGTGGAGGCATGAAAATTTTTTGCATAACCTTTGAAGATTGCACCAGTTCTCGCGTAGTTGTAGTATAACTTGGCGAAGCGGAACTTAGTTATTAAGGAATTTGTCCACCAAACTACCATTTGTTGCTATCATTATTAGCCCTTAGGAGTAGATTAGAATCGCTGATCCCTATCCTCCTTTATTTCCGCATATCTCGTGAAAATCAAAAAGTGTTTTACTGCAAATCTTTCCAAGACTGAAAACGTAAGGCCCCCTTGTGATATTCAACAAATCACATTTACCACCGAGCTTATCCACAGTCAAGACTTGACATAAAAGGAACCTTGGAGTCATCGTATGATCTTCTCGCAATTTTAGCATACACGAGACTTTGATCAAGAGGGGATAAGATACCTCGGTATTTTGTTCTACCGTTTGGTGGGTCACAAAACGCACATCCACATGACCTTAGATAAAATCCTCCTTCATGGAGAAGTGTAGTTGAACGTCAAAGATATCCAGTGTCATATTTCATGGTTGAACCCAACGATAAACTATGATTTAACTAAGAGTAAGTTTCTAAAAGAACTTGTGGAAAATTTGCCAAGTCTGGATAACTAGATTGTGATTGAGGGCATTGATGAAACCAGTCCAATTGTGGATTTAAACCGCTAATTTTCCCTGCAACTAGTCATATCTATGGCCAAATTGAAAAAAGTTTGTGTCCTTAGATAAAATCCTCATTCATGGGGATGTGTAGTTGAACGTCAAAGATATCAGTGTCATATTTCAACACATGTCGAACTCTTGCATAACTCCTTTATCTGTTTTGGGTTTTGACTAAAGTAAATAGCTGATAGGTGTCAAGGTGCAAAGAACGATATCATGCTAGTTGTCTATTTAGAGCACATGAGATGGTGACAAGTGTCACCCTCCCAATGCTATCAGATGATTGAAGACATCGGGAGAATGGCTTACCACTTCTCACCAATAAGGCCCTACTCCACAATTAAATATGGTTGAGTTTTGACCCTATTGTGCATCCTAGTTAAAATTGGAATTAACCTTGTCAAAGTTCATACAGATAGAGTAATATTCAATTGAATTTTAATAGTAGATCACATCCAAAACTTTATTGCCAGATTTAGTGTCATGGAAAACCTTTTGCCTCTGATATTGTGTGGAGCTAATACCAAATTCCAATCCAATTAAGATTTCTAACAAGTTTGGATAGTTCTCACAACAATAACATGTGACATTAACCTCCTTTAATGTTAATAGTCAATTAACCCTAATTAAACAATTGGGATTAAATTATAACCTAGGGTTTAAGCATCCTAAGTTTAGGTTCACTTTAGAACTAATAAATACATTGGATCCAAGATATAAACTAGATTTGAATTGGATATCATGTCTCTAGCACATATTGTAGCTAGTTTAGAGCTTGATTGGGGCTTAGCTTCCAATGAGTGTAACAAAGTACTAAACATCAGATTTTAATTCATTTGTTTTCCAAAGAGATCAAGGTTAACTTGAATGTATCGTGGGGTTAAGCATATTGCCTACCTTTATATAATAATGCATAACAATAAAGGTGATAAGGTGATAAACCAAAATTAATTAATCATTGTTCAATCGGTAACTAGAGTTAAGAAGTTATAGGATTCTTGATGAAAAAGCCATTACTGGTGCTAATAAGCAACCAAAATGCAATGCACCATAACTCAACAACCTAGATGAATCTTACATTAGTCAATAGTCCATAGAAGCAGAGACCGTGTCAAGGATGACTTTCATGTTAGAATCTATTGCAAGAATCTCCAACATAAAATCATAGTAAAAGCCAAATTTAGGAGAATTGTGAGCAATATCAAAAGCTCAAAGGGAGTAATGAATACAAAGTCCAATACAATAATTTCTCCTTGCATAGTATAATACTATAAACCCACTTAAGCCAATATTTTAATCACACAATAAAGACCACGGGTAGATCATGAGAATTGTACAAAGATGAAACCAAGAGAATATCCTTGAGGAATTTCAAAAGGAAAAAAGACAATTATTGGATATAGCAATTATTATGTTTGTTTAAAAAAAAATTCAGGATTTGTGGGCGTTTCTTTATTATTATAGAAAAGGTGCTACAAAGTGGAATAAGAGGGAGTAGAAAAGCTGCAAGCTAACCATTTTATAGTTTAAGGGATCAAGCCTAAAGCATCTAAATTTCTTGTGATGAGCTTGTGAAAGATGAATAAACTTATATCAGATTTGAGAATCTTACCTTTGATAATATAATGAATGAATATATGTAATCTTGCTGTACGATATCTTGCTTCAGATGTTTGTTTGATTCACATATAACACTGATAGATTGTTGTATTTGTTGTGTTCGATATTCTTCACCTTGGCCGATTTTATACATATTGAATGGGTCACAAGTATGATGAGTCGCGACTCATTGATGAGTCACGGCTCATCATAGTCGTGACTCTTAATTATACTGCTCATCGATGCCACAGTAATCGGGTTTATACATAGCGTTTCGTAATATGCATTAACCGATAGTTATCGGTAATCTTCAAGACATATACATGCATTAACCAATGGCATTAACATGTTGTTTGATAATACTAGCGTTTCCATGACAGTAAACAATAGCCTAATACTATCGGTATTATGAGTATTGATATTAATTCAATAATCATTGTTCTTAATGATAATCGACATTATAATTATGAGAATTATTTGTAATTATTAATGTATATATATATTAATGTATGATTTACGTGGCCATGAGTGTTTGGGGATGGGAAGGAGGAATCGAAGCAGATTATATGTACATTAATATATATATATATATGCATGTATAAGTACATTCTCATATACAATTATCTGATCGACACTATCATGTTTCAACAGTCCCTCTTAGCTAGGGAAGATAATGTGAAATGAATCTAATATCAATATTTGCAACACATTTATCAAACCAACTTACTTGTGAATGTAATATGGTATAACACATCACTTAACATGTGATACTCAGTTTTGCATATCACCTAACATGTGATATGAGGAATCACCTTAACTCGTGATACCTAGTTTTACATATCACCTTAGATCATGATATGAGGAATCACCTTGACTCGTGATACCTGGTTTTACATATCACCTTAGATCGTGATATCAGGAATCACTTCAGATCGTGATACCTAATTTTCATATCACCTTAGATCGTGATACAAGGATATAGTAACTAGAGAACATTACATTCCCTTTTACATATAACCCTATTATGGTATGTGCACTGACATTGCAAGATGTCTACCATAACGATTCTGCATTACAAGATCGTCACCTTATAATGTTAAATACAAGTGTTCATTTACTAAGAAGTCGTCGCCTCTTAGAAATGTACACAGGATGGATGAGCCCATAATAAGTTTACACATTAAACATCTTTATTATATTAATACAAATCAAAATTTTACAATTCAACCATACCAAGATTTTTCCTGAAGTGATCAACTTTCACCTTAGGGAGTGCTTTGGTAAGAATATCTACACTTTGATCTCCTGTACTAATATATTTCAACTGAACCACCTTCCTCTCTACCATGTCTCGTACATAGTGATAAGGAATCCCAACATGCTTGGATCTATCATGAAATACTGGATTTATTGATAACTTGATACAACTCTGGTTATCACAGGGGATGATAGTTGGTTTTAGTGGTTTACCAAATAACCCAACCAATCGTTTTCTAAGCCATACTGCTTCTCTAGCACCCATTGAAGCTGCAATGTACTCAGCCTCTATAGAAATTTGAGCTACTGAAGATTGTTTTCTACTGATCCACGATATCATAGCCGATCCCAAACTGAAGCAACATCCTGAGGTGCTCTTTCGATCGGTTACACTTCCCGCCCAATCTGAGTCGGTGAATCCATGAAGATCCAAGTCAATCTTTTCATATTTAAGTCCATAACTTAGAGTACCCTGAAGATACCTCATTATATGTTTTGCAGCAACAAGATGAATTTCCTTAGGGTCACACATGCACTGACTTAATGCATTTACTGCATAGCAAATATCTGGTCTAGTATTTACCAAGTACATCAGAGACCCAATTATCTGCCTGTATAAAGTAGGGTATGTTGATGGAAACTCTGCTGCAGCTTCCTTTAGTTTATGAAAGTTAGTTTCCATGGGTGATGACATTGGTCTACAATCTGTCATACCAAATCTCTTTAATATGTCAATGGTATACTTTCCTTGATTCAGAATAATGCTATCTGATTTTTGCCAGACTTCTAAGCCAAGAAAGTAGTGTAGTAGCCCTAAGTCTTTCATGTCAAATTCTGTGGCTAAATCCTTCTTGCATTGATGAATGAGGTGATTCTCTCATGTAATCAATAGATCCTCAACATATAAGATTAATGTCAACATATTACCTTTACTTTGTTTAAAGTAGAAACTTGGATCAGCATCATTTTTCGAAAATCCTAATTTCATAAGATAGTTGTCAATTCTCTCATACCAGGCTCTGGGAGCCTGTTTAAGTCCATATAGAGCTTTCTTTAATCTCCACACATGTGTTTTAGAGTTATGGATCTCAAAGCCTTCAGGTTGTTCTAGGTAGACCTCTTCTTCAATAGTTCCATTTAAGAAGGCAATCTTTACATCCATCTGATGTACTTTCCATCCTTTGGTAGCTGCGATGGCTAGTACTGCTCGAACTCAAGTATAACGGGCAACTGGAGCAAAAGTCTCCTCATAGTCTATCCCTTCCTTCTGTGAGAAGCCTCTGGCTACAAACCTTGCTTTGTATATCTCTATACTGCTATCTACCGCGTGTTTGATCCTGTACAACCATTTTGAGGTGACCACTGATTTCTCTTTAGGTCTAGGCACAATTTCTCATACATTATTCTTTAGAATGGATTGATATTCCTCTATCATGGCATCTTTCCATACTTGTTGCTGAAGAGCTTCTGAAACACTTGCAAGTTCTGATTTTGAGAGTTCACTCATTAAGGCTACATAACTAGATAATCTTGTGGGTCTTTTACTTTCTTTGAAGGTCCCTAAAGGAGCTCCATAAGACTTTGCTTCTTCTATTATCTTAGTAGCCCAGAGAGGTCTCTTTTTGGGATTTTTCAATGTTGTGTGTTGTTCCTCATTTTCTTCTTCCTTAGAATACTCCCTCTGAATCTCGGGAGTGGGTTCCTCTTCTGGAGAAGCATGTGTCTCTGATTCCATGGAGTTTCTAGCTCTAGAGAATGTTATATCTTCCTCAAAGATTACATCTCTGCTTAGTTCAATCTGGTTTTGACCAGGTACATATACTCGGTATGCTTTTGAGGTTTCATTGTAGCCTACAAAAATACCTTTTCTTCCAGATGGTTCTAGCTTTGTTCTCTTCTCTTTGGGTACATGTATGTATACTGGACAACCAAATATCTGTAAGTGATTGATGTCTGGTTTTGTCCCTGAGAAGGCTTCTTCAGGGGTTTTATTATCAATGTGAGAGTGTGGACATCTGTTTTGAATGTATACTGCAGTATTTGATGCTTCTGCCCAAAGAGAAAGGTCAATGTTTTGATCAAG
>MU224708.1:1636351-1674563 GCA_018584345.1 Thuja plicata
ACCATCCATAAAGGTTACTCTATATCCATTATCTTCAAGTGCGGATATGGATACCAGGTTCCTCTTGATACCTGGAACAAACAGAACTCCAGTAAGTTGAATGGAAATACCGGTCTTAAGTTTGATAATGCATGTCCCAACACCTTTTACTGGATAAGCTGAGTCGTCTCCAATAGTTACTTCCTCATCGGATTCTTCTACCATAGATTCTAGTAGTTCTCTGAATCCTGTAACATGTCTTGAGGAACCACTGTCGATAACCCAAGTGCTTTTATTTGAGACTTGATTTGAAAGTGCGGAGTAGAACACAAACTTCTCAGTGTTAGGTTCTTCCTTATTCTTCTTTACTTTGGTGAATGAAGCTTGATGCTTTTTGTATGGGCAATTTATTACATAATGTCCATAGTTATCACATCTGAAGCATTGCACTTTTGACATATCTCTCTTACTGTTTTCATGATTTGTTTTCCTTTTCTTGAAGTGTCTTTTCCTTTTCTTTTGGATATCCACATTTAGTACATGTAGATCTTCATCAATAGTTTTCTTCTTTAGTCCTTTCTTGGCTAGTCTCAATTCCTCTTGGAGGCAATTTGTTCTTAGTCGGTCAAATTTTGGAAATTTAGACCTAGCACTTATGCCAGAAATAAATGTTTCCCAAGATTCAGGTAGACCATCTAATGCGATCAATGATAATTCTTTACAATCAATTTCATAGCTAAGTGTTGATAATCGATCTCTTAGGGCCGAGACTCTCATAAAGTATGCATTGATTGTTTCACCTGTGTTCATATTTATGTGATTGATCTCCCTCTTTAAGGCTAATTTCTTGCTGGCATTACTTATCTCATAAGTTTTTACCAGTGCCTTAAACATCTCATATGCCCTTTCATATTTTGTCACTATTGGAACAATGTGGTCTCTAACTCCATCGATGATGATCTTCATTGCTTTATCATTTCCTTCATTCCAAGTTGATTTCTCTGGTTCATCCTTCGGTTTCATCTTGTCTTCTTTTATGAAGGATTCGACTTTGTTTTCTTTTAATATCATCATAATTCTGAACTTCCATGATTGAAATTTGTCTGCTCCCTCAAGCCTGTCTTCGAATCTCATAATGCTTGTCATTGGGAATGTAATGTATTTAGTATTAAATCTGAGTTTCTCTAGTTTATTCGCCGTCAAGATCCTTCAGAACCAGCGCTCTGATACCATGTGAAAGATGAATAAACTTATATCAGATTTGAGAATTTTACCTTTGATAATATAATGAATGAATATATGTAATCTTGCTGTACGATATCGTGCTTCAGATGTTTGTTCGATTCACATATAACACTGATAGATTGCTGTATTTGTTGTGTTCGATATTCTTCACCTTGGCCGATTTTATACATATTGAATGGGTCACGAGTATGATGAGTCGAGACTCATTGATGAGTCACGGCTCATCATAGTCGTGACTCTTAATTATACTGCTTATCGATGCCAAAGTAATCGGGTTTATACATACCGTTTGGTAATATGCATTAACCGATAGTTATCGGTAATCTTCAAGACATATACATGCATTAACCGATAGCATTTACATGCTGTTTGATAATACTAGTGTTTCCATGACAGTAAACGATAGCCTAATACTATCGGTATTATGAGTATTGATATTAATTCAATAATCACTGTTCTTAATGATAATCGATATTATAATGATAAGAATTATTTGTAATTATAAATGTATATATATATATTAATGTATAATAATAATATTATATGTAAATTATAATATATATATATATATATTATAATTTACTATAAGTACATTCTCATATACAATTATCTGATCGACGCTATCATGTTTCAACAGAGCTCCTAGGAGCACCTATCAAAGAGATAATAGAAACATCAAGGAAATATGTAATTTCCTTTCCTCTACACATTTGCGGCTTTTTTTTCTTCACTTTGCAACAATTTATATTTCACTTAACAACCCAAAGAATTTCATGCTATTTGTCAGTATTTGAAAGCTCAAAACTGACTCTGTCATCAGCATTGAGCATAAAATAAAGGGTTGCCTGAGGATCTGTCCAAAAAGATCGGCCAATTGTGACACATTGCTATGGAAAGTTTCCAGGAAAGATTACTAAGGACAGTTTGGCCCTCAAAAGCTCAATAACAATGTGGAAAATTGCAATATTCTTGTTTTGATGTTGTCTCTTTGAATACAATGTTCAGCTTGTGAGAGATCCCATAGATGACGGTATTATTAAAATTGTTGAGCTCTGTTTAGGATCAAGTTTCTTCAGCTTCCCTAAAAAGTTTTATGATCCAAATGAAGGTGCGGAAATGGGTTCACCCTTACAACAGTGATGCCTAATTCTTTAGAGTGTTTACAGAGAGAAAATTTAATTTGTTTTCATTAACATGAAAGTGGTGGAATAGATATGTTAATGCACTAATTTATCTTGGACACACAAGACAAGGAAGCTTTCTAGACTCTAATGAAGATCACAACACCAGGGGTCAGTTTATAGAGGCATCTAAATTAAAAATCACATTCACATTGAACCAGCTCTACGGGAACACTCTTCCACCACATGAAACACAACTGCATACAAGACGCAAGGTATCAGTCTTCTTCCACCATGTACCAAAACTGCATAGAGGTCCAAGGATATAAAGTTCATTGCAAAGAAGAACATGACACCAAGCATCGGCTCAGATGGGCCATAGACTTAAACAAAATAAACAAAACGATTCAAACAGAGACAATAAGTTGAGCTTGAAACAATCTTGTAGGCCTATTGTACATGAACTAGAAATGGTCCTCACCCAAATGTTGTGATTAATTAATTAACCCCTTAGAGTTGATGCAACATTTAAGAACTATAAACTATGGCCTAATCTTGACCCAAGCAGCTCTAACTTTGGATGAAAGCCAATCCACTAAAAGCTTGAATTCCTGTTTTCGTTCATCTTGGCTGTTGGACAAACGTATAAATTGAGCATATTGCTGGGTAAAGCAATATATCTAATATTAGAATTAACAGCCCATAAACAGTAAATGTTGAAGGGTATTGTGCCCTTGCAATAAATGCATGGCAATTTTGTACGTGTAACTGTTTATCTTAAGGGCATTGAGGGAATCCAAAGAGTTCCAAAGCAAGAAATAATACTTAACAATACTGTGTGATATAGAAGGTCGAAGAAGCATGTAGATGCGAGTTCACTTGATGAATAGACAATGGTCATGTTAGATGTTATGTAGAATTCTGTGTAAAATCTATTTGATGAATAGCAATAATAATGTTGGATGTTACATGTACAGTTCAAATAGATAACTTATCATAATATGTCACAAAAAGTAAATTAAATTTTACTCTACTTTATATTTAAATCATAATCACCATTTGCTGAAAAATATAAATCAGAGAAAAACCATCCCAACTGGTTATGGTTCAATGTTAACATGCATAAGACGATGACCTAAATTTAAATCTTCCCACCGCAATAAGCCATCCCATAACTTCAGCAGACATTAACAATGTTACTGTGCAACTAAGAATAAAGTCCAAGCACGCCCCACCTAAACTTTACTAAAGGGAAGAAAGCTTGAGGTGAACTGTCTGCCTATACTAAAAATCAAGAAGTCGTGGAGAATAGATTCCAAAAGTTCAAAATGAATCTCTAACCAGGAAACTTGTAGCGCAATAGGGGTCTCCCAAACAAGATTGATCCTAATCACTGAGCAAATACCAGAAATGCCCAGATTTTAATGTTGATAAGTAGATGAACCCATCCAAAAAAAACCTGCAAGTTGTGCAGTCTCGAACAGATGGAGAGAAAGCATTTCCTTAAAATGCATCTAATAATTTTAAGTGCGTGGAGAGAACTGATATTTTAAACCAAAGATGATCAAAGTAAGCTCGTAGAACTTAAAACGATAAACAAATCCAAAGTGGCAACCCTGACAGGGAATGAATACGTTTCATAACAATCTGACCATGTACAATTAGAATGAATGAGAAGTAGAGGAAAGTACCTGCTCGTGCACTCCCTGTGCCCACGTCTATGCCCAGGTAGAGCGAGGCTGAGGAAGTGAACGCCATCTCGATTGCCTTCGATGAATGTGAACGTATGACCATTTCACTAAAAATATGAATGTGAGCGTATCACCATTTCACTAAAAATCTAAGGTTGTTGAATAATTTTCCCCTCGCAATCAATCAGATTATTCTAGTATTAACTTATAAAGGAAAAAGTTTTAGAAACGCCAAAATTCTTTAAAATCTGATCCATACAAATCATAGTGGTAATTTCAAAATCCTAAATGGGGTAAGCATAGCTATTCCATAGCCAATTGGCTTAGTCAATTATAGAATATTTATATGGTGTTCCCTTAGTCCAGGGAAATTCTCCAAAATGGAACAAGAGTGCGTTGTATTATGCCTATATACTATTAACATAGCTAATCCATATCTCCATCTCCCTTGTTTTTGTCTTTATGAATTGTATATAGTATTATTTTTATTTTTATTTATGAGAATAAATTTAAGTTAGCTTTTAATTTATTTAAAAGAGAATATTAGAATCTTTATTAAAAAATGGATGGTAAATTAGTAAGTCTTCAAGTCAAGATAAGATTATACTTATCAAACATTGATTAGTTATACATTCAATTTTTAAAAAATAATATAAAAATTAAGATGTTAAAGTAATTTTAACAAGAGAGGTGTCTTATATTAGGATTCTCCCACATATCATTAGAGGTAAGGTTGTCATCAATCAACTCCCAATTAATGAGTGTGCCATAAAAAAATAGAATTTGTTATTTTTCAAATGTTGAAGAAAATTTCTATCGTAATAATATTTCAAATCTAATTATACTTGAAAGAGAAACAAGGTTAACCCCCTAAAATAGTACATGACATGAAAGGGGAATGGATATGAAAGGCATCAAAAAAATCATGAATCCAATTTCAAGCTTCTTGAGCTCTAGTGTAAAACCAAAAGAAATGCTCAAGAATCTCTAGTTGTCCTCAAATAGACAGAACAACTAAGAAATTCTCAAATGAACAAGATGAAATCGAGCAAGAAACATTGGTAAAGAATGCAAAAGGCAAATTGAGTCAATTTAGGCTCAAGAATGGTGAACCACGTGGCTTAAAATCTATGATATCAAATTCTAATAAAGGACAAAAGCTACAAGCGCTAATTCAACTAGCCCTTCACAGGAAGATGAGGAGAAAACCATAAATATCCTTTGTGGGGCTTATAATTACAAAATAGTGTATCAAAGTACCATTTCTAATCTTTTCGCCAACACTTGAAAGACCTAATCCTAAATTTGAGGAGGAACGTCATTGATAGCATCCTAAAAGATCTCATGACCTTAGTTATACAACTTGTATTTGCATTTGAGCTTGGGCCAAGAAAGGAACTTCCTAGTGGCTTTGTGAATGGAGGTTGGGCTAATATTCTCCAGAGGTGGAGGTGATGACTAATCAGGAGGTGGAGGATTGTCCGATTGAGAAATCATGATCATCTTCTCCATAGAGGTACAGTTCACCTAGAAGTGAGTAGCTATGTCATGCAATCTAGACCAATTAGTCAGGGGGTGCAAATCTACAATGTTGGCAGTATCAGTTGTGTAGATTCCTTCTACATCACCTTAAACACCTTATGTCTCTAACTTTGGTCTTTGATCACACGGAGCGGCTCACAAACTTTCAAAATCTTCATGTTGTCTTACACATGTCAACCCAATAGGGTTCCTAAACATTCTATAAGCAATGCACCTCTCCAATCTTGCGCTATCCTGCCATGTGTTCCTCGAGACACTCACGCTTCAACAGGGCCCATTGATGCATCATCAGTGAATATTCTTTCTTGAGGGGAACTTCACAACTAACAAATTTCTAGACAATTATTCTATTTTTTATGCTCGGATTGGCCTATGCAATCATTGAATCTCTGATTAAGTTGTCATGGTTTTGTTGTTGAACCCAGCTAGCAAGCACGTTGTGATAAACCAATCAGATTCAAGCATCTACCTGCAACACAAGGAATTGAGTGATTTATGTTGCATGCTAATCGATTGTAACATAACTATAATCATTCTCGAATCATCTCGATTGGGGGTTGTTCTATAAAACCCCAACAATTTGTAAATTAAGGAGGTTGGAAGTATTGGAACTTGGTTCAATAAGGCAAAGAAATAAATAGTACTATTTGCAAAGATTTTACTTTTCTAAGAACAAGACCCTATGACCTGGTGCAGGAGCACCTATGAGGACAGGGTACATGACATAAGGGTGGGTTGATAATAGGGCCTAAGGCTCTCCCAACTACCAAACCATCTTGTGGAACCAATGCGGAAGCAACAACAACACAGTGAGAGAAGAAACAACAAAGATCTTTTTCATTAATTGATCAAACTCATTACATGTCGGGCTGTAAGGCCTTCCTAGTTTGGGCCATATACATTCAATGAATTACAATTTTATCTTCATACATGCAAGGTCACAGACCTGCTTACAGATAGTCTGATATCAAATATTATTCTAGCACTGCTACTTTTGAACTGCTTAATCTAAGAACATAGAAACAAATATATACAAGAGTCCACCAAGAGAGGTCGGTGCTCAAATCCATAAGTGAGACCCAGATTTAGGTCCACATAGATCCCAATGAGAGACCCCAAGCCAATTAAGCCACAGAAATTAACTGAAGAAGTCGACCACCAGATCCAACTTCAAAATAAACATCTCGGGCAAAGGTTAACTGAGCAACAGAGTGACTCGGGAAAAGAACACCCCAAGCAACAAGAAACAAAACCTGAGCATCAGAAGAGAAACCTGAGCAACATAAAATATACAAGCTTGCCCGACCGATAGACCTGAGCAACAGAAACAAGCATGCCCAAGCGACAGAACCCAAGCAACAGAGACAAGCATGCTCGAGCAACAGACTCAAGCAATAGGGAAATTTCTGAGAAGCCTCCAAAAAAACTAAAGCACAAAACAAACATCTTTTTGGTTGAGCAGGATTGTTAATGACCCAAGATGCTCCTGCATCAAACACCTGGGGTTAATAAAAATTATTCCCCGAATCATGTATTAGGTCCAACCTAAAATGAATCCAACTTAGATTGAGAAATCCAAGATGAGTCCTCAATCAGTCTGTTCTTCCACTTTACCAGATATTCCATGTATTCCTTTCCTCTTGTACTTCTGCCAATTCTTTGTTTCAAAATCTATTCAACTTCCTCTATTTGCTTCTTAGGATAATCACTTGGTATTTTCACTTCTGCATCAGGTACATGATATTCATATAAGTTTGAAATATTGAATATAGGTGATATATCCATGTCATCAGGTAATTCAACTTCATAAGCATTTCCATTGTCAAATCTTCTCAGTATTTTGCAAGGACCAAATTTCTTCATCTTCAACTTTCCATATATTCCAATAGGAAATCTTCCTTTCTTCAAATGAACCATTACTGCATCACCAAATTCAAATGTTTTATGTCTTCTTGATCTGTCTGCACTATCCTTGTATTTCTGATTGCTTTTCTCCAGCTTCTATTTTACATCTTCATGCAATGTCTTCATGAACTCAACAAATTCCTATGCTTCTACACTTCTTTTCTCTTCTCCAACAATATCTCTCAAGTCTGATATACCTCTTGGTTGTCTGCCATGAACAATCTCAAAAGGTGTTTTTCCAGTACTCCAATTCACTGAACTATTGTATGCAAACTCCGCTTGTGCCAACATCAAATCCCAATTGCTTAGTGTGTCTCCAACTGGGCATCTCAACAAATTACCCAAACTTCAATTTACAACCTCTGTTTGTCCATGATTCTGTGGATGAAATGTAGAACTAAACTTAAACTCAGTATCCAACTTCTTCCAGAGTGTTCTCCAAAAATACCTAACAAATTTACTGTCTTGGTCAAAGATGATACTCCTCGGTAATCCATGCAATCTAACAATTTCCTTAAAGAAAAGATATGATATATATACTGCATCTGATCTTTTCTTACATGGTATTAAATGTGTCATCTTAGAAAATCTATCAACAATAACAAATATGAAATCATTACCTCTTGCAGTCCTAGGTAAACCAAGAACAAAATCCATGCTGATATCACTCCAAGGTTTCTCAAGAACAACAATGGGTGTATACAAACTAGTATTCTGCCTTACTCCTTTTGCAACTTGACAAACTCCATATCTTTTCACAAACTTCTGAACATCCTTATACAACTGAGGCCAAAAATACCTTTTCTTAAGCAAACTCAATGTTTTGTCAATAACAAAATGTCCATCCAATCCACTACTATGTTTCTCTTTAGTCAAATAGTTCTCATTGAACCTCTCGGTATACACAACTAAATACCTTTGAACAACATATCTTCCTGAATGAAATAGTCTTCAAACTTACTTGATTGATTTGAATTAGGTGCTCTGCACACTCTCCACTGCTCTAAAAAATCAGGATCACTTTCATACAAATTCTTCATGTCATCAAAACCAAGAACTTCATTTCTCATTTCAGTCAACAAAGATCTCCTTCTACTCAATGCATCAGCAACTCGATTAGATACTCCACTTTTATGTTTAATCACAAATGTGAAACTCTGAAAATGCTCTACCCATTCCATATGTCCCTGATTCAACTTATTTTGACTACCCAAATATTGTAAATCCTTATGATCAGTATACAACACAAATTCATTTGGCATCAAATAGTGTCTCTATTTCTTCATAGCTTGAACAATAGCATAGAACTCTTGATCATAGACAGAATATTTACTCTTAGCATCATTCAACTTTTCACTAAAGAAAGCAATAGGTTTACCTTCTTGATTCAACACAGCTCCAATTACATTTCCACTTGCATCACATTCAACTTGAAATACCTTATTGAAATTAGATAATGCTAACATAGGTAATTTAGCAACCTTTAGCTTCAAAGCTTCAAAACTCTTATCAACTCCATGTGTCCATTTGAATTCTCTTTTGTCTCCTCTCATTGTTTCAGTCATAGCATTACAAATAGAACTGAAATTTCTGATAAATTTCCTGTAAAAACTTGCCAATCCATGAAATGATATTACCTCGGTGACATTTTCAAGTGTAGGACAACTAAGTATAGCTTCAACCTTCTCTGGATCCATCTTCAAACCATCAACTGAAATCATAAATCCCAAATACACAAGTTCTTCTTTCATGAAGGAACACTTCTTCAGATTTGTCAACAACTTTTCCTCTTTCAATCTCTGCAACACTTGCCTTATATGCATCAAATTCTCTTCTCTAGTCTTACTAAATATCAGAATATCATCCAAGTATACAAGCACACATTTATTCAAGAATTTCTTCAGAACTTCATTCATTAACCTCATAAATGTACTTGGTGCATTAGTTAAACCAAAAGGCATAACCAAACACTCATACAAACCTTCCTTTGTCTTGAAAGCAGTCTTCCATTCATCACCTTCTATGATTCTAATCTGATGATATCCACTCTTCAAATAAATTTTGTTAAAATATCTTTCTCCACTCGAACAATCCATTATGTCATCCATTCTCGGTATAGGAAACTTATACTTTACTGTGATCTTGTTGATTGCTCTGGAATCAGTGCACATTCGTCATTCTTCATTCTTCTTAGGTGCTAATATAGTTGGTACTACACATGGACTCAAACTTTCTCGGATCAAACCTTTGTTCAACAATTCATGAACTTGTCCGTTAAGCTCTTCATTCTCTGTTGGTGTTAACCTATGTGGTGCTTTGTTCGGTAAACTAGCTCTAGGAATCAGATCCATATAGTGACTGATATCTATCATTGGTGGCAAACCATCAGGTACATTATCTAAAATTATCTCCTTGTACTCAATGAGAAATTTTCCAATTTCTGCAGGAGTGTCATCTTCTATATGCTTACCCGGTTTGTTAGGAATCAAAGCATAACAAATATCATTTCTTTTCAAATCCTTAACAAACTATCTACCTTCCATCAAAAAAAAATTCACAGATGTACATATCTCACCAACAGATTCTTCAACCAAAGGTAACAAAACTCGCTTCTTACCATCAACCCAAATAGAATATCTATTCAATCTTCCATCATGTATAGCATGTCTATCATATTGCCAAGGTCTACCCAACAAATATAACAAAAATCCATAGGCATAATATCACATAATACCTTATCATAATACTTTCCAATTTTCAGATTCACAAAACATTGTTCACTCGCCATTAATGTATGTTCATCCTTGATCCATGAGATCTGATAGGGCTTCAGATGCTTCATCCTCTCCAACTGCAACTTTGCAACCATTTCCTCAGATGCTAAATTCTTCGAGCTTCCACTATCTACAATCACCTTCCCAACCTTGTCTGCAACTCTACATCTGGTCTTGAACAAACTTTTCCTGACAGGATCTTGCTTATCTTTTTCACTCCATAGTATCCTTTGGATCATGATATTTCCTTCCTTCTTAGCTTCATTTGGTGACTCCTCTTGCACCAATGCATTTCTATTACTACTATCTTTCTTGCTTGCATGTGTACATTCAAAGGATTTATGTCCTTCTCCACCACAACTGTAACAAGTTACTTGGAATCCCTTTCTGGTATAACCACCTCTAGAGTAATTACCTCTTCCTCGGTATGAACTTCCACCTTTCCATTTTGTCTTTCCTTTGTCTTGAGATGTGTCTAAAATTGACTTGTCTGGTTCAGATCTACTATTTTCACCATGAGATCTACCTCTTCCTCTAGGGAATCTACCACCTCTGCCTCTTTGTCTTTGTTCATATCTTCTATTCAACTTTTCCTCATCTTTTAGGTAAAATTAATACGCCTCCTCAATGTTTTCCATATTGACCAAACTGATCTCATCTTGTATGGAACTTCTCAATCTATTCAGGTATCTTGCTACTCTTTCTACTTCATCTTCAACATGTCCAGATCTGATGTCCAATATGTAGAATCCTTCAGTATAGTCCTTTACTGATTTTTCTTTCTGCTTCAAACTTTGCATTTGCCTGGTTAGGTTAATCTGATAATCACAAGGTAGAAACTTGCCTTTCAATTTGTTTACCATCTTATCCCATACCTTTTTTTGTCTTTACCTTTCTTATTTTGTTTCAATTGTAGATGTTCTCACCATAAGGATGCACGACCTTTCAATTTAGTGCTTGCAATCTTCACCTTCTTATCCTCTGCTACATTCTCATATTGAAAATACTTTTCCATCTTAGTTATCCAATAAATCAATTCATCAGAATCCAATTTTCCACTATACTCAGGAGGGTTAAACTAAAGTGTGGACTTCAAACTTGTCAATGCTCTCAGGAATCTCTCTTCTTACTGATTCATCACAGGTGCAGGTGCAGCTTCACCTTGAACCTCTTCAATTTCATCATCACTAACATCCTCAAGATGTCTTCTTCTACGTTGGGTTGTCTCAAGAGCTTCCAATCTACCAGCCATCTATCTAAACATATCATCTAGACGTGGATCTGCATTTCCTCTCCCACGAACCATCTTGAATCCCTTTGCAATTGTAGGTCAGATCACAATCTACTACCCCACAAAAATACCAACTAGGGTTAGGGTTTACAAGAAGGAACTTAGATCTCACCAATGCTCTGATACCACCTAGAGCAAGGGTGGGTTGATAAGATGGCCTAGGGATCTCCCAACTACCAAACTACCTTGGAGAACTAATGCGAAAGCAACATCAACACAGTGAGAGAAGAAACAATAGAGATCCTTTTCATTAATTGATCAAACTCATTATATGCTGGGATGTACGGCCTTCCCAGTTTGGGCCATATACATTCAATGAATTACAATTTGATCTTCATACATGCAAGGTCATAGACCTACTTACAGATAATCTGATATCAAATATTATTCTAGCACTACTACTTATGAATTGCTTAATCTAAGAACATAGAAACTAATATATACAAGATTCCACCAAGAGAGGTCGATGCTCAAATTCATAAGTGAGACCTAGATTTAGGTCCACATAGATCCCAATGAGAGACTCCAAATCAATTAATCCATGAAAGATTAACTGAAGAAGTCGGCCACCAGATCCAACTTCAAAATAAACATCTCGGGAAAAGGTTGACCGAGCAACAAAGTGACTCGGGTAAATAACAACCCAAGCAACAGGAAACAAAACCTGAGCGTCAGAAGAGAAACCTAAGCAACATAAAATATACAAGCTTTCTCGAGTAAAAGACCTGAGCAACAGAAACAAGCATGCCCAAGTTACAGAACCCGAACAACAGAGACAAGCATGCCTGAGCGATAGACCCGAGAAACAGGGAAATTCCCGAGCAGCCTCCAAAAAAAATAAAGCACAAAACAAAAATCTTTTTGGTTGAGAAGGATTTCCAATGACCCAAGATGCTCCTGCATCAGTACACCAAGATACCATCTTTTGGTCACTTTTATTTGTAATAAAGACCAATAAGGTCATTTTGTGAAAGATCATGGTCATTAAGAGCCATTTGATGTAATAGGTGTTTGTGTTTAGGATTTTTATTGTTGAAAGGTCAACTTTTGCCAATGAAGGTATATATATAACCAAATATGGACATTGTAATAGTTTAATAGGTGAAATGTCATGTTTAATGTCTATGAGAGACCAATGCATACATCAAATATCCATAGGAGAAATAAGAAATGTAATACAATTCTAAAAGTTGTCAAACTTCACAACTATGATGTCCAGTTGACAACGTTGTATTAAGAGAAACAAACCAAAGGGTTGTTCAAGGGTAGTTAGTTAGTTAGATTTTGGTCTAGAGGGAAAAAATAATAATCTAAACAATGTAAATACAATCCATGAGTGTTGTGGTCGTGGGTTTGGAAGGTTGATTCAATAAAACTTGAAATTTCTACAATTCCTCATTGTTATGACAATTTTAATGTCAGCAATAGTCATTTTTTGGTATTAATTTGATTTAATATTGGAAGATCACCATTGTTAGATGAAATTAATATGAAGTATCTTCAGTTTGGCTTTTGAATGAGTTCATTTCAATGAGTATTTACAAAGTTATTGCACTTTTACTGTTAACTGGTTAAAACCCTTGCCTAGGGTATTAAAATTGGATTTTAATGTAGTTTTTCATTCATTTTGAGGTATGACACATTCATCCTAGGTGAGATAAGGGGTAATTAAATATATTTTATCCCCCTAAAGTTTTGAGGGATCCATGTATAGGTTGTCACGTGAATCCAAGGAGAATAAATGACTGTCTCAGAAACTATAGTCTTAGTGTGAGGGGAATATATCATAAATGCACCATTGGATCTTCCTCTTATTTGGATATGTTGTTGGTAGGTAAGTTATGAAGAATCTCACCAAAGTGATCAAGGAAATATTGTCAGGTTCAAAAGTTATGGGCGACTGTGTACGGATCTATCAGTCTAGAATCAAGGTGGTAGTTTTGAAATGTATTTTCTATTTCATTGCATAAAGGTAGTTTGGAGAAGACTTAAGGGATCGATGTGATATGTTAAAATCCTAGGGTAGAGTGTAAGTTATAATGGATCCTTGGTTAAGGTTGTATAAACAATAAAAGGTTTGTCTTTGAAGATGTTTGCAGGGGTGTATCAGACTGTCATCTTAGGACAATGTTGTTTGTGGATTTGTTGTTCAAGTTAGGAATACTTGTTTATGTTGTGTTGGTTTTTTGGTGATTGGGAGATCCTTGAGAGTATTTGGGAAGGGGTTATGAACCTAAATGGTGTAGGGATGAAGCAAGAAGGGCAGTGGCTAGTGTCTGTCTTTAGGAGTTTGAAGTGCCGGACAGTTGCAGTCAAACATGCAATTTGAAGATCATTACTTGGGTCTTGTGTTGATCCTGTGGAGAAGTCGCTATAATTTGAGAATCGTTTGGTTTTATAAAGGTGTGGAGTCTAGTGGAGAAGGATTAATTTCCCTCTATATCTTGGGTTTGAGGGTCATCCACTAGCCTCTACATCAAGTGGTATCAGAACAAGGAAGTAGATCCTTGTAGGTCTAAGATTGAGGATTGGATAGCAAGTATGGTGATCATAATGAAGGAAGACTTGGATATAAGGTACACTCAAGGGTCATCTATATTTAAAACACAATGCAAGTGCAAGGATAAGGTTTGTAAGGTTATTGTTTCCAGTGGCTCCTTTGATAATCTTGTTTCAGATGAGATGGTTTACAAGTTGAACATGGAAAGGATAGCACATGGTACACCTTATAGAGCACAAGGATTGGAGGCTGGAGATTGGGTTGATGTGAAGGAACAATCCTATGCTCCCTTCACCATTGGCTCATACAATGATGTCATATTATGTGACATTTTTTCCTTGAGGGATGGCCATGTGATCCTTGGAAGATAGTGGCAATCTGAGAAACGTACCTTGCATGATGGTAGGAAGAACACATACACATTTATAGAAGATGGGAATGCGATGGTGTTAGTTCCATTGAGGGAACATGAGACAACATGGAATGTGTTGAGGAGCATTGGATTATTTGAGAGAGTTGGGTTCCTAGTTGAAGAGGAACAAGAAATTAAAGAAGACCATAATGAAGAAGAGGCTTTGGAGCAGGCATCCATTGAAGGAGAAGATATTTGTGAAGATGGGACAGAGATTCTTGAAGAGGAAGAGAAAATTTGTCTATTAAGGGGACAATAGAGACAAGTTGGTGATGTGGTACTTGAAGGACCTAAAGAAGAAAGGGTTCTTAATGGTGGTGACAAGGAAGTTTCAAAGGTAGATGTTGATTGGAGCAGAAGAGAATCAGGTTATGACGATGATGGGATGGTTCAAATTGGGACAATGCCATGTCCTTTGGAAGGTATTATGAAATAGGGAACCTCACTAGTAGTGGATGGTGAAGAGGCTCGTGATAAAGCCTTAGAGATGGGTGAGGAATTGGTGGCATTCCAAGGAGGATGGCATAAAGAGGAAGGTAATCAGATTGTGATGTCTAATATGGTCTCGTGGGAAGAGACTTCAGTTGGTTTGGTGGGCCATGAAGAGTACTTAGAGTTTGTGAGAATGGAGGTTTCATGGGTAACCTTGGAGGTGTGTCTCTCAGAGACACTTGGCATACATATGAAGCCACTTGTAGTAGTATGGATGGACGTGAGGTATAAGGAGTAGAAATATGAGGAGTTCACTTTGCCAAGGCATGGCAAACATGTGATGAATAAGGAGGAAGCTTTATGGGTGGAATGGAAAATTGAAGTATCACATGGAGAAGTTGGATTGAGCCTATATGTTGCAGGCATATTCAAGCCCAATGTTAAGGTGAATTTGTTTTCTCTAACATGTTTTATTGCAGGTTTTTCTAAGAGAACTTTGAAATCTTTCAACTTGGGGATTATGGTGCAGGAGCACCGATAAGGGAAAGGCACACTAGGATAAATAAAGGATCCCAAAGAGTTTGGAGACCATCATCTGGTCACTTTTATTTGTAATAAAGACCAATAAGGTCATTTTGTGAAAGAATGTGGCCATTAAGAGCCATTTGATGTAATAGGTGTTTGTGTTTAGGAGTTTAATTGTTGAAAGGTCAACTTTTGCCAATGAAGATATATATATATATATATATATATATAACCAAATATGGCCATTGTAATGGTTTAATAGGTGAAATTTCATTTTTAATGTCCATGAGAGACCAATGGATACATCAAAGATCCATAGGAGAAATATGAAATGTAAAAGAATTCTAAAAGTTGTCAAACTTGACAACTATGTTGTTGAGTTGACAACATTGTATTAAGAAAAAAAAACCAAAGGGTGGTTCAAGGGTAGTTAGTTAGTTGGATTTCAGTCTAGAGGGACAAAATAACAATATAAACAATGTAAATTCAAGCCATGAGTGTGGTAGTTGTGGGTTTTGAAGGTTGATTCAATAAAAACTTGAAATATCTGTAATTCCTCATTGTTATGACAATTTTAATGCCTGTAACAGTCATTTTTTGGTATTAATTTGATTACATATTTGAAGATCGCCATTTTTAGATGAAATTAATATGAAGTATATTCATTTTGGATTTTGAACGAGTTCATTTCGTTGAGTATTTACAAAGTTATTGCACTTTTACTGTTAACTGGTCAAAACCCTCGCCTAGTGTATTGAAATTGGAATTTGATGTAGTTTTTAATTCATTTTGAGGTATTACACCTTCATATTGGGTGAGATTCAAGTTAATTCAATGTATTTTATCCCCCTAATGTTTTCATGGATCCATGTATAATCTTTCTCATGAAACAAGGATAATGATAGAGGTTTGTTGAAGGAGAATGAATTATTGTCTTAGAAAATACAGTCTCGGTGCGAGGGGAATATCTCACAAATGTACCATTGGATCTTCCTCTTATTTATATATGTTGTTGGTTGGTACGTTATTAATAATCTCACTAGAGTTATCAAGGAAATGTGCAAGGTTCAAAATTTATTGGTGGCTGTGTACGGGTCTATCATCCTGGCAGCAAGGTGGTAATTTTGAAATGTATGTTCTATTTAATTGCATAGGTAATTTGGAGAAGACTTAAGGGGTTGGTGTGATATGGGAAAATCCTAAGGTAGAGTTTAAGTTACAATGGATCCTTGGTTAAGGTTGTATGACCAATTAAATTTTTTTCCTTGAATATGTTTGCAAGGGTGTATGGGACTATCATTTTAGGATAGTGTTGTTTGTGGATTTATTGTTCGAGTTAGGAATACTTGTTTATGTAGTGTTGGTTGTTTGGCGATTAGGAGATCCTTGAGAGTCTTTTGGAAGGGTTTATGAACCTAAATGGTGTAGAGGTGAAGCAAGAAGGGTAGTGGATAGGGTATGTCTTTAGGATTTTGAAGTGCCAAATAGTTGCAATCAAACATGCAATAATTTGAAGGTCATTGCTTGGGTCTTGTGTTGATCCTAAGGAGAAGTCACTATAATTTGTGATTGGTTTGGTGTTATAGATGTGTGGAGCCTAGTGGAGAAGGATTAATTTCCTGTTATATCTTGGGTTTGAGGGTCATCCACTAGCCTCTGCATCAAGTGGTATCAAAGCAAGGAAGTAGATCCTTGCAGGTCTGAGATTGAGGATTGGATAGCAGGTATGGTGATCATAATGAAGGAAGACTTGGATACAAGGTACACTCAAGGGTCATCTATATTAAAAAAATAATGCAAGTGCAAGGGTAAGGTTTTCAAGGTTGTTGTTTCCAATGGTTCCTTTGCTAATCATGTTTTAGATGATATGGTTCACAAGTTGAACATGGAAAGGATAACACATGGTACACCTTACAGAGCACAAGCATTGGAGGCTGGAGATTGGGTTGATGTGAAGGAACAATACTATTTTACCTTCACCATTGGTTCATACAATGATGTCATATTGTGTGACATTGTTCCCTTAAGGGATTTTCATGTGATCCTTGGAAGACAGTAGCAATCTGCGAAATGTACCTTGCATGATGGTAGGAAGAACACATACACATTTATATAATATGGGAATGAGATGCTGTTAATTGAATTGAGGGAACATGAGTCAACATGGAAGGAGTCAAGGAGCATTGGATTATTTGAGAGAGCTAGGTTCCTAGCTGAAGAGAAACAATAAATTGAAGAAGACCATAAGGAAGAAGAGGCTTTGGAGCAGGCAGCCATGGAAGGAGAAGGTATTTGTGAAGATGGGACAGAGATCCTTGAAGAGGAAGAGAAAATTTGTCCATTAAGGGGACAAGAGAAGCAAGTTGTTGATTTGGTACTTGAAGGACCTAGAGAAGAAAGGGTTCTTGATGGTGGTGATAAAATTTTTTTTAGAGGTAGATGTTTATTGGAGCAACAAAGAATCAAGTTACGACGATGATGGGATGGTTCAAATTGGGATAATGCTATGTCCTTTGGAAGGTACTATGCAGCAGGGTACTTGGATGGTAGTGGATGGTGAAGAGGCTCATGATGAAGCCTTAGAGATGGGTGAGGAAGTGGTGGCATGCCAATGGGGATGGAATAAAGAGGAAGCTAATCAGATTGTGATGTCTAATATGGTCTCATGGGAAGAGACTTCAACTGGTTTGGTGGGGCATGAAGAGGACTTAGAGTTGGTGAGCATGGAGGTTTCATGGGTAATGTTGGAGGTGTGTCTGTTAGAGACACTTAGCATACATATGAAGCCACTTGCATTAGTATGGATGGACGCGAGGTGTAAGGAGCAACAATATGAGGAGCTCACTTTGTCAAGGCATGGAAAACATGTGATGAAGAAGGAGGAAGCTCTATGGGTGGAATGACACATTGAAGTATCACATGGAGAAGCTGGATTGAGCCTATATGTTGCAGGCTTATTCAAGACCAATGTTAAGGTGAAATTTTTTTCTCTGACATGTTTTATTGCAGGTGTTTCCAAGAGGACTTGGAGATCTTTCAGCTTGGGGAGTATGGTGCAGGAGCACCTATGAGGACAAGGTACACTAGGATAACTAAAGGATCTCAAAGAGTTTGGAGACCATCTTTTAGTCACTTTGGTTTGTAATAAAGACCAATAAGGTCATTTTATGAAAGATCATGGTCATTAAGAGCCATTTGATGTAATAGGTGTTTGTGTTTAGGGGTTTTATTGTTGAAAGGTCAATTTTTTCCAATGAAGGCATATATATAACCAAATATGGCCATTGTAATAGTTTAATAGGTGAAATTTCATGTTTAATGTCCATGAGAGACTAGTGGATACATCAAATATCCATAGGAGAAATATGAAATGTAATAGAATTCTAAAAGTTGTCAAGTTGACAATATTGTATTAAGAGAAACAAATCAAAGGGTGGTTCAAGGGTAGTTAGTTAGTTGGATTTCGGTCTATAGGGACAAAAAACAATATAAATAATGTTAATGCAAGCTATGAGAGTGGTAGTCATTTTTTTTTCAGGTTGATTCAATAAAAAATTGAAATTTTTGCAATTCCTCATTGTTATGACAATTTTAATGTCTGCAACAGTCATTTTTTGGTATTAATTTGATTGCATATTGGAAGATCACCATTGTTAGATGAAATTAATATGAAGTATCTTCATTTTATCTTTTGAATGCATTCATTTCATTGAGTATTTACAAAATTTGCACTTTTACTGTTAACTGGTTAAAACCCTCGCCTACGGTATTGAAATTGGAATTTGATGTAGTTTTTCATTCATTTTGAGGTATGACACCTTCTTCTTGGGTGAGATGAAAGGTAATTCAATGTATTTTATTGTCCTAATGTTTTTAGGGATCCATGTGTAGGTTGGCACATGAATCCAAGAAGAATAATAGAGGTTTGTTGAAGGAGAACGAATGATTGTCTCAGAAAATATAGTCCTCAGTGCGAGGGAAATATCTCACACATGCACTATTGGATCTTCCTCTTATTTGGATATGTTGTTGGTAGGGACATTATGAATAATCTCACTAGAGTGATCGAGGAAATGTGGTCAGGTTTGAAAGTTATGGGAGACTGTGTACGGGTCTATCAGCCTGGCAGCAAGGTGGTAATTTTGAAATGTATTTTATATTTCATTGCATAAAGGTAGTTTGGAGAAGACTTAAGGGTTTGGTGTGATATGGGAAAATCCTAGGGTAGAGTGTAAGTTAAAATGCATCCTTGGTTAAGGTTATATAACCAATAAAAGGTCTATCCTTGAAGATGTTTGCAAGGGTGTATGAGACTGTCATCTTAGGACAATGTTGTTTGTGAATTTGTTGTTCAAGTTAGGAATACTTGTTTATGTTGTGTTGGTTGTTTGCTGATTGGGAGATCCTTGAGAGTCTTTGGGAAGGGGTTATGAACCTAAATGTTTTAGAGGTGAACCAACAAGGGAAGTGACTAGGGTCTATCTTTAGGAGTTTGAAGTGCTAAATAGTTGTAGTCAAACATGCAATTTGAAGATTATTGCTTGGGTCTTGTGTTGATCCTATGGAGAAGTCACTATAATTTGAGATTTGTTTGGTGTTCTAAAGGTGTGGATCCCAGTGGAGAAGGATTAATTTCCCTCTATATCTTGGGTTTGAGGGTCATCCACTAGCCTCTATATCAAGTGGCCATATTTGCCTATGAAATTTTTTTAAGGCCAGATCATGCGCACTCGATTGAATGAGGGTTAGTAGCATCGATTTGCAGAGGGGGAAATCAATCAAAACTGCTAAGAATAAACCTAGGAATAATAAAATAACAAGAAATCAAAGAGGTATACAAATGAATGCAAACCACGATGCTCGAGGCTTCTATTTCCTCTCTCTACTCCTTCTGAAACGTTGTGTGTGGTTCTCAGTATTGGTATCTGCAACGTCTGTGACTTGGGAGTGTTGAGAAAAATGATGTTGATATGATCACAATAATGCTTGATGCTTCTGGTAAGAATCCTACAGAGTAAGTATGCACAAAGCTTGAAATCTTGGATGCTTCAAATTGTTGAGAAGGGTTGATTAAATAGATTATGGAAATTATTTGAACGGTTGAGATCGATCCCAAAGATTATAGGATGAACGGTTGAGATCAAAGGGAACTGGAGACGCCATCAGTAAACTCCACCTCTTCAATTTGGAGAGAGGAGATAAAGTTTAGTTAACTGAACAACTAATTATGAGTTACCTTTTGAACTGAAGGGGTAGATGGAGGAAATTGTGCAATCAGAGATCTGATCAAGAGTTCTCTTTTTTGAACTAAAGAAAGGATTTAATTGAATTTTTAATTTATTTTTGCAATTAAAGTATTCAACATGTGAGATAACTGAATTCTTTTTTATTTAGAATTGAATTATTGAATTTTTCAAATTAATTGAAAGAAATTAATTTAATTAGAAGAATTAATTAATAAGTTTAATATTTGATTTTAAACTTTAGGAAATTGAACTTTAATTAATTAATGAAGATTAATTAATTAAGGTTAATTAATTAAATAAAATTAATTATTTAATTAATTTTGTGGATATGATTAAATGATTTGGGGAATGGATTTAGAAGAAATAGATGATTAATTAATGATTAAAAAACCACTAGTTAATAGATGAAAATTAGTGTTTTAATGTAAAGTCGCAAGTCTGTCTATTTTAGGGTTTCTACATTTGCCCCTCTTTGATATAATGTGGCTTGTCGCATTGTGTCAAAGAATCTTTTGTTTTGATCCTACCCCAGCTTGCCTCGATGATAGTAGGTGTATTTGTGCCCCCTCAACAAATTTGAGCGAAAAGTCATAACATAAGCGTTAATTTGTTGATACTACAAAATGATTGTCTAGACATCTGATCATTTGTGAAAATAGTTAAATATGCTCCTCTTATCATCTATGAAAGATGTCGAGGCCCGGGATGATAAAATAAGGCTCCTTGAGAAATTAGGGTTTCATTCGATCAGTTATAAATAGTTTGTGGGCCCTTTCATTTGTCACATTTGAATTCGAAGCTCCTAATTCTTTGGTTAGATCTGCTTCTATTTTCTTTGCTTTTTTCTATTTTCTTTGAGTGATGGTGGGCCTTCCGGGAGTCATGCATTTGTCTGATCAGTTTTGTTCCTTTTGTCATCTAGATGGCTCCGAGCATGTGGTGAGTATCTTATCCCTTGTACATTTATTACATGTCATTAATGAATTTTAATTCATTTGATTTTCTGTGTTTTTGTAACTGTGTTGTAATTGCCAACAATTTTGCCGTAATTGTGAATTACGTAATTTGTTTCACAATTAATAAGTGTAGCACAATCAGTCTTTTTATTGCCGCAATTTCTCATTGTGTTTCACAATTGATGTTTAAATGTCGCAATCGATATAAGTGTACCGCAATTGATGTTTGTGGTTCGCAATTGATAAGATATACTTTTTTCTTGGCTTTTTTGCACATGTCTGATTTGCTTTGTTGTTCCTAGCACTGATCATTGTACGTACTTCTATTTTGTAGATTATTGGTGACATTCTGCGATGTCAAGAGTCCAGACCAATATGTTTGGTTTATCATTTTAGTTATCTGAGGATGAGAGAGTTGTTCTTAGGGACCTTGGTCTATATTGGGTCACATATATGCCCAAGATCACAACCAATAGGTGTCTGATATCTACTTTATTAGAGAGATGGCATTCTGATATGTGTAGTTTTCACCTTCCCACTAGAGAGTGCATTGTCACTCTTGAGGATGTTTATTGCATTCTCTAGGTTCCTATCCAAGGAGCCTTAGTAGAGTTCACCCAACAGCCTAGTATCACTGTGTTATTTGAGATGAATGGTATTATTGTTGACTAGTTAAGGATGTTTGATCCCTATGATATTCCATGGACCCTAATTGGCATGGGTCTAGATAGACTAATCACCCTTCTTGGTAGTTTGATCATTGGTATCCTTTGTCTGACCGTAGGCAACATGACTTAGTTGTTGGGTGGGGAGCTGTGTTTGAGGGTATGGTGAGAGACCATACCGTTTATGCCTGGGGGTTGTCCATGTTGACCCATATGTACTATCATATGTTTTACATGGCTCACCATGGTGGTAAGTTGATTGGTTGTGGCATTATTGTGCTCCAGATCTGGGTGTGGGAGCATATTGCTATATGCCAACATGTGGGTGCTCACGATCTTCCTGCAAGGAGACAGTATGTATTTATGTATGATGGAGCTATGGTGCAATCCCATAAGGGGTATCTGATGTACTTGATGCACCAGCTGGATATGATGTCTTATTTTTTATGGAGGCCATATAGATCATGTCATGTTTAGGGTGGGGAGGATGCACATCTTCATTTCTGTCAGTAGAGGAGGTTCTTGATTGGACGTGTGACAAATCATGTTCACAGGATAGATCTACACAACTCCAATAGGATATTGCAATAGTTTGGCAAGCGTTAGGATGTTATTGACTCATAAATATACTTTTCTCAGAGGACAAGGGATGTTACTCTATGAGGAGCCATGATCTCTATGCATGCTACGAGGACCAAGTTTGATGGTCTTGGACCTATTGCATGGACATGACAGTCAACCATTGTGGATGCAGGTATATCTATTGTTTGTTGTCTTCCATGTTTGATAGATGCTCTTTGTTAGGTTCATTTGATGTAGATATTTTTGATACTTTGTTATGCTTTTTTATCCATGTGGTACTGTAACTGAACCTTGTTTATTCATAGGCACAACTCCACAGTTTGATTCTTAGTGGAAGAAAACCTAGCCTGTTGCTCTTATGGATGTGATATGTCCAGTGACCAGTTTCATTATGAGGAGGCGCCGATAGAGGGGTGGAAAAGATGGTGGAAGAGATGGGGGAGAGATGGGGGAAGAGATGGTGGGAGAGGAGGAGGATGATGGGGAGGTAGGGGTGGTGGTCAAGGTGGTGGGAGAGGATGAGGTAGGGGTGGAGGTACAAATAGGGATGGTGGTTAGGGTAGCAGTGATGATGATGATCTTGATACTGGGCAGGGTGGAGTGGGAGTGAGGACCAGAGGTGGGGGCCCCAGGGTGGGTGGATGAGTGGGTGGTCAGGCCGGTACTTCTACTCGAGTAGGATTGGGTATTGTTTTAGAGGATGAGTAGAGGATGGAGGAGGAGGGTCCTCAACTTTTTAGGAGGGTGATGAGATGCATAGATGATATCCCTACCAAGAGAGTGGGGGAGAGGGGAGAGGAGAGAGGAGAGGAGAGGGATGATGAGATGGTGGAGGTGGAGGAGATTGGGTCAGAGTCCTCTGCTTCTAGTAGCATCAACAACAACAATGGGAGTGGTAGCGAGAGCAGTGAGGAGGATTCATGGGTGGTTAGGGATGAGGGCTTGAGAGGGACTGGGGAGGTAGGCAAGATGGGTGTTTCTATGGGTGGGAAAGATGATGATCCCTCTAAGGTCCTACATTTGACATAAGAGATAGTTGATCTGTGGCTTAGATTGGCGGCCTTAGTGGCACAGACTATAGTTTTGGAGTGCAGGGTTACAACGACTGAGAGAAGGGCTACAACAACTGAGATCAAGGAGAGACAGGTTCATGCAGATGTCACAGCCTACTTGGATAGCATTCAAAATCTATCTTTGAGGGATGCCCATGATTGGCTTTGGAGATCGGGTCATGAGGTGCAGAGGGAGATTGAGTACTAGCGGCAAAATTACGAGGATGTTGTTCCTTCTACCCAGCGTCTTCCCAGTTATAGTGCTTCTTAGAGATCCAATAAAGAACAATGATCTTAGAGTAGTGGTGTGATTAGAGATCCCTTACAGTAGCAGAGGGAAGGACCTGATATGCCACCCCCTTGTCCACCTGGCGACAAGGGTGGGGGTAGCACCTGTTGACTCATTTTGTAGCATTAGTAGCATTGTGTATCATGTTGTACCATTTTTGTATCGATGATGCACCGATATTTATAGAGTTTTATGTTGATCACCTTCTTATGTGAGACTTGCGACTGTTCCTTTGTACCCACACACACACACACACACACACACATATACGAGATGCATCCTTATGATTCTATGTGATGTGTAGTTTACTTTATATATGTATGGTTTTATATGATGATGCAGTTTATGAGATGCTTTAATGTTTTATGCAGTCTATATGGTTTTTAAATATGCAAACTCTTGATGTATGACTTTTACTTTCCTTATGATGCTGACATATGTTTGCAGGATGGTTTTTATGTATGAATGCACTTTATATGATGATGTTTAAATGGATGCATTGATTTAATGATTAATTATATGATATATGCACATGTTTTCTTTTCTTTTCTTATGCAAATAAATGAATGCAATCTACTAAGCACAAAATATTTGAGTACATGCATGTGCTAGTTAGAAGAATGTTAGTGAGAAGTTACCTCTGGAACCGATTGATAGATTTGATAGTGAACCCAAGTCGTTGTCGTGTTTTCCAAATTTGTTCATCATTTCACCTTATTATGAAATGAAAGAGAGTCAAATGCACCTAGAAATGAACATCTAGTTACTGCTATGATCTCGGAAAAAACTGAAGGAGATAAAAAGATAACTGAATAGAAAAGAGAATCAGATGCACCTAGATATTGACCATCTGGATACCTCTATGATCTCTTGTACTGAACACGAGCATGAAAAATATAAAAGTAAAGATAGAGAATCAAATGCACCCAGATATTGACCATCTGGATACCGCTATGATTCCCTGATAACAACAAGCTGATAAGAGATAAGGAATGTTTAATTCATTCCCAGGGTTAAGCTCAGATTATGGAATTGCATGGCTTCTAGATGTGTGACAAATCCTATCACATTTATCTTGAATTATCATTACCCCATAATTGAATTGAAACAGTCCACAAAAAATAATCAAAGAAAACAAGATCATGATCCATCATAGTTACTCTCATCACCCAGCGGTATCCTTGAGTAGCGTAAGAACATGATCACAAAAGATAAACTAACAATAAACTGACATTACTAACCTAGTCAACAGTTCGTTGTTCCTTGATTTTTCTTGATTTTGATGTTGTTTGTGTCTGGTTTCAGGAATGGATGACTCATATAAGACTGATCTGTCTAGTTTTGAGCGTATATGTCACTGTGTAAGACAATTGATATTTTAATTTGATGATTGATTGCATCATTGATTTGATAACAGATTGGATTGGTGATAAAGCTGAGTCATATGAGTCCTTTGTGGATTTGCGAAGCTCATGGTCTTGACAATTGATTGATTGTTTGATCGTCTTTCACTTATTGTTAACATAGAGGATATATTGCTGAGATTTTGCAAAATTTGAGATTTTGATGTCGATTGATTTCTTTAGGATGTTTTTCGATGTTTTTGGAATCTTTGATGACTTTTTACTCTTTTTAGGGTTTTTTTCAGGTCTTTTTAGAATTTTTAGTTTTTTTTCCAGGACATTTTAGAATTGCCCCTAGTCTGGTGAACCAGTGCAAGTCTTGGATATGCATGATGCTCGTAGGGGATTTTTCTTTTGAAAATTGCTTAGGGTACTCAATCTTGCATGTTGGGAGTAGAAGATTTGATATTTAGGAGTTCATTGATGGTGAATTGAGACCATAACACTTGGCACCTATTTGCCAGGTTTTCACCAAGGTACCTGCTCAATAGTGCCTATTTGCCAAGTTTTAATTGAGAGAGCGATTGTGTTTCTCTTTACTTTTTTTGTCGCCAAGGTGCCTGTTTTCCAGGTTTTCACCAAGGTAACTTTTGTATTTTTTGATGTTTAGTACTTTTCAGGATCTTTTCAGATACGTTCCCTTGACCTTGAGATCTAAAACATAGAACCTTTTCAGGTGCATGTTGTTGATATAACCTGGGAGCTGATCTCCTTCTTGAGTTGTTGGTTGATATTCTCTAGTGTTTCTTGATGTGATGATGATGTAGGGTCCTAGCCATTTAGGCTCAAACTTTCCTGGTTTAACTCTTTCTGCTTGGTTCTTTTGATTCTCCATGAGGACAAGATCTCCTACCTAAAAAGTTTGTGGTCTGATCTTCTTGTGATAGTTTCTTCTAAGGGGATTCTGATAGCCTTGTAAGTGATTGAGTGCATTATGTCTTCTCTCATCCAACAATTCTAGTTCATTGAGTCTTTCTACTATGTATTCTTCATCCAAAATGATGTGCTTGAGTGAGATTATAAGGGAGGGAATTTCAAATTTGAGGGGTAGGACCGCCTCTAAACCATATACTAGGGAAAGTGGTGTTGCTCTTGTACGTGTTATCACACTGGTTCTGTATGCCCATAGCACAGGACTGAGCTACAAATGTCAGTATCGCCCTGATTCATTGACCATTTTCTTTAAGATCTTGAGGATGGTTTTGTTTGTCGCTTCTTCTAGGGAAAATGGTGTTGCTCTTGTATGTGTTGTCACACTGGTTCTGTATGCCCATAGCACAGGACTGAGCTACAAATGTCAGTCTCGCCCTGATTCATTGACCATTTTCTTTAAGATCTTGAGGATGGTTTTGTTTGTCGCTTCTTCTTGTCCATTCCCTTGGGGATAGTAGAATGAAGAGAAACCTTGCTTTATGTGGAACTTCTCACAAAGATCACCCATATCTTGATTTTGGAAAAGTGTACCATGATCAGTGAGTATGGTTTGAGGGATTCCATATTGACAAATGATGTAGTTTTGTATGAACATGGAGATTTGGTTACCAATAATATAGGTGAGAGGAATTGCTTCCACCCATTTGGTGAAGTACTCTATTGCTGTAATAATGTACTTGCAACCATTAGAAGATGTTGGTGTAATCTTCCCTATTAAGTCCAATCCCCATTTTGAAAATGGCCATGGTGAAGTAATTGGGTTGAGTTCTTGAGCTGGTGCATGGATAAGATCTCCATGAATCTAGCATTGGTGACACCTTTGCACATGTTTATTAGCATCTGTCTCTACTGTGGGCCAGTAGTATCCAATTCTGATGATCTTCTTTGCCAAACTATTGCCCCCTAAGTGGTTCCACAAGTTCCTTGATGTACCTCATACAAGGCTCTCTGGGATTTTACGGAAGTAAGACATCATAAAAGCGTTCCATCTAGACCTCTTCTATAAAGAGTATTAACGAGAAGGGTGTACCTAGAGGATTTTTGGATGAGGGGCTTCTTTTGGTTCCTAGATAGGTCAGGTGGTAGGGTTGTGTTTTTGAGGTAGTTATATACATCATGTTACTAGGGTGTTTCAGGACCAACAAGGACACACACTGATTCTATGATTAGAGCTTGATATGTCAGTATCACTAATTGTTCTACCAGAAATTGGAATTTGGTTTCATAACCTGACATGTCGATCAAGGATGCTATAGTAGCCATTGCATCCGCTGCTTTGTTTTGAACTCTTGGAACCTATTTGAATACAATGAAATGAAAAGAAGCTTGCAGCTTATCTATCATCTCTCTATATGGGATCACTTTCTCATCTTTTGTCATGTAGTCATTGTTGACTTGACTGATGATCAATTGGGAATCACCATAGACTCTTAAGTTATTGATCCTTCATTGTATAGCTGTCTTTAATCCAATGATTAGATCTTCAGACCTATCTATGTTGTTTGTGCATGGAAAGTTAAGTAGCACCAAAATGTGTTAGGGCCATATCCTGCGCACTTAATTGAACGAGGGTTAGTAGCACCGATTTTCAAAGGGGGGAATCAATCAAAACTACTAAGAATAATAAAATAACAAGAATCAAAGAGGAATAAAAATAGATGAAAACCATGATTCCTGAGGCTTCTATTGTCTTTCTCTACTCCTCAAACGTTGTGTGTGTGGTGCTCAATATTGGTATCGACAACGTCTGTGACTTGGGAGTGTTTGAGAAAATGGTGTTGATATGATCACAAGAATGCTTGATGGTTCTGGCAAGAATCCTGCAGAGTAAGTGTGCACAAAGCTTGAAATCCTAGATCCTTCAAATGGTTGAGAAGGGTTGATAAAATAGATTATGGAAATGATTTGAACGGTTGAGACCGATCCCAAAGATTAGAGAATGAATGGTTGAGATCAAAGGGAACTGGAGAAGTCATTAGTAAACTCCACCTCTTCAACTTGGAGAGAGGAGATAAAGTTTAGTTAACTGAACAACTGATTATGAGTTACCTTTTGAACTGAAGAGGTAGGTGGAGGAAATTGTGCAATCATAGATATGATCAAGAGTTCTCTTTTTTGAACTAAAGAACAAATTTAATTGAATATTTAACTCATTTTTGCAATTAAAGTATTCAACATGTGAGATAATTGAAATCCCTTTTATTTAGAATTGAATTATTGAATAAAATCAAATTAATTGAAAGAAATTAATTTAATTAGAAGAATTAATTAATAAGTTTAATATTTGATTTTAAACTTTCGAAAATTGAACTTTAATTAATTAATGAAGATTAATTAATTAAGGTTAATTAATTATTTAATTAATTTTGTGGATATGATTAAATGATTTGGGGAATGGATTTATAAGAAATAGATGATTAATTAATGATTAAAAAACTATTAATTAATAGATGAAAATTAGTGTTTTAATGTAAAGTCGCAAGTTTGTCCATTTTAGGGTGTCTACAACAATCATCGAATCTTCGATTACGTTGTCGTGGTTTTATTGTTGAGCCTATCTAGGAAGCACATTGTGATAAACCAATCAGATTCAAGCATCTACCTGTAACATAAGTAATTGAGTGATCTATGTCACATGATAATCAATTGTAACAAAACTATAATCATTCTCGAATCATCTCGACTAAGGATTGTTCTATAATGCCCCAATAATTTGTAAATTAAGGAGGTTGGAAGTATTGGAGCTTGGTTCAATAAGGCAAAGAAATAAACAATATTATTTGCAAAGATTTTTCTTTTCTGAGAACAAGACCTTATGACCTTTTGTCTAGGGCTGCATATTGTAACACATATTTTATGGGGCATTCTCTATTGCCTTGGCATGTTTGCTCTTAATAAATCACGGGGACTGTGTACTTAGTGTCTTTTCCTTTTTATTAATCAATGTTTCATTTGTTTAACTCTCATAGGTCTGGTCAAGTCTACGTATGTTCTTTGCAGCCTTCTCCTCAAGAAGAAGGTTTTGAGGAAGTGAGGTCTTCTCTTTTGACCCTCATAAGAACTATTTATCTTTGTTCATAAATAGGGTCTTATACTATGACCCTTGTTAAGGAGAATTGCATTTTCTTTAAAAGTGGTGTGTCTTAATTCAAACCCTTGTAGCTTCCTCCCACACCAAGATATGAATGTGTGAGCCCTATGTTTGCTAACTTTAGCTTCTCATTCTCTTGCCAACAATGAAGGGGACATGGTGCACAATGTCGTGAGTAAGTGACAACACAAAATAATGCCCAAAAAATGAAAAAACCTCGTAAATACCACTTGAAAAATTCCCATCCCATCCAATAAAGCTTTGATTTGATACTTCACCTCCCCTTAGCTTAGGTTGTTTGATTAAAGGTGTACTTACCCCTTTTCCCCAAACACCAAGCATGAAGTGCCAACTTCTAAAATTCTGGAGGTTGTGTTGTAGGACACACCCCATCCCACTCCTGGAACAATTTTGGAATTGGCCCTTGGCCTCTGACGTGAGCCACAAAAAAAGGGGGATCAATAGTTTTTCCTAGCACGCCTTGTCGGACAGAGCTAAACGCATCTGCCAAAGTGCATGCTTTGGTTTTTCAATGCAAATGCAACAAACAAGTGCACGCGATAAGAAGTGGTTAAGGTCCAGTTAGGGTATGGACCCAAATAACTACAACCACACTGACTGGGTTGGTCCTCAACCTTGTCATACAGACCTAGTTCTCAATGCTTGGGAGATGTTACTCAATCTTCAATGTGAGTTGAGGATGATAGAGCTTGAAAGGAAACAAAGTCTCATTTGACATTCCTTGGCATTGTTGGAGGCCTCTGTTGAGGAATCATGTTTGATAGAAGATCCTATCATGGAGGACCAATTTCTACACAAAGAGGTTCCATAAGTTTCATGCCCAATGGAGGATGAACTTGATTGAAGCATTTTTTGGAGTTCTCTTTTTAGTCCTTGATGTCAGACACAATTTTTTTGTTCAAAGGAGGAATGGTGGTTTTGCGCTCAAAACAAAAGATTGAATAAGGACAGCGAGACCCAAAGCTAACACAGTTGAGAAAAGAAGAAAACCTTCCCTAGTTATTTTTGAAGGCTAACAATCTAAGTGTTCTCTCTTTTTCTAAGCTCCCTTGTTTTGTCAAAGATGATGAGATCTCCATTCTGAAAGTGTCAAAAGTTGTAGAGACTTATTTGAAAGAGGCATCATTGTAAGAATATCCTCTTGAGCCCCTTAATGAGAAAAGAGAAGTGAATAATGAGAACATGCAATTTTGGGATGAGCTAGAAGCCTTTTGTACTTCACTATATGAATACATTCCAACCATTCAGATGGGGTCATTCATTGTGTCCCAAGAGATAGAACCACTATTTTCCCAACCTCAGGAACACATGATGCATCTCCCGCTACAACTCATTTAACAAGGATCCACAGGTGCCCAATCAAGTATCATTCAAAACCATTTTCTTGTTAGTTTGTCTAAGTCATGCCCATGTTAGAGCATGAAGAGATTCTTGTCAAATATTTTGAGACATTATCTCTTGTGATCTTAGAGGAAATACCCAAGTTGAGTCATAATGTCGTCACCTCTGACGTATCACACCCAAAAAGGATAACACCCACTTTACCTTTATTTTTCCACAATTTGTTGGAGCCAATAATCTCAAGGAAAAATCTAGGCCACAAAGGTGGCTATTTCCCAAACCCAGTAAATGGCTTCTCTTAAAAAGCTTAGGTTGTTAAATAGTGTAAATAGATAGGTTAAGTTTTATTTGGTGTGTTTCTTTTTCAATTAGCGCTACTGCATAGGGTGACACATTTTTGTGTCCCACATATAGTTGTCAGTCCTTTGTTAGTGCAAAGGAATATTCATGATTATTACCATTGTTTTCTAATTCCCAAATTTTAACTGATGATTTTATTTTATGTTGTATTAATTATTTTTGTTTGTTAAGAGAAAGAGTACAAATGCAACAAATTTTTCCCATTTTTTGCACATTCTTAGAAATGTATCCTCTGTCTCATCATCACTCTGTGTGCGATGATGAGAGCCCATGTTATGATATTTTAATTCTTTATAAAAAAACATTAGAGGTTCATTTTAAGATTTAAAGAATTGAATACTCCAAAGCACAAATAATACAAAATCATATGTAGACACTAAGATAAAATGAGCAAAATTCATACATTAGATTTATCTGTAGTATCTGTGTACATTTCATTTTTTTTGCAAAAACTAATAGATTTTCTCTGTCATTTAAATTTTACATATCATTACATTTTTTTGTGAGAAATTTTTTTTCTTTCAAGATTGGGGTCAAGCATCTCTAGAGATGGTATCGTCATCTCCACAGTCATCTTCTCCTTCTCTTGCATTTTCTTTTGAGTCAGAGGATTCCCTTTGGCTTGACTCGATGAGTGAATCACATGCTTTCTCAAACAGAACCCCCAGGTAGAATTATTTAATCTCCTCCTTGAACAATTCATCATCGAGGTCCAAATATTTCTTCAAAAATTGGACCCCGTGTCATGCATAGAAATGATGTACATCGAGAGGCTAGCAGTGAAAATTCATAAAAAAAGGAATGAATGACACATCCTGTCCCATCTCTAGATAAATCCTCAAGTTAGTTGCTAGAGGCAATCCAACATCGTCTCAAGCCACAACAAGCACATCCTCAAGCCCTCCACGATAAATTTTGCAAAACATACCCACTGCAAGAAACACTATCACATTCCTAGACTCTCCTAGTTCTAGCAAAGAACCTACAAACCTAGATGAAATATTTTTGTTTAGCCTAGAGCGGTCCTCACTATGTAGAAAATCTTCACCTAATACCCATTTTAGGGTAGTGAGAACCAATTTGTCATCCATCCTCAATAATGTAGCCAACCTATCATCGTTTATGAATCCTAGGAAGGGTTCTTGAGGCAATGTGCATGTCAATCTCACATAAGTGTCCAAACTTCCAGACTAAGTTAGTTAATCCTTCACTCTATTTGTCAAAATTTTCTAAATGCTCAATGCCACCTTTTGAATACGTTGCTTTTTTATATAGAGAAGTCATCCATATTCATAGGCATTTTACATTTACTCTGCATTAGAGAGAATGTCACATAGACTTGATAAAAGTACTATCCTCATTTTCTAAGGGTTGTCATCTGTCTATTTCTGGAATTTCAAGCTAGGTTTTGGCTATTGATAGTGTCATTAGAGGAGATCTGTACTCCTTGAAAGCCCAAATAAGTAACTACATTTACTCTCATCTTAAAATCAAATATTACCCTTGAAATCTTTGTGTACTAACACTTTTTTCACAATATTAATATTTAGCATTAATATATGTCATTTCATGAAATTACTGATATGTAGTTGGATTTTGCACGCTTCTCACTTTAATACCTCTACTAATGATGCTAAGATGTCCTTCCACTGTCTGCTAAATAAAAAATCAAAGAGTGTTTTGCTACCACTTTGGCAGCCAATTTGGAAGAATGATGTCACATTCATTCATGCATATTAAATACAAGGAGGTGAAAATTGAAAATAAAATAAAGCATTAAATGCAAAAAACATAAAACTCAAAACTAGGTCATGGTAACAACATTGGAGCTATGGACATTTGGTTGCTAGTAGAGAAATGTTAACGACTATCTAGGCGATAAGCTCATTGTGGCTATAGATATCTGACTAGCAAAAAGACTCTATCTAGTTGGCTACATGAATAATCTCACTTGTGTATTCTAACAGACATGCATAAATGATTTCATCATCTTAGGAAAAGGAGGGATTAACTCCTTCACACAAATCCCTGGGTGATTTATTTTCATCTTTTGGCATATTAATCTAATGTTCATTTAAATGTTGTCATCATCACGACATATCAAATATAAAGTTTCATTACGAAGCCAAAATCAAATTTAGTCACTTGCTTTCCATTCATTGTGTTCCCCTTTCCTATATGGATATTGGTTAGTCATTCTAGATGGTTTGTTTTAGAAATATTATTTTGGCATCTCTAGCTAATGTTGCTTGTGCTTTTATCCCTTGTTCTCTTTTAGTGTTTTCATTGTGTAGTTGGTGTCATACCTTGAGTCCTCTAGTTTGACCTATGCCTTGTTATAATGTTTTGGCTTTCTCAAAAAATCTATGATCTTCACTCTTTGCATGCAAGTTTCTGTCACCCCAGACAACTGTCCAAGCAACTCATGGAGATAACCAATCTAAGAAATCTAAACTGAGTTGACTCTCAACCCAATGAATAAGGTTATGGTCTATGCAACCAAATTTTCTAAGGTTTTCTCTTGGTGGGTCAATATTCCCAAAGGTTGCCAAAATGTAGACTCCTTCTACATCACCTTAAACACCTTCTATGTTTACCTTTGGTCTTTGATCTTGCAGAGCAGCTTACAAGCTTTCAAAATTTGACATTGATTAACACATGTCATCCTAGTGGGGTTTCTAAACACTCTACAAGGGATGAACCTTTTCAAGCTTCCACTAGCTCACCACGTGTTCCCTACGACACTGTAGCTTCAACACGGTCTGCTGACGCATCTTCAGGAAATATTTTTTCCTGAGGGAAACTTCATGACTAACAACTTTCTAGATATCTATTCTATTTTCGATGTTAAAAATGGCTTGTGCATTCATAAAATATTTGATCAAGCCATCATGGTTTTGTGGCTGAGCCTATCTAGCAAGCACATTGTGATAAACCAATCAGATTCAAGCATCTACCTGTAGCACAAGGAATTGAGTGATCCATGCTTATTTTATTGGCATGTTGATCGATTGTAATATAATTGTAATCATTCTAAGATCATCTCAGTTGTGGTTTGTTCTATAAATCCCCAATTATTTTTAAATTAAGGAGGTTGGAAGTATTGGACCCTGGTTCAATAAGGCGAAGAAATAAACTGTATTATTTGTAGAGATTCTACTTTTTGAGAACAAGAGCCTATGGCCTTTTGTCCAAGGGTGAATACTATAACACACATTTTCTAGGCCATTCTCTCTAACCTTGATGTGTTTTCTATTAATAAATAATGGAGACTATGTACTCAGAGCATTTTCCTTTTTGTTAATCAATGTTTCATGTGTTGAACTCTCATAGGTTTGGTATAGTCTGTGTATGTTCTTTACATCTTTCTCCTCAGGAAGAAGGTTTTTAGGAAGTGAGGTATTCTCTTTAGACCCTTATAAGAACTATTTATTAATATTCATATATAGGATCTTATACCATATCCCTTTTTAGGAGAATTGCATTTTATTTAGGAGTGATGTACCTTAATTCAGACCCTTGTAGATGCCTCCCACGACAAGATATGAATCTGTGAGCCATTGTATGATGACTTTGGATTATGGTTCTCCTGCTAATATTGAAGGGAACTTGGTTCACTGTGTTGTGAGTGAGTGATGACACATAAATATTCCTAGAGAAGGAATAAACCTTATAAATATCACTTGAAAAATTCTAAGCCCGTACAACAAAGCTTTGATTCGGTGCTTTGCCTCCCCTTAGCTTAGGTTGTTTGATTAAAGGTGACTTAACAATGCAGATGCTTATGGATTAAATTGTGTAAACATTTTTTTGCATCAAATTTGTAGTTCACACTCTGTGATCCATCATCACTTTCTTGGCTCTCTTCATCCTGATGATGGATCACAAAGTGTGAGCCAAAATGTTGATGTAAACAATTGTTTACACAATTTAATCCAGAAGCATCTACATTAATATTTCATGGATTGTGGAAGTATGTTGTCACTAAAGCTAACCTTTCTCCCTTTTCCCCAAACACCAACCATGAAGAGACAACTTCTAAAATCTTATAGGTTGTGTTGTAGGATGCACCCCATCCCACCCTTGCAACACTTTTGGAATTTTCTCTAGGCCCCCGATGTGAGTCACAAGAAAAGAGGGATCAACAAGTGGGATTAGCACTCCCTGAGGTTTTCGGTTAGTTAGAACTTACCACATTGTTATTGGGGGTGATGTTCCCTTATTGGTTGTTACATGGGCACTGGTTGTTATTGTTATACCATAGACCTAAGTTCTGGTAATTCTTTTTGTCTTGGTAGTTGTTGCCCTGTTTCTAAGAGGGACTGGGGTTCTATAGAACTAATGATCCAAGCTTCATTTGGCTGAACTTAGATGTGACCTAAGTCAACATGTTCTTCAGGGCATCCATCTCTGTAGTTAAATGGTTTGTCTGGTCATAGGGTGGTAGAGGTGGGACCTGGTTGGAAACCATGATGTGGGTTGTGGTCTAGATAGAGCAACCAGTTAGAAGAAAGAACTTCCAAGCATCGTGGGTGTGATGAGTTTGTTCTATGACCAAGGATATTTACTCATCAAGTTCAGATGTGCTTTTTAGTTATGCACATACTAGGGCACCGAATTCATCATTGGGTCACCCACCATGGCATTTGGGTTATACTTGGTCACCTGAGGGTAGCCCTCGAGTTTCATGTTGAAGGGAAGGAAAATTTACAATACCTTAGTGGGTTTGATTTAGCTCTTGGTTGATCCATAGAGCTAAGGCATATACCTTGGAAATGGTATCTTGGTTGACAAATTCTATTGTCTGAGTTAGTATGGTTGAGACCAAGGGATTGGGAGTGTTTAGGTAGGTCTAGATTGCAGCGAGCTATGCTATGATGAAGGGATAGGTTAGCCTCTTATAGGCTCATTAGTTGTAGAGAAGAGATACAGAATAAGAATAGAGCATCAAAGAATTTGACTAAGCATTTTTGAGTATTGCATATCACAGGTCATTTACTATTGTTGTTTTTTGGTGCAGGAGCACCTAAGTAGGATAAGTGTGCAATGTAACCTAGGGCTTATTTTGATGTTTTGGCTTGTAGTGGTTCTATCCAAACAACTAGGTTAATAAAGGGACTAAAAGTCCTAGTGTGTAGTGTGTGGAGTGAGAGGATGTCTATTTAGGTCCTTAGTGACCTTTGAGTCCAATCTAGGTCTATTAGGGTGTTTTATGATTTTAGAGCCAAATGTGGCCAAGAAAAGGACTAAAGGTCCTATTTCATGTTTATACACCATAATTAGGGATTTGGGAAAGATTGGACACCTTTTAACCAAGTTTGGATAGCATATCCAAAAAGGTGCAAAAGTTGTCAATGTTGTCATTGACAACATTGACAACATTTGTTGCAAGAATAAAAATTAGAAGGAATTAGTTCCTTAACTGTCTGAAACTGGTGTTTTAGTGCCTTGGTCAACTATTAGAGGCTATCCTTGATCATTTGCAAGGGTTGGCAAGTTTATGTCAGAGTGTGTACAAACTGTGTAATTGAAGAACAACTACAATTTTTTTGTTTTGTGAGGATCTGATATTGTAATGGATTGAATCTACTATTGCAAGAATTTTTTTGGTAATGTAGATGGTTCTAAGAATTTTTGTGGTGGTATTTTGTTAATTTGAATAGTTTTAGTTGCTTTGGTAAAATCTTTTAGTTTCTGTCTTGTCCCTGGTTTGAATTGACCACTATAAGAAAATGGGGTCATAGATCCATTTTCCACCATGGCACTTGCACGGGCTCTTGGATTATGTAAGGTGACTCCATGTACATTATGTATAGTGAAGGAGGGGCCCAATAAAGTATGGAAGCTATTTATAACGTGATGCCCTAGGCAAGCGAGAGATGCACGACTAGGGATCACCAACAGTTGCAGAGCATTTTAGAGGGATTAAAATAATTCATTGCTTCAATCAAGCATTGTGGGAAGGTAGTATGTTGAGTGAAGGAACCCTAAATCAGAGGAGAATTTTGGGTGAGTTTTTTTGCAAGCCATGATAATCAATTTCTTGTGCAAACTGTGAAAAGGACCTAAAACCCTAAATTTTAGGCATGTTTGTAGGAGGTACTGTATGGACACCTCTGGAAGCCAAGACCTAGAAAATACTTAGGTTCTTGAAAAAGGGTATTAGGATATGGTATTATTTTTCTAACTTGTTAAGGGTTTTTACAAGTTATTGCAGAAAAGGAGCCTAACTAGGCCTAATGCTAGTAGCCCTCTTTTGGGTGTAATTGACTTGGAATTTGGAACGCGTTGAGGGTTTCAATCCCAAAGCTGTTTGGGGACATTGGAATTAGTCCAATAAACAATCTTGAAGACTACCTTTCCACATGGAAGAGTTTGGGATCAATTTGGATCAGTTTGTGCAGATGGAGCAAGAAAGGCCATTTGAAGCCTAGGAAGGAGCATGGTGAGTTTTGATTCTACATTGTTGGTGTTCACTAGTTGAAAGGATTAGGATCTTGTGAGAAGAATCATAAGGAGGATAGGATTAGGTGAATAACCCTAGTATTTCAATACAGTGGCCTAGGAGACCCTAGAGGAATCTAGGGAGAAGCAAGACTAGTGTTACATCAGAGTGGTATCAGAGCAAGTTGAGAAACTTGGGAAGTTAGTGCATGTCAGGAGCTACTGGAGAATCAGTAGGAGAGTCAAAGATGGTGACAAATTGATGTAGGAGCATCCTGGGTGTAGGGGAAATCTTGCATCACCCAAAAATATGTGTTTTTCTATTCAATAAGGGCTATTTTGTACAAAGCTGCTATTTTTGGAAACTTACTATTTTTAGTAAGTTGGTCATTTGAACTCAAAATGTTCTAAT
>MU224708.1:1674665-1696680 GCA_018584345.1 Thuja plicata
CATCAATATTGGCGAAGTTATTAAGGATTTACTGTTGAGATTTTAGGGTGCAAAACCTTTGAGCTCAATTTTTAGGACCTTAGAGGCTCCAGATCGAGGTCGAACCCCTGGCTAATTGACGCTTCGCGACTTAGGCATGGTAGATCGCGATCTCCCCTTTCTGAAAAGTGGTTATAATAGCCAATCGGAGCTATGGTTCAAAAGTTATGGCTTTCGGAAGTTGGGCTACCTAATCTCATGTTTTGTAAATATTTAAAGTCGACCCTTTTGTAATAAAATTGAAAAATAATTAAATGCTAAGGGTAGTCGGCCTTAATGGCTAGATTTCTGGAACCTTCTCGGGTGGTGGAAAATTGCCTATTTAAGGAAGGCCCATGGTGTTTTCTAGGGCAGTTCTAGGTGGTTATTTGAGGCTTTGTCCTACAGATTATTGTAAGGGATGCCCATGTGGCTTTTGATATTGTAATTCTGAAGTTTGTAATTCCACATTTGTGGAGCCAATAAGAAGCCAATTTTCTATTCTTGCAAATTTCTGTTGTTTCTCTTTGTTTTTGTCATGTACTTGTGGTATTAAGGGGAGTCCCCTTCATCACAAATGTAGAATTAGCTAAGGAATTTGATGAGAAAAAGGAGAGGAATCGACTCCTTGAAGTAGCCTTAGAAGGGATGAAGTTGAGGCTGGAGGAAGTTGCTAATGAAGCAGCTAGAAGTAGAGAAGTGATAGGGGAAAGAAGCTTGCTGAGGAAGACATTATTCCAGAACCTGATCCTATCTTAAATGAAGAGCCATTCTTGAAGGCCATAAAAGCATTAGGTGGCAAAGTATTAGAAGGAATCCCTTTGTTTAGTGGCAAGATGGATATTGAAGTAGTAATGGATTGGATAGAGGGAATGGAGAACTATTTTGAATGTGAGGGTGTGATCGAAACCCAAAAGCTTAAGGTGGCCAAGTCTAGACTTAGAGGGTCAGCTTTGAATTGGTGGAAATACCTTCAGGATGAGAGGGTAAGAATGGGGAAGCAACCAATAGAAAATTGGAATGCCACAGTGACTAAGTTGAAGGAGAATTATCTCCCGGAGGATTATGAAATCCAACTCCATAGAAAGAGACAAAACTTGAAACAAAAGGACCTAGATGTGGCCTCATACACTGAGGAATTCCAAAGATTGTGTCTAAGGTCTGAATTGCAAGAAGAGGAGTCAATCAAAGTGGCTAGATACTTGGGTGGATTGAAGTGGAACATCCAAGAGGATATTAGCCTATGGACTCCAACTACAATACAAAAGTGTCATCAATTGGCCATAAGAGTGGAGGAGAAGAACAAGAAGAAGGGTGACTCTAGACTCAAGAATAACAAAGGTAGAGGAAGAGACCAAAGGGGTCAAAGAGGAGGCTACCGAGGCAGAGGTAGTGAGAAAAGGTCACAAGGAGAGAACAAGTAGACAGAGCAGCAGACTGAAAGTAGTTCAAGAGGAGGCTATAACAGAGGCAGGCGTAATCATGGTGGTCCTAACAGAGGAAGAGGAGGTAGGAGTAGTTCTTACTTTGCAACCATGAAGTGTTATTATTGTGGGCAATTAGGCCATCCAGCCTATAGATGTCCTGACAAACCTTCTATAGAAAACAGTGGCAAAGGGTAGCATATGCTCATGAGGACACTTCAAGTGTCAAAGCCCCTGATATTGACCATCTAGATTTAGAGATGGGAGAGAACTTGATGTTTAGGAGAGTACTAATAACACAACCAATCAAGGATGAACCCAAACATAGGAGGGCCTTGTTTAGAATTAGATGCACAATTCTTGGTAAGGTTTGTAAAGTGATTGTGGACTCTAGATCCATAGATAATATCATCTCAGAGGAGGCAGTAGTGAAAATCAAGGTAGCCAAGATACCTCATGTGAATCCTTATAAAGTGACATGGCTCAACAAAGGCCAAAGTGTTTTGCTAAATGAGCAAACATGGGTTGAGTGTTTAATTGTAGGGTACAAGGATAGACTACTTTGTGACATCCTACCAATGGATGCTTTCCATTTTCTACTAGGGAGGCCTTGGTATTTTGATAATGGGGCAGTATATGATGGGAAGGAGAATTCCATCACCTTCAAGAAAGGAGGGAAGACTTTCAAGATTCAGTATTTGCTAGAAGATGAAGAACCGCAGTCAAAGACTCCTAATATCATGTTGTGTAGTGGGAAGGAGTTTGTGAAAGATATCAAAGGTGATGAGAAAGAGGGGTATGCCATTGTGCTAAGAACCAAGGAGGAAGAAAAACTAGTGAAGGAGCCCTTATCACCAGAGGTGCATGAATTGCTTGTGAAGTACAAGGACATAGTGAGTGATGACACTCCTATAACCCTACCACCTAAGAGGGTAATAAGTCACCAAATAGACTTTGTGCTAGGGGTATATCTGCCCAATAAGGTAGCATACAAGCTTACTCCTAATTAGAACTTGGAGGTAGCCAGACAAGTACAAGAACTCTTGGATCAAGGCTTGATCAAGAAGAGTATTATCCCTTGTGCACTCCCGGTTGTGTTGGAATCCAAGAAGGGAGGAAAATGGATACTATGCACAGACTCAAGGGCTATAAATAGGATCACAATAAGGTATAGGTTCCAGATACCAAGGATAGAGGATCTCATGTAATGCCTTGGAGGGGAAATGTACTTTACCAAGTTGGACTTGAAGAGCTGGGTATCACCAAATCAGGGTGAAGGTGATGAATGGAAAATGACATTCAAGACCACAGATGGGTTATATGAATGGTTGGTCATGCCATTTGGCCTCTCTAATGCCCCAACCACATTCATGAGGCTCATGTATGAGGTGCTCAAGGGCTTCATAGGGAAGTTTGTGGTGGTATATCTTGATGATACACTGATTTTTAGCAAGACAAGAGAGGAGCATATCAAACATGTAGAGGTAGTATTGAAGAGGTTGCATGAAGAGAAATTGGCTATCAACCTTGAAAAGTGTGAGTTCTTTAAACAAGAACTAGTGTATTTGGGCTTTGTAGTGTCCAAAGGGTCTTTGAAGATGGACCAAGACAAGGTTATTGCTATCCTAAACTGGCCTCCACCTACCACAGCCATAGAGGTAAGGAGTTTTCATGGCCTTGCACAATTTTATAGGAATTTTATTTGGAATTTCAGTGGGATATGTGCATCATTGATGGATATTATTAAGGGTGGGGTCAAAAATAAGTTTAGGTGGACCTTAGAGGTAGAGAAAGCCTTTGAGATGTTAAAAAAAACAAGTGGCTACTCAACCTGTCCTACAATTGCCAAGCTTTGAGAAATTGTTCACCATTGAGTGTGATGCAAGTGAGGTGGTAGTAGGAGGTGTACTAAGTCAATAAGGTAGGCCAATTACCTACTTTAGTGAGAAATTAAATGAGGCAAAGAAGATATATTCTTAATATGATTTGGAACTATATGCTTTAGTTTAGTCCCTTAGAAAATGGAGGCATTATCTATTGCCTAAAGAGTTTGTGGTATTTACTGACAGTCAAGCTCTTAGCTACATAAATACTCAAGAGAAACTAATCAATAGACACTTGAAATGGATGGAGTATTTACAAGCATATACCTTTACTATAAAGCATAAGAAGGGACAACTCAATAAGGTTGCATATGCCTTAAGTCAGAGGTTACATACAGTCCAAGAATTCCAACTAAATAGTATTGGCATTGATAGTTTCAGAGACTTATACAAGGCAGATGAGGACTTTGGGGAAGCTTATAAGGTATGTGTTGAATTTAAAAACAATTTTCATAGCAAGTTCTCAAAGTTTACTTTACAAAATGGACTGTTATTCAGGGGTAACCAGTTATGTGTGCCAAGAGGTTCTATGAGGATGAATCTTATACAGAACAAACATAATGGATCTCTAAGTGGTCACTTTGGTATGAACAAGACATTAGAGCTTGTTCAAAGGTTCTACCATTGGCCAAAGTTAGTGAAAGATGTCACCAAATATGTGGAGCAATGTGTTGTTTGCATGAAGGCAAAAGGAGGAATGAGTAATGCAGGGTTGTATCAGCCTTTACTAGTCCCTAACCGACCATGGGAGTGTGTGATTATGGATTTTATTATAGGCCTACCCAAAACCAAGCAGGGGTATGATAGCATTTATGTAGTTGTTGATAGATTTAGTAAAATAGGGCATTTCATTCCATGTAAGACTACTAATGATGCTAGCCACATAGCCTATTTTTTCTTTAAGGAGATTGCGAGGATTCATGGTCTTCTATTGAGCAGAGTATCAGATAGGGATGTGAAATTTATGAGCCATTTTTGGAGGAAATTATGGACTAGGTTGGGTACCGATCTATCTTTTGGTTCAGCTTACCACCCTTAGAATGATGGCCAAAATGAGGTGGTAAATAGGGTGTTGGCTAACCTATTGAGGTGCCTAACTAAGGAGTATGGGCAGACCTGGGATGTGGTCATTCCCCAAGAAAAATATACTTACAATTAAAGTAAGAACAAAATGACAGGAAGAAGCCCATTTGAGGTGGTATATGGGATGCACCCTAGAGGTGTTTGTGAGCTTTGGGATCTTGGAGGTATGGAGTATAGAAGTGGGCATGCTGAGGACTTCGCCCATACTATGAAGGAGATACAAGAGCAAGTCAAGAAGAAAATCCAAGACAGTCAACAAAAGTTGAAGCTAAAAGTGGATGAAAAGAGGAGAGATGTTCAGTTTAAGGTGGGTGACTATGTGATGGTTCACTTAAACAAATCAAGGCTACAGAAAGGTGTCCCTACCAAACTTCATATGAAAATGGTGAGACCTTGCAAAATCTTTGCCAAATATGGGGCTAATGCCTATAAGATAGACTTAACATCAAACTTGAGCATATCTCTGATGTTCAATGTGCGGGACTTAATCTAGTTCAGAGAGAAGATAGATGAGATCAGTCAGGGAATTCATGGAATCAGTGAGGATGTTGAGGCTATTGTATTGCCTCCTAAACCACAGATGGTAACTGAAAAATTTCTGGACTCCAAGGTTAAGAAGACTACAAGGCATAAGGTCTATATGGAAAACTTGATTCAGTGGAAGGATATACCAGAGTTAGAGGCCTCATGGATTACAGAGGCAGACTTCAAGAAGGTGGGCATTTCAGAGGATATCTTGTCCACAGGAGTGACATAGGTTTTCTTGTTGGGAAGTATGGTGCAGGAGCACCTAGGTAGGCTAAGTGTGCAATGTAACCTAGGGCTTCTTTTGATGTTTTGGATTGTAGTGGTTCTAGCCAAACCAATAGGTTAATAAAGGGACTAAAAGTTCTAGTGTGTAGTGTGTGGAGTGAGAGGATGCCTATTTAGGTCCTTAGTCACCTTTGAGTCCAATCTAGGTCTATTAGGGTATTTTATGATTTTAGTGCCAAATGTGGCCAAGAAAAGGACTAAAGGTCCTATTTCATGTTTATACACCATAATTAGGGATTTGGGAAATACTGGACACCTTTTGACCAAGTTTGGATAGCATATCCAAAGAGTTGCAAAAGCTGTCAATGTTGTCATTGACAACATTGACAACATTTGTTGCAAGAATACAAATTCTAAGGAATTAGTTCCTTAACTGTCTGAAACCGGTATTTAAGTGCCTTGTTCAACTATAAGAGGGTATCCTTGATCATTTGCAAGGGTTGGCAAGTTTATGTCAGAGTGTATATGGACTGTGTAATTGAAGAACAATTATAGTTTTTGTGTTTTGTGAGGATCTGATATTGTAATGGATTGAATCTACTATTGTAAGCATTCTTTTTGGTAATGTATATGGTTCTAAGACTTTGTGTGGTGCTAGTTTGTTAATTTGAATATTTTTACTTGCTTTGGTAAAATCTTTTAGTTTCTGTCCTGTCGCTAGTTTGAATTGAGCATTGTATGCAAATGGGGTCATAGATCCATTTTCCACCGTGGAACTTACATGGGCTCTTGGATTATGGAATATGACTCCATGTAAGTTATGTACAGTGAAGGAGGGGCCCAAGAAAGTATGGCAACTATTTATAAGGTGATGCCCTAGGCGAGCTAGAGATGCATGGCTAGGGATCACTAGCAGTTGTAGAGCATTTTAGAGGGATTGAAAGCATTCATTTATTCAATAAATCATTGTGGGAAGGTATTATGTTGAGTTAAGGAGCCCTAACTCGGAGGAGAAGCTTGGGTGAGTTGTTTTGCAAGCCAAGATAATCAATTTCTTGTGCAGACTGTGGAAAAGACCTAAAACCCTAAATTTTGTAGGAGGTACTATACAAACACCTCTGGAAGCCAAGACCTAGAAAATACTTAGGTTCTTGAAAAATGGAATCAAGATATGGTATTATTTTTTTGACTTGTTAAGGGTTTTTACAAGTTATTGCATAAAAGGAGCCTAACTAGGCCTAATGCTAGTAGCCCTCTTTTGGTTGTAATTGACTTGGAATTTGGGACTCGTTGAGGGTTTCAATCCTAAAGCTACTTGGGGACATTGGAATTAGTCCAATAAACAATCTTGAAGACTACTTTTCCACGTGGAAGAGTTTGGGATCCACTTGGATCAGTTTGTGTAGATGGAGCAAGAAAGGCCATTTAAAGCCTAGGAAGGAGCATGGTGAGTTTTGATTCTACATTGTTGGTGTTCACTAGTTGAAAGGATTAGGATCTTGTGAGAAGAATAATAAGGAGGATAGGGTTAGGTGAAGAACCCTAGTAGGTCAATAGAGTGGCCTAGGAGACCCTAGAGGAAGATAGAGAGAATAAAGACTAGTGTTACATCATTTTCTAATAGTTTCAACAAGTTAAAATCCCTCAGTAGGGTAGTCTCTAGCAAGACTTTATTGTAAATCCTTTAACAAGGTGAACACTGTAATAGTGGGATTAAATCCTCTAACAAGGTAGTCTATAATTAAACTGAAGATACTTCTAACAATGTATTAGTCACTCCTAATAGGGTGAGTCACCCAGAAAGTGACATTTTGTAAAGCTCCTAACAAAGTGGCTCACTTTTTTCTACTGCAGTTAGAAGATTGTGGGTGTAATCCCCACCATGGTTTTTCCCTCTGACCAAGGGCTTCAATGATAAAATTATAAGCGTTATGAGTGTGCTTGTGTTTTCATTTTATTCATTTCTATTTTACTTTACTAGTGTAATTTTATACTTTATAGTGTGGAAGTTTCTTTTGCTACTATTTAGAGGTTTAAGTAAAAGTTTGAAAGATGTAAGGAAACTAATTCACCACCCTCTCAGTACCTATTATTTCCAATAGGAGCATCTAGAGAAGGCTCATAATAGGGAAACAAAAATGAATAAAGTTATCAATGAATTATACTTTGAAAGGGAAACATTTCAAAATGAGATAAAGAAATTAAAAGGTAACGACCAAAGAAAATCTTTGGTACAACATAAAGATACACCTTCCACACCTGTTGATGTGACACATGATAAAGTGTCAAAAGAAAATAAAAATAAATATGAAGAGGAAAATGACCAATTGAGAAGCTTAAATGAGATGCTTTTACAGGAAATTCCCAGACAAAGACTAAATTTCGTGGAACAAATATTTGCACACATTGTTGATCTAGTGATCAGTAAATGTGATGAAGTATATGATATGTATTAGGTTTTATATGGACATGTTGTAAATATTTGACAAACATAAGCTAAAACTGAAATAATTTTCTAGGATATGGAAGCCTTCTCATTTTGATTTGATCAAGCTTAGTGAAGTTACTCAAAGATATCCAGATGGTCCTAAAGAGATAAAGGAAACAGAGGAAATGATTGATGCAATTATAAAATAAATTGGATATATAGAGCAAGAGGAAGGGATAACTAAGGAGAAAATATCCTCCTTCCATACTGTTAAACATTGATCATTTATTAAACTTGTTGATAAAGAAGGCCATGTTAAGAGTCTAGAGGAATGGAAGATAGAATTTAAAGACATGGTTCCAAAAGTCATATGTCACTTGAAAGAGGATAAATATTTTAGCATCAAGGGTTTCAACATGTTCTTGGACATAGTTGTGGTATTAGAAAATAGATTCTCAAAGTTTGTGATTGAATTCAGGGCTATAACCAGTAAGAAATGGAAAGGTCACTTGCTCAACATGTCAAACATCCTCCATAACTAATGGCCAACTCATGTTCAAATTTTAGAATGGGTTGATGTGTATCTGAAGCCTATTAGAAAGGGATCCCAAAGGAAAGAACAAGCATCTGAAGAAAAATAGCAAGTTGGAAAAGGATTACATAATGAATCATACCTTGGGGTCACTGTTCCCTCATTTGAATCATAATGTTCCTTTGTTCTAATTATGTTTTCACCTTTTTAATGTGACATGTCATAGTTTTAAGGTTGTTATGGTGTCTGTTAAGTTATGAAAAGGTGTGATTGTAAATATTTTGAAGCTTTTCACTTCTCCTAGTTTTATATAAAGGAGAAACCATAACTTTGTAGAAGGGGAGAACATATGATATAGAATACAGACAATAGATACAAGAGAATAGAAGGAAGCTATAAAAAAATCCATGTACCAAGAATTTTAGAATTAGTACAAAGACTTAGTTTATTTATCTTTAACTATGGTGTGGATAATTTTCTTATCAAGTTAGTTCTTTGTGATAGTTAATTCAAGGAATTAATTGCCATTTTAAATTCTTGTGCAAAGAAATTATTTACTTTCACAATAATTTGAATATTAGGAATTATTTGAGAAGTGATGTCCTTACATTTGTTGTATGATTAGTCTTCTTAAGGAGAAGTTAAATTCTATTAGATTGGTTGGTGTGTTATATGTTTAATTACCTTGCATTAATAGAATTGAATAGTTGATAGATTTATCCAAGGGGTAAGCTTAAAATTTGTCTTTCAAAGTTATACATGAATACTTCAGGATAAGTGACTATGTGCCCAATAAGGATAAGGGACTGGTCTTTCACATAAAGGATAAAATTCAATCAAAATTAATTATTACTTTCAGTAGAAACATATAGAACAACATAAAAGAATAAAGGCAACCACTTTCAAAGAAACAAAACATTTAAAATCATTTCAAAGTAACAAATTGAGTAGTTTAAGATAGTTGTGAAGAACACAGTTGAATCTATTTTAAGAGACTAATGCCATCTTGATAGATTACATAAAATTAGATATAAATAAAATACAATTTTCTATTAAAATTACCAACTTGAAGAGGCAGTTGGTGAGAAGGTTTACCCACCTAGGTTCTGTAGATCCTGAAGTGTCGGGGAGTTCAACCACAGTTTGGTTGATCCCGTTAGTTGGCCAAATCGTTTGGAATTTTCTAATTTGTTTATTTGGGAACCAACACTATTGATTTGGAAACCAACACAATATACATAAAAAGGAAATGTAAAATGTATTCTAATTAATCTTGATGACCATATTATAATTACCTCTCACTTTCCTCAATCTACCTTTCCCCATTAGGTACTCCCCTTCAAATTTGTTAATAGAGTTGGGATCCCAAATGTGATCTACATGGATCTTTGTTGTGAACTTAGGAATTTATATATATTCAACAATATATGCCATGGTCTAGTATACCATAAATATAACTGATGAAGATGATGAAGACCCAGTGATATTGAGTCTATACTGTTGTAGAAACACTTAGATCAGTTATTATTTTGTCATTGATGTCAAGCAATTGATTACTGATTTCTATTGAGTTACCATATCACAAGTTAGAGAAGTTAATTGGGTGACAAATATAGATCAGATCATGATGAAGTATTATTGATATATTTTTATACTATATATTTGATGTTATCAAATCAGTATGTTTGATTCAGATTGTAAGAGTTAAGTTTTATATGTATTAAGTTACTCTACCGAGTTACACAGAGTCTATCCATGTACTCTACCGACTACACAAAGTCATAGTTACCGAGTACTGAGAGAAAGTCAAGCACCGAGAAAATAAACAAAAAATAGTTATCGAGTTGCAAGTAAGTTTACCGAGTACATGATATTGATTAAGAATGATGATAAGATCAAATTTAATGCGTATACATGATGAGATGGACAAATATAAGTATTAAAGGAAGTTTGTTACAAGATCTACAAGTGATAAAATTCAAAGAGAAGATCTAAGGCGATGATTAAGTGGTTAAACCTGATTATGTGAGTTCTAAGAAAAGTTCAAGTTTTGAGGTAAAAGTGAAACAGTTTACCGAGCTGAGATTTATGAAGAAGTTGATAGAATGGCTGAGTGCAAATGATGGAAAACCTAATCAATAGGATTAAGAGGCAAAAATAATGTCTATTTGAATGATGAGAACTATTAAATCAGAGAGATGCTGGAAAGTTGAGTTGAAGAGCAAAAATGAGCTGAAGAACAGACCTACCAAGTAGAATAGAGAAGCAGAATAGGAAGATTGTACAATTTGAAAGAGAGATTGATGTTGTATGTGAAGCCAATATTCATTTGAGCATAAAGGATCTGACACAAGCATAGTGAGTTTCTATATTTATAGATCAAAGTTTGTTGTTTCTTATTAACATTTGTAACAGATAAAATATCTTAACTGAGTGGATTTAACAGTCCTATATGTAAATCCTAGATGTAGGTGACATTCCAAAAGAGTTTTTAAAGACCTCTAAAAAGGCCACTTTTAACAGAGTGAAGATCCTAACAGATCTAAGGGAAATTCCCTAACAAGGTCACAATTAGCAAATGTGTTTGTAAATCTTTAATAGGATAAGCTTTTAACCAAGCATGCTTCAGAAGGGTACATTTTTATTGTGGGTCACAATTCCCATAGAATTTTTCTCCCTTATTGGGGTTCCTCGTTCAATCTACATTTATATGTGTTTGAATGATTATTTGCATATTGTGAGATGCATGTTTGCTTAAGTTGTTAAGTAGTTTGGTGAGTCAGTTTTTTACTGTATTCAATTCTAACGAGTGGATTAGTGAGATACGATTTAGTGTTCAAGTTTGATTTTGTCTGATTCACCCCCCCCCCCCTCTCAGTGGGACCAACAATTGGTATCAAAGCTTGTTACTCTGAAGTGTTAAGTTTAAAAGGACATGAGTTAAATATCTAAAGATGTATAAGAGGGATGCACCTAAGCTGAATAGAGAACACTTCTCTACATGAAAAAGCAGAATGAGATTGCATGTATCTGGTATAGGAGAGTATTCACTGCATTATCTTGATAATAATTATATTGCACCTACTACTGGACCCTTGAAAACCACTGAGTAAAGACAGAAGCATGAACACACACAAGTTATGATTAAGATAGCATCTACACTTACCGACCATAAATATGATGAACTTGATGGATGTACTACTACAAAATAAATGTGGGATAAGCTTATTCTATCCTATGGTGGAGATCAACATGTTCAGAAGGCTAAAGAAGAAAGTTTGAGAGGAAAATTGGATACAATGAGAATGAAAGAAGGAGAAAACATAACACAGTACAACACTATACTTAAATAGATTGTAACTTCTACTAGAGGAGCTGGTGGAACCATAACTGAAGAAGATGTTACAAGTAAAATGTTGAGAACCCTGCTATTGAGTTATGTTATTCATGTATCTACTATACAAGAGCTGAGATCTATTCCCCAAGCGAATGTTTCACTGGATGCTATCATTGGTAAGTTGATTGCATTTGAGATTAATGATTTTGATAATAGTGTGACTGCTACATCTAAGATTGAAACTGCATTTAAGTCATCTTTGAAGATTGGAAAATCTAAGGATGATAGACCTAATTAAGATGGATATGTGGGTAGTGCTTGTGAGAAGTTTTACAGTTGCACTAGTGATTTAGAAGAGTTATATGATGAAGATGGAGAGAATGATAGAGAATTTGAAGCTTTGTTGGCTAGGAGACTACAAAGAGGAAGAGGTAAATACCGAGGTAAGTTTCCCTTGAAATTTTTTAACTGCTATAATATTGGTCATATTGCTTCAAGTTGTCCTGAGAAAGAAGGTGATGAGAAGAAAGACAACAAAGAAAAAGACAAAAAAGAGAACAGATTCAGGAAGTTCAGAGATTACAAAAACAAAGGTAAGAAGTCTTGTCATATTGCTAATGAAGAAATGAGTGATGATGATTCAAATGACAATGATGGTGTGGAAGTTGTATATGTTGTTATAAAGGATGAATCTGATGATGAAAATAAAGATGAACCCAGAGCCCTCATATCATAAGTAAGTAAAAATGAAACTTGGATTATAGATAATGGTTGTTCACATCACATGAATGGTGACACACTTAAGTTTATTTCCTTGGAAAATAATGATGGAGGATTTGTTAGATTTGGTAATGATGCTCCATACTCTGTGAAAGGAAAAGGATCTATAATTTTATTGAATAAGACAAGGTGTGATGATGTTTATTGGGTTGAAGGTTTGAAATATAATCTTTTGAGTGTAGCACAGTTAAATAACACAGGTCACCGAATGGAATTTCAATATGGAAAGGTAAATTCTTTTGATAAGAATGATAATTTGATTGCTACTAGATAACAATCTAAAGGTAATTAATTTTATCTTGATACTTTGATCAAGAGTTGCATGTTTGAAAAAGTTGAAGATATTTGATTGTGGTACAAAAGACTTTGTCATGTTAATTTTGACAACTTAATCAAAGTGAGTAGGAAGAATAGAGTAAGAGGTCTACCAAGACTTGAAAAATCTGATAATGTAATATGTAAAGAATGTCAAACTGGGAAGATGACAAAATGTAGTTTTTCAAGCAAGATTTATGTTACAAAAGGAATTTTGGATCTAATTGACATAGACCTATGTGGACCCATGAGAACTCAAAGCTATTATGGAGACAAATATTTTATTTTGTTTGTGGATGATTATTCTGGAATGATGTCTATAATGTTTTTAAAAGAAAAAATTGATGCATTTCAAATGTTTGAGTGGTATAATGCCCGAGTTGAGAAAGAAACTGGAAAATAGTTGAAATGTCTGAGATCTGACAGAGGAGGTGAGTTTACATTTGATGAGTTTACACTATTTTGTAATGAGAATTGAATCAAAAGGAAAATGTCTGCACTGAGGGCACTACAATAGAATGGTATTGTTGAAAGGATAAACATATCTATTGTTGATTGTGCAAGAACTTTAAATACTAAGAAAGGAATTTCATAGAAATTTTGGAGAGAAGCAATCGAAACTTTTGTTTATACATTGAACCGAGTTCAGATGAAGAAAGGTACCAACAAGACACCAAATGAAATCTGGTATGATCATAAACCTAATGTGAGTTACTTTAAAATCTTTGGAACCAAATATTATATACTGAAAGATTCTAGAGAAGTAAAGTTTGATTCAAAAGGAGAAGAAGGGACATTCTTAGGATATTCTACAAAGAGTAAAGCCTATAAATGTTTGAATAGAGTTAATAACAAGATGGTGGAAAGTGCAAATGTGAGAATTGATGAGTTTGCAGAAAAGAATGAGGAAGAAAGCAAGAAGGAACTTGAAGACTATGATAGATTTGTATATGTACAACTTGATGTTCCTGACACTTTACCGAGAGCAACTATGGAGGAAGAAGATGAACAAGGAGCCCTACAACCGAGTGATGAGGATGAAACACAAAGACCTACCGAGTATGTTTTGGAAAAATATGTGAGAAAACACCATTCACTGAGCAAGATTATTGGAAATAAAGATGTTGGAGTAACGACTAGAAGAAATATAAGAGACAACACATGTTTGATATCTACAATTGAGCCTAAGAAAGTTAAAGATGCACTAGAGAATGAAGATTGGATGAAAGCTATGAAAGAAGAATTTGATTAGATTGAGAAGAATAACACATGGACTTTAGTACCCAGACCTCAAGATAAGAATGGTATTGGCACTAAATGGATTTTTAGAAACAAGTTGAATGAAGATGGATAAGTTATCAGAAATAAAGCAAGATTGGTATGCAAAGGTTATGCACAAGAAGAAGGTATTGATTATGGAGAGACTTTTGCACATGTTTCTAGATTGGAAGGAGTTAGAATACTTTTGGCTTATGCAGCTTACAAAGGATTCAAAGTATATCAAATGGATGTCAAGTCTGCATTCTTGAATGGGATACTTGATGCGGAAGTATACATAGAAAAAAATGAAGGATTCATTGAGAGATTAAACAAGAACAAGGTATGTAAGTTGCACAAAGCTCTATATGGTTTGAATCAAGCCCCCCAAGCATGGTATGAGAGATTGCACTCTTATCTAATCAAAATAGGATTTCAAAGAACAAGTAGGACAATCAAACGCTACATACACTTCGTGAGACATACCAAAATTACCCATTGTAGACTTAGAAGCTAATGGCCTCTGTCCTGAAATCTGCGGTGCATGCCGAGGACAATTGACTGCAATATGCCCAAACTGCCCACATGAAAAGAAAGCTCCTCTACTACCACTTCCTCTAACTGAAGGTGCACTAGACTACTATACACTGCCCCTACTAACATCTTGGTACACACTCTACACTGGCTGACCTGGCCGATTGCGCTTGCTGCACTGAATGTCCCGAAAGTTCCTAATCTGAGGACCACTAAAAAAAGGAGGATTGTTTCCTCCTTGCTGCTGAGACTGATTACCGTTTGGAATGGTAGAAGGACCTCTCAACTTCCCAGCTCCCTGAGAATGATTACCTCTGACAATAGAAGTAGGTGCTCTAGATTGCACTCTTGACTGACCACCATGGCCCAATGCTAGATTTGCCTCTGCAAGAGTAGCTTTGATGACTTCCTCCCTGAGGGTTGTAGGCTCAAATAGTCTAAACTCCCCAACGATGCGTTCATTTATCCCCCTAACAAAGTGCTAAATCATAGGGTCGAATCCTGACCATAGCATATTGTTTGAGCTCGAAGAATCGACGCTCATACTCAACCACTAATAGGGTCAACTGCCTCAAGTTATGGAACTCATCAGCCCTCTGCTGTCTCCACTGATCAGGGAAGAATCTCTCTCTAAAGTGCTCAAGGAAGAGTTATCATGTAACTGTGTCCATCTGAAGACCCAGCTTATCCTCCTCGATCTTCCACCATATAGCTGCAAAGTGTGACAACTGCATCACAACATACCTCTCTTTAGTATTTATACTAAAGGGGTACATAGCGAAGATCCTCTCTAAGGCTATGAGCCAAGTCTCGGCTTCAAACCCTGTTCCTTTCCCATCAAAAGGAGTAGGTCACACTCTTATGAGATCTCTCATGTGGTTTGCTGCCACAACCTCAGGATCCACTGTAACAGTCCTCCTTGGAGGGCTCCTAGATCTCTCCCTCTCCACTCTACCCTACTCAGGAATACGGTTCAGTAACTCCTACAACAACTGCCTAATGTTTGGCTCTCCAGACTCAGCGTGATGCTCATCCCTCTGCTCATCTCTACTGTGCTGATGAGCACTATCTTGACTGACACTCATGGAAGGATTGTGATCCCTACCCCTTCCACGACCACCATTTTGGCCTCTGCCATGACCCCTAACAACTCTAGTTTCAGACATGATTCCTGAATCAACCAAAGAACCAAACCACAACTTAGAACCAACATCAAAATAAATAACATCAAAAGAAATCAAATAATCACAAAGCTATGGTTTTAAATACATCAGAGTTTCATGTCTATGTTTGTTTCAAGTTTTAAAATCAAAAGACAACTAATGGGCATACAAATTTTCCCAGAGCTCCCAGTGTAGAAACGTGGGCTTTGATAGCAAGTGTAAAGCCCCGCTAGGGAACCCAGGAGAACTAACCTAAACATGACACTAAGTTAACAGGATAATTTTTTTTAAATTTTTTTACAAACAATAATGATAACAATACGGAAGCAACACAATGAAGTACATGACATACACGTAAGTACAACACAACATAGATAATATTTCTCGAGGGTTCTTTGACGTAGAATCACTTAAGCAAAACAATCTACGAATAAAAACTAGAAAGAACTAACATAAAGGTTACATCAACTGAATCCAATAACATACATCTCATAATAAAAAGATTACATATACATCTGATACCAAAGGTATACAACCTAATCAACATCCACTGCACAAGTCGCAGGGTATGTAATAATACATAACAAAGCTATACAATACATCTTCCATAGGATGGTAACAAAAATATACATATGGTACAAGTACACAACTCATGTAACTGAACAAGTCTCCAAAAGACTAAGAAGATGAAACTGCAACAAGGATCATCCAAGTATGAAGAAAAACCATCGAAATCTCAATGGTAATAAGAATCACTACCACCCGACCGCATGGAACCAAAGGTCCACTCCCACCGTGTTGAAGAGATAGTAAGAGGCCCACTCACACGGGGTATACAACAAGAAGGCCACATCAAGGTATACATGACATCATACTCAAATGCATAGGAAGATCCTAGAAGCTCTCTAAACCACAATAAGGAATACTAAACAATACCAGAGGTAACCGATGCACGTAGGATAACCTAAGCTGTATATAGGGAAGTGTCATCACATAAGTCTACCCTTGAGTTAACCATAGTAGTCTCTCTTGGATGCTGGCCCCCAATTGACTCTATGTGGCTCAGTAATCATTTCGTTAAGACAAGGATCCCAACACACCCATCCTAGCATATGATAAACTCAAGGCATGGGTAGAGACCCAGTTATCTTATTAATACATTTTAAAACCCCTTAATGTTTCATATTCTCACTTATTAATTAGCTTTCCAATGAGATGCCCTAGTAGCCACTTAGGACCCTGGACTCATTGCAAGCCACTTCCCCTCTATACACTTAGTTAACCTACCTAGGCTCATAACCAAAACACATGAAGGCATACATAATCTCAAAACACATCCTGCCCATTCATGAGTACATATGTTCTCAAATAACCATGTACAATTAACAGTACCCTCATAAGATCATAAATCACATCGTAACTGAATCAGGTTGGGGTGTAAGAAATCAGGACCATGATATCACCACAAAAACACGAACTGACTTCATACAAGATACCATATAGAAATCAAAACCCCAAAACCTCTGGCTTTACGTCCTAAAGGTCATCTATCCCAATAGATACCCAAAAACACGATAACATCTCATGATATAAAAGCACACATAATTCACTTCATCAAACACTCGAAGTACAATATAGCATAATAAATGCATGTCTATAATATATTAATCAATCACAGTGTTAACGTTGAGATAAACAAATTTATAACATCCTAATTATGCAAATTCATTCATCCATTAAAATTACTATCCAAGAATAATCAATTATTCAATGCAGGTGAATGTTAACAATCCCTATAGATTTTTTTATAAAATCCACATATATATGAATCTACGGAATAATTACCAATTTCCAGCTATAATTATAATAGAACGAAAATACCCATTAAAGTAATTGCCCAGTAAGATCAAAGTCTCTTTATATATATAAATATTAATGTCCAACTAACATTTTAATATATTAACGATTTAAATAATGTTATAAATCAACTGCATATTAATTATTAAAATAACTAATAAAATTTCTTTTCCCAATTAACAATTAGCCCTCACTTTTAATAACAAATAAAAAACCAATCTTTAAATTACATATATTAATTAAAACTAAATTTAACCAAGTCTAAACTAAATTAAATTAAAATGAATTTGAAACATATTAATTTAAACTAAATATAACAAACTTTATTATGTAATTAAAAATTACATTAAATTACAACACTTTAACATAACTTAAAGTTAATTTTAATTTAATTACAAATTAAATAAATCTCAAGTTAAAAAAAAAACTAAAATTAAATGTTATTAAACTAAATCACTAAGTCTCTTTTGAAAAATGAACACCGAAGCAAATTAAAGGGGGGGTGGTCCCCATGGGTTTCCCTGCGGGCCCCGCCTTCCCTCTACCTTTACGGGAGACACCGTGGCCTGCACGGCACACGGGCCCCCATGCGGTTCCCCTTGGGAGCCGTGGGGGCTGGGGTGGGGGAAATGGTGGCCCCCGCCCCAAACCAAATTATTATATATTTAAAAAAAAAATTGTTTTAACCACTTTGCTTTAATTTTTTTTTTTTTAAATAAACATCTCCTCTTAGCATTAATATGTAAACTGTTGTTTACATTTAATTATTATTGTTTTTCAAATTAATTTTATTTTACTGGTGTAATAAATTAAGTCTGTATTTTTTTTCCAAAAATAGCAAGGTACTATATTTTTTTTAATTAATTTTTCAACAATAATTAATAACTCAATTTTTCCTTTCTTTCAAAAATAAACCTTCTAGGTCATATTTTCAACAATATTGACATTTTTATTTCAGTAACAATTATAAATAAAATAAAAGGGATTTTATTTTTCTCTACAACATGCAAGATGATAAAAATAAGAAAAACTTAATTTTTAAACATAATTATTTATTTTTCAAGAATAGTTTTCTAGTCTTCAAGCATGCAAATTAACCCAATTTCTTGTTTTCTTTTAGGTTTGATCAGGGGTTTGGGCAAGGACATGGTGAGGGTATGAATTTTATATTTCCATGGAAAGGAGCTACAGATCTGAGGGTTTCAAACAAGATTACAACATTCATCAAATTTCCCTCAAAAAGTCTTCCTCCTATAGATCTGAAACCCTAAGGCTCAATAATTGAAAACTCATACATTACAATTGAAAACTCTAATGCCATTTTGAATTTAACACCCAAAAATGAAACCCTTTATGCTCATAAGCACAAATCTGACATGCAAACTTGAAGGAAAGCACAAAATTGAACCAAGATCACATTTTTCAATTCTAAAATAATGAAATCATTATATACCTCAAACAAGGAAGATCACACAAAGGGTCCCTAGCTTTCAGATGCATGGAAGACGGGGATCTGAAAGCTAGAATTTAAAAGATGAAGACCCTACCTCAATAACTAATGAGAAGCACAATTTCCAAAATTCAAGTGGGAATAATCCACAATTCCAAGCAAGAGAAGCCACAAATCTAAGCAAACTCTCTCTCAAAATCTCAATCACCTAATTTCCCTTCTCATTAATTGAACAACCCCCAAAAAGGCTTCCAATCCAAAGATATAGATAACCCAAGCAATTAGGTTTTCAAAAGTGAAAACCCTAAAGGGAATATAAATTATCTAATTATTAATTAAAATAATTCATTTATTTCAATTTCACTTAAAGCATGCAAAACTCAACTTTGGAATATAAAAAAAAAGTGTTAAATTGAAAATGCATGAGAGATAATTTCAATTAAATTAATCAATTAACCATGCAACTTAAAGAAATATTCAATAATTCAACTATATGCACAATTAATTGAATTTAATATTTATTAAATCTCAATTATTTTAATCTAGACTTAATAATTAAATCAATTAATTAAATATAGACATTTAATTAATATATAATTATTAAATAGCCATATATTTCATATTCCAATGTTTTAACCTTATTATAGGTGCAATAATTAACATTAATATTTAGCATAAATATCCATTAAATAAATCAAGCTAAAAGCATCATTAAATCACCTGAAACTCATCCAAACATAAAATCAACTGAAACAGACAACAACTAAAATAGAAACCAAACACACACAAACAGGCTCACGAATCCACGTCACTTGACGGATTCAAATGGGATAGTCAATCAGATTCTTTGTCCATCAATAGGACAAAATAAGAGTTTAGGGTATGGATTCGAACCTGAATACTATCTCCCCTCTCTTACCATTGAGATATTATGATAGGGCACGCTCACTCCTGCCAATTCAGGGAAGACGTAGCCCGGTACCTGCAAACCTGTCATCACCAAGATGAACATACATGCATATAATATAGCAAACAATGGTTGAGACTAGATTATCATGTGGATCTCGCTGAAGCAAGTAACTACGTCTCTGTCCCATACCATACCAAGCACATTAAAGAGTAATGCAAAACGTACAATATAAATCCATGTGCATATAAATCTAGGGTCAGTATTGTTAGAAAACCATAATCGAAATGAAATCCTAACATATACATAAGCATCATTAAGTAACCATAAATCACATGTACACAGAAGATATAACGTACTAGCAATGGATTCATAACATAATGAAATGCAATACATAAATATCCTCAAGATCAACTGAAATAACCACACATACATAAAAATGGCTAAAAGAGTTCGGCATCTGAAAACTGGAAAGCAAACTAAGAGGTGGATATTACAAGGCATCATGATCCATCTTGTATTTAATGTTAACCCCAAGTTTTATTATTAAATTATCACTTATTAATAACTTACAATAGGCTACCCTAGAACTGGCCTCTTTGGGCCCCGAACCCCTATTGTAAGCCACTCCCCTAAGATGCACCTAATTAACCCCCTAAGTTCAAGGTCATAAATAATCTCATAAAACTCATAAAGTAAGATGGTCAAAATATAGTTCCATAATCAAGATACCTGGAACACATATTGGTCCTCGACTCACATCTTGATTGCACTCTCAAAGTATCCACAAAAATAGGAACTCGTGACGATAAAGTAGGGTAAAAGAAATCAAATTGAAACAACATCACAAGTACACAAAACATATACACAAGTACCAACAAAAGACCACCACCCAAAACGACAAAGTCTCATTAAAGGTAAGAATACACCATTCATTTCAATAATCACCCAAAATATACATCATGACATGATAAATACATTTTTAGAAAGAACTAATCAAAACTATAAACAAATTTATAATAACCATTATGCAAATTCATTTATCTAATAAAATTACTAATAAAACTATAATTCATTTTCTAAGGAAAAATGCAAATAAACTTTTAGAGACTAATTTAAGAAATCTAACACACATAAATTAATCTATTTAATAATTACTAAAATAAAATATAATTACACAATAGAAAATATAAATGTTACATTTATTAATAGATATTAATATTCAAGATATTAATACTATTTAACCATTAATTAAAACTATATGTTAAAAAAAACCATTAAAAACAAATAACCTAAAAATAATAATACAAATTCTATATATATATATATATATTAATGTTAACTAACATTCAATAATTATAAAACAAATAAAATAGCTTTAAAACTAAACTAAATAAACTAATAAACTTTTTTAAAATGTCTAAAATATATTTAAAATAAAACTTATATATATATATAAACTAAAGCTAAACCAATATTCAATTGTAATTAGATCTAAATTATAAATTAATTTTAACTAGTTATAATCTAAAAAACTATTCCTAAGACCATGCATATATATATATATATATAAAAGAAAAGAAATATACATATAAAAAGTAAACTTCAATTCCCCTTAGGGTCCGTTTGTTTCGTGGAATTTGTGCATGCTGGAATTGCCAATTCTAGAATTGAATCCATTCTGGCAATTGGGCTATTCTCAAAATGAATTCTAGAATTAGGCTGTCCTGTTTGGTTCACCTGGAAGATGACTGAGAAGATGCAGATTCTGCGTTTGGTTCCACAGAATTGGAATAGGAATTGGAACTTTGTTTTTGCACACATACACATATACACACACACGTGTGTGTGTGTATACACACACATGTGTATATATACACACATACACATATATACACACACATGTGTATATACATACACACATATGTGTGTGTATATACATGCACGTGTGTGTATACACACATGTGTGTATACACATGTGTAATACACACATGTGTGTATACACATGTGTATATACACACACATATGTATATACACATGTATATATACACACATATGTATATATATGCATACACATGTGTATATATACACATACACACATATATACTCACATGTATACATATATACACACGTGTGTTTATATACACACACGTGTATATACACACATGTGTATATATACATATGTTTATATATATGTATATATATACACACATACACACATTCATGTGTATATATACACATACACATGTTTATATATATGTATATATATACACACATACACACATTCATGTGTA
>MU224708.1:1697025-1732433 GCA_018584345.1 Thuja plicata
TCAATTCCAATTCCAATTTTCAATTCCAATAACAGGTCTGAGAAGGAATTGTGGAATGCTCAAAATGACCCAAAATTAGAATTCGCATAACCCTATTCCAATTTTTAATTTTTCCACCAAACAGGAATTGAACATTTTGGGAATTCGGAAATGCCAATTCCCATTCAATTCCAATTCCACCCCTGAAACAAACAGGCCCTTACTCCACGTAAAAGTAAGAAGTGAAGTTTATAAGTAGGAGATAAGTAGAAGTTTATAAGTTTATAAGTAAGAAGTGAAGTTTTCTTTAGAAAGAAGTGGAAGTCTCCTTTTCTTTTAAAAGGACAAATAATAAATCACCACCCACGTAAGTTTGGGAAGTGGAGTGGTTGAAGAAAAAGTGGGATAACTTCCCATTTAATTAAAAAGAATAAAATAATATTCAATATTTGAGTCAACCAACAAACAACCCAAATTAATTCAAAGCAATTAAGGGAAAAGGCACAAAAATGGGAACATGTTTTTATTTTAAAATATAGGGGTGCAGCTCATGCCCCTCTTAAATATATTTTTATATATAGAACATACAATTATATAAATTGATTTTTTTCTCCTTTTTATTTTTTTTAAAACAAAATAAAAGCATAACAGATTTAATTAAATATATATATATATATATATTTTAAATTTCTAGAATTCTTATATATGTATTTTTTAAAATACATATGTTTTTTCTATATTGAAATTAATAATTTAAATATAAATATAATTTTAATAAAGAGTCCAGAGTGGTAGTCCAGGGTAACTCAAGTGATTGATCATGTGATGACACTTCCATAAAATGTAGCTTAAGTCTCCTCTATAGGTCCTGCTTTACTTTTTATGGTTGTGGTTTTGGCATTTGGCTCTTGGTTTCAGTGGTTGGTTCATGTTGATGTTTTGGTTAATTTATGTATGTCTTTTATCTTTGGATGGTGTACCTTTGTTTTGGCCTTGGATCTCCAGTGTGTTTTGATCTTTCCTATCCTTATACTTCTGCTTTAGTCTTTCTGGATTGTGTTCCTGTGTGTGGGCCTCATGTTATTTCTTGAGCACGATGGGAGTGGACATTTGGTTCCACACGGTCGAGTGGTAGTGATTCTTATTACCATTGAGATCCGACAGTTCTTCTTCATGCTTGGATGATCCTTGTTGCGGTTTCTATCTTCTTAGTCTTCTGGAGACTTGTTCAGTTTCATGAGTTGTATATTTGTAACCATATGTGTATGTTGGTTGACGTCCGTTCAAAGGATGTATTGTATTGTTTTGTATTAGTGCATACCCTGCGACTTGTGCAGTGGATGTTGATTCGGTTGTATATATTGGGTATCAGATGTATATGTGGTCTTTATATGAGATGTATATTATAGATTCAGTTGATGAATCTTTTATGTTAGTTCTTTATAGTTGTTCTTCGTAGATTAGTTTGCTTAAGTAATCCTACGTCAAGGAACCCTCGATAATTGTATCTTTGTTGAGTTGTATTTATGTGTATGTCATGTATCTTATTGTATTGCTTCCGCTTATCCTGTCAACTTAGTTGCATGTTTAGGTTAGTTCTCTTGGTTCCCTGGCGGGGCATTACAAGAACAATACATGATTTCTACAATTGGTTAATCATATAGAACCATGACCACTTAATTCCAAAACTATTCGTTTGATAATTCCTGAATGTGGAGACCTTCCTCATTGTCAGAAACTTGCAAAACTTGCACCTTTCATGCCAATACCAATGCCCGATGCTGGTAACTATCACCTAGATTTGATTTGTTTGAATCCATAAGTTCATGTGGGTGGCCAAAGCTCCCGCCAACACTGGCTTGATACTACAAAACTTTCCATCCACTTAGCACCAAACTGTTCTGTTATCATAAAATCCTAGTACCTTTTGCGAAAGTATACACCAATGATGTGTAAGAATTTGCACCAACTTTGAACCCAAATTTCAGTGCCAATAGTATTTCAGTGTGAGGTTCCTACAAGTGAGTGCCAACCCTAGTAACTTAAGAGATCAATTGTTTTATCAGTCTTTTTGAAGAGTTACCTTCAATGGTTGATGCTGAACTTTCAGATGCCCATTACCATGAATTTTTTAAGTTTAATCCACTTCTCAATAATGAATTATCAATCTTGCCAACAGTATATGCTGCAAGGCCACAATAGTGTGTTCCTAAACAATTGATGAAAATTAACTGTACACAAGATTTTCCCAGAAGCTTTGTTACTCTACAACAGTGACAATCATTACCATATATACTCATCTTTTACAATTGTGGATAAGGTACAACTTGTTTCAGAAAATCTACTCTTCCAAATCAATGTCCACATTGGTCTAGACTAATGACAGCATAAACATACTTAAAATGTAATGAGAAAAAATTGAGCATTCTCGCAGGATTCGTCTGTTATAAATTGCAATCTAATGTCTATAAATCGTCTTCTACAACCGGTCATGTTGGTCTTTTATTGCTGTTAGACATTTGCTATTTGGGGACGTTTACGTTTGCCCTAGATTTCAAGATGCAACAATTTTTATGTCAACGTATTGCCAAGCACAAAACTTGAATTAACCACTTCATCTCCCATAATAACAGACATTAAGACTCAATTGTATAATAAAATGATATATCATTCCTATTCAATTGAATTCATGGATAATAGTTAATTTTTCTTCTTAGTCTATTCTAGTAGCCTAATCAAGAGTCTTGATGCTATATAATAGCTGGAAATCTACTACGACAGCCTCAAACTGGACCAAAAATATATTCCAAGGTTTGTGGTCATTTCAAACACATTGTAGTCTAAGATCTAAGTAATAATGCTTAATGTTAAGTAAATTTAACAAAAAAATAATCATCAGATATAACATGGTTACAAAATATATATTATTCTTGTTTTAAAGCTTCTTGTGCATGTAATCATGAGCTAAGAACCATCATTTTCCTGGCATTGCTTATCAATCAAATCAACGCGGGATTGCCGCATATCTTACAATAAAAACTGCTTTGAAAATTTCTCTTACATTTATTGTACATAAATTTCAGACCAAATCTAATAATTTGGACCACAGAAAAGTCCATATGTCAAGACTCGTGTAGTCAAGAACAAAGAACGTCATTTGAAACATACAAGACGCATGGCTTGCTGTACTGTCAGATGATACATATAGCCTATTAAAATGAGCATATCCACTCCCATGAACTTTAGAGTTTCACTCCAGTTCACACCTTGTTTTACCCATACTAATTGTAGCAAGTTTAAGCATATGTAAGTTTGCAAAATAAAATCTTAGAAAAACAACCGAATATTCCAGAACATTCTCATTTTGTTGGCGTGTCTCAATTTGTCTATTGGTCTAGAAAGATTATACATCTTTCCAACCCATCTGTCGGGCCCTCTGTTCCCAAAGCGCTGTTGCTCTCCTCTCAGTTACTAATGATGCCTCTGCTCTCTCTCGGGCTCCTTCACATGTTTCTATTCCAGCATTACATTTTTCTGCTTCTTTCTGGTACTGAGAAGCCAGTTTCTTGGCATCAAGTAACATCATCTCAGCATGTTGCTGATTTTCCTCTGCTACAATTTCCTGTAATCTTAACTCCTCTGAGACAAGATCAGTGGAATTCTTTTCCATCTCCTCCCTAACCTCGGGTTTCCCACAGTCTGTACCATCCACAATACATTTGAAAGAAGTCAGCAAACAAATATGATGCCCCAACATTAAGGTTTAGCAATAATTAAGCTTTTCAGACCAATAGTACTTCAGTCATGTTTCCAGGCAGATACAAACAATAATCCAATATAATAATTCATCAAGCTAAAAGGACGATATTCAGAAACATTCACCCTGAATAGACCATAGACCATTTCAAAAGGCTGTGCACACACACATGCATGTCTCAGTGTCTGTGCCTTTGCATGTAATACAGAAAAGCAACTGGTGTACATTAAAATGTTATCAGGGATGCATTGTTCTTACAAAGCATATGTGATACTAACTACTTATAGCTAACAATGACTATTGGAATTCTCATCTATTTTCCAAGGTGCATGCATTGCTCCATACGACTAATATAGAATTCATTTCATAATATGGTATTTCCAAGATAATTAAGTTGTAACATTTTGTTTCAAGACAATCACCGTTGATAACATCCATGGAACCCACTTGTAGGTTGACTGTTTTCAGCACTCTCCTTTCAGTTTTACCATTATGCTATTTATTGCACACCTTGGTACTGTGCTACGATTATCCATAGCTCATTAGCTCTAAGTGTCTACCATATGATTAAAATTTTGCAGAAATCATGCCCAATTTTCGTATTATATACTAAGAAAAAGCCAAGATTCTCTTTAGTTATCGCTGTTTTTGCACAATTCTAGCAGGAGCTAGTTTGCGATGGAAAAGTAAGACCTACCTGATATCTGCCAAGAAAAGTTTATTTCAGAGATTATATTCTATTGCATATATCTTTTAGCATACATCAATCAAAGTTTTGGATTACGATGATGACATAGTTAAAGTGTGTGATAGAACATGCTAAAATTCTCAACATCAAGGACATTGTCCTGCAAAAAAATATTTTTTGACAAAATGTTACAAAAGAAATTCACTACGCTCATCAATCTTCTTCTGAATGGTTTTACATGACTCACTAATGTATGGTTGTTAGAGCATGCATATTTGTTGCATCATGCATATTTGCATATTGTTGTATTAGGAGCTTTAGTTGAGCCTAATTTAGCCTAGTTGGGCTCTAGTTTTCTTTTTTAGACTTTATAACTTCTTTTCTATTTTTAGAGGACTTGCTTTCTATAAATCAATTTTTTGTGCACTGTAATTCTCATTCTGTAAACTTTGCTTTTGAGAAATATAGTATATCTTTCTTGCTTCTCTCGTTTGTAAAAGGTGTTCTTCATTTGTTGTTTGATCTTATAGGTATAGGTGTTTGTGTTGCAAAATTCAACATGGTATGAAAGTGTGGATTCAACAAACCCCTTCTCAATTTTTGAGAGTTTCTTTTCTCAAGAGCGTTACAGGGTCACCAGATTTACCTTTTTCTGTGGATCTAAAAGTCGGTATTTTTTGAGAATCTATAAATCAGCTCCTCCTGGACAAAAAACAATTTTTGGGTTCTTTTCACAACCACAAAAAAACCATTTGGGTCTCTCTCAATTTTCCAAGATTCGTCATATTTTAAGAGAAAATCAAAAAAGGAAAAAGGAAACTAAAAATAACACACACAAAAGCAAAAAAAAACAAGATTGGCCATAACTTTGTTTCTACATTTTTTTTTCAAAAAAAGATTTTTGAGTCTTTTTCTCAACCCTAAAAGACTATCTAGGTATACGTCGTATTTTTCATTTAGTGAGTGAATTTTGCAGAAATCAAGTTGCAAGAGTCATGTTTGTTGGTTAGCTAGATTAAGCATTTTTTTCTTTTGGCCATAACTTTTGCATATGATGTCAAAATTGGGCAAATGAGATATCATCGGAAAGCTGGTTCCGAGCTTGATTTGATGGTGCTAGTATTTTTCTGAGATTTTTTTGTAGGTACAATTTATAGCTTGTTGAAGTTAGATGTCGCATTTTCACTTTTGAGCTAGTATCTTTCTTCCATTTCCTCTATTTTTTGTGATTCTTGCAACATTGGAAAGGTCTCTTCAAGCTCTTCACATCTATCCATGCATTTTTTCTAGATTTTCCTCGAAATATCTTATTCAATTTTGTCTTTTCACATTATGGATGATTACTTGGACTTTTTGGCTCATTGAAACTTTTTGTTTGTGTTGGATGACTTCTCTTGAGCTGCTCTGAATGTATTTCCAGCACTTTTCCCTATTTGGGCATTTTGAGCATCTTTTACATGTACTTCTCTATTTGTAGATGCACTGAGATAAAGTGTCACTCTTGTATATGGTTTTCGGGGATTTTTCGCACTCTGTTGTGCTTTATTTTGTACATGCATTGTATTATAAAGTGTCATGGGAAGTTCTGTAGTATCTTTTTGTTTTGCCATCATACCTTTATTCAATGAATATCCCTCCACAACAACATTGAATCCTAGTAATTCTTGTTCCATGTGTGTGTGCACTAGTTGCATACCATTTTTCAATTGCAAGTACTTACTTGTGTACATTCAGATTCTCCTTCATGCACTAAATGGTGACACAAGTTCCAGTGGACCTGTCATGCCTCTCCCTTGTTAGCACTATAATAGGGGTTTCTACCGATGGTGCTAATGCTTCCTTGGTTTCACTTTGGAATGAGCTACGTATTGAGTGTTTGTTGCTATGTACAAGTTAGATGCAATGGTCGTATTTCAATAAGATGGAGCTTTTTGCCATATAGACATTCTTGCATTCCACTTTTGTGGAGAAAACTTATCCTTAGTTGATCAGTTCTTTAGACAATTGGCACCTATATTTTCGACTATCAATTTACTCTTGCATGGTTCAGTAGTGTCATTGAGGTCACTCGTGCAGATTCATGTGCCATTTGTATCTTCGACTGATAGATTTTTTGCTTTTGTTTGTCATTTGTTCATTGTGCAAGTAGTGTCATTGGGTGCACTCATGCATCTTGTTGTCTTCTTGATTGTGGTCATCATCTTTGTTTTAGAAGAGGTTCTTCATTTAGCACTTTAGCAATTATCATTTTTTGACAGTTGTCAACAACTTCTTTGTGCTTTGAGGAAGTTCTTGATGTTACTATACTTTTTGGGGACATTTTCTTTGAGGCTTCTTAGTCCTTAATTCTCTTTTTCTCTTCTTTTGGAAACGAGTTTTCTCCTACTGGGTTTTTCTCCTTTCTCCTTTTGTGAGAGTTGCATTGGTTTGTACATGTGGTTTTTCTCCTTTTCTCTGTTTTGAGAGACTTCCTTTGTGCTAGAACCCTCATCAGACATTTAGGTGTTAGTACTCTTTCTTGTATTTCATGCATTTAAGAGTTTTTTACTTCTCCCTAAGATCCACTTGGGGGGGTGTTAGAGCTAGCATGCATATTTGTTGCATCATGCAAATTTGCATATTGTTGCATTACATATTTGTGCACATGCGCATGCATAATTAAGCACATGCAAGCTTAGCTTAAGTTCACTTAATGGAGATTTAGTTGGGCCTAATTTAGCCTAGTTGAGCTTTAGTTTACTTATCTAACATTTTTAGCTCTTTTCTATTTTTTTAGGACTTGCTTTCTATAGAGCAATTCTTTGTGCATTGAAATTCTCATTCTGTAATCTTTGCCTTTGGGGAATTAAACAAATCTTTCTTGCTGCTCTTATTTGTGGAAGGTGTTCTTTGTTTTCTATTTGATCTCACAGGTGCTTGCATTGCAAAATATTTTTTGACAAAATGTTACAAAGGAAATTTACTGTATTCATCAATCCTCTTCTGAATGGTTCTACATGACTCCACTAATGTATGGACAACCACTAATGTATGGACAACCACATAAACTAGGAATGAGATAGATCCTGATATTTATTATATCTTGGATAAACCAAGTCCTTAGTAACTGAACATATTTTTAAGTATACTCGTTGATTAGAAAATTGATATTCCTCTGCTTTCACATTTTTGCAATTTCATTAAAAATCCCTTGTATGGTTAAAATGCCTGCAGAAGGTTATCAGTATTCTATGTGCTTTGAGTCTTTGACACATTGCACAATCTCTTATGATCACATTCTCTTGTGGTATTCTTGAAACCCCTTGTTATTTGTTTCTTTTATACCAATTCCTCTCAAAGAACTTTGCATGGTGTTGCTTCTCTGATTGAATATGCTCTGCAACTGTAATTCCTAAGGCTCCAATTGTGAGGGTCCCAGATCACCAGCTTTCTTGCAATGGATGGTGATGGTATGAGGCTTACGCATATAAGTTTGTGACACCTCTAAGAATTGTCACATTTTCATTTCAAAGGTACATCCAAAAAAGGTAGAACACCACCAAATTCCAAATCCTTAAAAAATTAAATATAATCATGGAAGCTACCAAGACAGGCTTGGAAATCTTCAAGGCTCTACAATCCATGTGGCCAATTTATACTAATATAATGAATGCTATGTTACTGGATCTGCCAGGGGGCAGGCCAGATCCAAGTCCGGTTCAAACCGGATCATGATGTACCAAGATTTTTGAAAGAAAAATTCTGGTAAATCATTTGGCCCAGGTGCTTTATCCAAATGAAGCTAACAAAGAGCCAACTTAACCTCATCCCCTGTGAAGGGGACCATTAGGGCCTTGTTCTGATCAATGGTGATGAAGTGCAAAATATTTCTCTAGCGAGAGGTTTGATAAGGTAACTTTGAGGCATCCTAGCAACACAATAGATCCTCAATGAAGCTTACTGCTTCCTTAATGATGTCTTGGGACTCTACCAAAACTTTGTCATCCCTAGCTGAAATATCTCGTGAATTCTTCTAGCCTTAATGGAATTGCAAAAATAAATGAATTTTTGCCTCACTCATTATTACATTAACCATGTTTCTCTAGATTTAAGTTTCCAAAAGGTTTTTTTCCCTGGTTAAGATCTTTAAATAGTTTTAGTTTTTCATTATAGATTTCATCCCAGGCAAAAATGATGCCAAATATTGATTCAGTAGTTCTTTTATTGTCTCTACTTCATACGATGCTTTGCACATAATGAAAAACTAAAAGTATTCAAATCAACAAATTGCCAATGGAACACATTGCTAAAACAAGCTGCCAACTGAATTCCTTGCCAGGTGCCAAGCTCGCAAGCTTTCTAAATCAACCTCCCCAAGCCTCTACCATCAAAATAAATCATAAGAAAGAAAGGGGCTCCCCCCTTACCAAAGCCCTCTGAATGGAGCAAATAATCAAAAGGAGGGCCATTTACCAATAGTCAAAATTTGGAACTAGAAAAATAGCTGGAAATCCTATCTCTCCAAGGAAAACAGAAGCTAAAACTTTCTACAATTTTCATCAAAAATATCTAATCTACCGTCATATGCTTTCTTGTATCTAACATGACAATGATACAATAGCTCTTAGATGAGATAAGCAAGTGGATAACTTCATGTGAAATAAGGTTTCTGTCAATGATGGAATCTTCCAGGCAAAAATCCATCTTATTCTTCCTAGAATAATTCTGGGAGATTAACTTCAATCTATTGGCTATCGCTTTAAAGATTATCTTATTTATTGTGTTCCAAAGTGAGATAACACAGAAGTCAGAAAAACAGACATGATCTGCTTTTTAAAGGAATGAGAGCTCCATGAGTATTATTGAAATCCTTTGACATTTTTCTGACTTTCTTGATCGTCCACTACTGAATAAACATCCTTACCACAATGTTCCAAATTCTTTGAACTAAAATGGCTGGTAAACTGTCTGGCCCAGGAGCTTCATCCAGATGGAGCTGACAAAGAGCCACCTTAACCTCAACCTCTATGAAGGAAGCCATTAGGGCCCAGTTCCAATCACTGGTGATTACATGCAGAATATTTTAGGAGAAGTTTGATGAGGTAAATTTGAGGCACCCGAGCAACAAAATAGATGCTCAAAGAAGTCTGCTACTTCTTATTGATGTCCTAGGGCTCCACTGAATCTCTGTCATCTCTGCTGAAATTGAGGAATTTTTTAAGTGAATTCTTCTAGACTTAATGGACTCGTAAGAAAACAAAAGTATTTTTGTCCCCACTCTTTAACCATGTTTCTCTAGATTTTTGTTTCCAGGATATTTCTTTGCTGCTTAAAATCTCTGAATGCTTTTCCATTAGAAATTTCTCCCCGAGGTAAGCTTCTTGATTCATATCAAATTGAAATTTTGAATCATTCTGTTCAAAGTTGCAAGTTGTGCTCTGTTTCTTCACAAACAATTTTGAATGAAGCCCAGTTCTGTTGTTTCGGGCAAGCTTTGAAATGGATTAACTTCATTGCTAGAGTGAACATCTTAGGGCCTTCCAATTTTGGAGCACTTTTCCACCAGTTTTGAATCAAGTCAATGCAACAACATTCTCTGAACTAAATTCTTTCAAACTTGAGAGGGCATCTAATCCGAGGACAACCTTCAAAATTGATAGCTGATTCAGATAATGATGCAAGCATGAAATGGATATTATTTTGCAACAGACACGACGAATTCAACCAAGTGAGACTGCATAGGAACCTGTAATATCTTTATACTATAATGCTGAAGACCAACCTTCCATTTGATCAAAATAAATGCACCATTTTTGGGAACAATGATTACCAAGCCCCAGTACTCGACAAAATTGGTGAAGTTGAGTTGATCTGAGATTTTGCATTATTTTGGAGGCACTACCGCTTCTACCCATAGAAGACAAAAAGAATTAAAATCTCCAACCAAAATGACCTTTCTCCCATCAAAGGGCACTGGAGCTCAGGGATCTGATCCAAAACATAGATTTCTGAAGGTGACCTATTGGACCATAAACATTGATCAAGAAAAAGGAGAGATTGGAATAAAGACTTTCTATTTTAAAAACTTGTCAATTCTGTTGTGCACCAAGCTTCTTGAACTTGAAAGAATAGGAGGATCACAAAGTTCATGTAGGGTTTAACTTTAGGCTGCTTACCTGAAGCTACATTTTCCTCTCTGAGACTTAGTCCAGATTTTCTCCATCTCTTGCCTGTACTTGTAAAGTTCACTTTAGAAATTTGGGAGGCATATTGGGATATGCCTAAGGTCCAACAAATCATCCAGCTCATCCAACATCTTAAATTCCAACTGTTTGTTCCCTTAGGAGAGGGAATACTCTCAAATCCTGGTGAGAGGTATTATCATCTGCGTATATAAATTTTCTGAGAGCATTTCCAACTAGCTCAAGAATGATAAGATCCCAATACCCAATATTCCTTAGGAAGTTAGGAGGGTTACCAAACTGGAGCGAAACCAGAATTTCATTTATTTTGCAATTTTATATACCCAAGTTTGGCTGCTATTTGTGGAGATAGAGTCCTGTTCCCTTGAGAAACTATTGGCCTCCATCAAAATTTTATCCTTGTCATCTTGGTTGCAGCAACAAGCTATGAAGAAGCTTTTCAGGAACTACTTTATTTTGATGCTTTCACCCTGATTTTCATGAATCCATCTTTCCAGAGCAGTGCATGTTGCTAACGCCTCCAAATTTGCCTATAATAGCAGTAATAATAAAGTGAGATTTTCCCTCTTCCAATTCTTCACTTTCAATCTTAATTGTTATCACCAGGCCTTTAGAAGAGTTTGCAGTAGCAGAAATGAAAGAGTTTTTTCTGCTACCAAGGGGGATGACATTTGCACTAGAGATAGAGGGAAGAGGATGAGTGAAGAAAGGCGAGAAAAATAATTATTCTGCACAATGTATCTTCTTGCGGCAGATTGCCATCCTTGACACCTTTCTATTCCACTCCCTCTGCTCTTCTGAATTTGCTCTTCATTGAGAATTTAACTACTGTTACTGAAACTTGATGATATCACTTTTGTTTTCTTATGCCCAAAGGTGAGATCCATTTATCTACACTTATTAAGATTTTCATGGGCGACCCTTTATAGCTTATTAATTTTTTGAAATTTTAGCTTATTAGCTTTCAAAAGATAAATTAGAAAGAGATTGAAAAGGAAAGTGAATAAAGGAAAATCTCTCCTAAAAATTGTGTTTGATAAGACATACAAATGAATCAAAAGATTTTATTTGAAAATGTTGGAGTGACTTTGCTTTCATATCTTTTTTCATAAAGTTGTGGTAATTCTATTCTCCACATGCCTTGAAAGGATTGTGTCAGCAGAATCCCTTCTAAGTTCACTTGCTAAGGTCTATTAGGTAGATTTCCCTCTAACATCTTACCTTTATGTGGTTGTATGCTCTGGAAAGTTGTGACACGTGACTAGACTATAGAGGCACACCAAGGAATAATCTAGCTAGGAGGCAATCTAATGGTCAATATGTATTTTGCAAATAACTCAGCCATCACCCATGATCTAACTCTGAAAAAAGTGAGTGAGCACAAAACCAAGAAAACCCACCTCTTTGGATCAACAAGAAGTGGAAATAATAAAATTGGCGCTTGGGAATCCCATATTGCATTCATCTCTCTATGATTAAAAGATGGTGTTAGCCTGTTAGATAATGGCCATGTTTCAGAATCAAAATGTGAAATATGCCAAAATCTTTTGTTGATTCAGATTGTGAAGATGACTATTGTCATCAAAATTCCAGAAACAAAACAGATTTATTACACCTGTCTTTTCCACTCTCAAACAAGGTACAAATGATGAGAGACATCCCAAAGACTCTTTTGTTGGAATCAAGGTGGCTTGGATTATTTGAGCAGCCCGAAGGTATAAATGAGATCTGAACATCACATATATTAGTATCCAACATGCATTCCTACAGGAAAACAAATAGCCAGGAAACTGGTCAAGAGGTGGGCGATGTGGCAGATTCTAATCCAACATCAAGTACTGACAACCCAACACAACTAAAGAAAAAGGGGCTTACTGCAATTGGCGATATAACTGGGCATGCAAAGGAGTTTAAACTCTTTGATTCAGCACTGCTTAAGAAAATTTGGAATGCCTAGCAACTGGTGATTGCCTTCAAAGGAATCATGAAAGGACACACAATGCAAAAATTTCAGCACTGAGGCTTATTCAGAGTTAACATTTCCCATGAGAACAGCTTGGCCTCTTGCCTTGTTATGCTAAAAAATGATTGGCATGCAAGGTTTTTTGGTTTTCTATTGTAAGGATCTTCCAAATTGGAATTATAAATTTTGCTCACATTGAGAGAAATAAATAATGCTCAAAAAATAACTGAATCTCCAATTGAAAACATTGTCAAATCTGCCTTTCTAACTTTAGTTTCAATGTTCAAGGCCTTGATAGAGAGACGGGAAGTTGAGATACAAAAGGTCTTTTTAAGGAAGTTGAGATACAAAAGGTTGTTTCATAATTATGACAGAAAATAAATATTTGATAAAGAAAGAAAATAAATTATAAAACCTCTGTCCTCGTACCAACCTATCAAGTGGTCACTGTCTCATCCCACCCAACCCAGGAGAGCACAAGCAGAGCACCTAACCATGCCAGCACCTATCGATTGGTACTTGGTTGGGTGGGTGCCTCTATTATAGAGAGGGAGAGCTCCGGTGCATCCGGCAGAGCAAAGTGCTCCATTCCCTTTCCTCTGCATTGGTGAGTAGGGTGTTGCAATCCCTTTCATCATTTTGTATACACATAGGCCAAAGCCTATAGCACTGGCAACATCTCTGAAATAAATGCAAGGAGGGTGTTGGAAATTCATTACCTAGGCAAAAGAATGCAAAAGACATGTCAAACATTTTGAAGTCAAACTCAAATCTTTAGTATGATTACTGCTTCACCAAGGTGTGGAGAGCAAATCGCAGCTCAGAAGAGTTGTGAATCTGATTCTTCACATATTCAATCTGGAAGAGAAAAATGAGCATAGATCACTTTTCTGGTTGTCTGTCTGTAAAGACCTTTTGATTATTGTTGCAACAAAATTAAATTACTTATCAACAAATCCTCTAACTTGGTGATGCCCACATTTGGATGATCAGAGACATGCAAAGATTTGCAGCATGTGGTAGGTACCGTTGTCTACTACTAATTTCATCTGGAGGACAAGATGCAATACAACTCTTCAAGAAGATAATTTCTCTCTAAACTTATAAGCATTAATAACTTAAAAAGTGATATGTCTATGCATGTAAAGGTTGGATTTATGTTCTCACAATGATTTGACTCTTATCTTTTGGGAAAAACATAGAACGTAGATGTTAGCCTTTCCATCTTTCATAAAACGATGCTTTGGTCTTGGCATTCATGAAATTCTGATGCTCAATGTAAATCCCATTCTTCATCATGCAATATAAGATGCATTTCTGAAAAAACTAGAGAAAATGTTCAAAAATCTATGGGTAGCCACAAAAATATAGTCCACTATCAAATGAGGGGAAAACAAATTCTGTAGCCACATTGCCAGTGACATCCAACAGATAACTATATTTGCCTTCCTGAGTATGATTCTGATTCTTGATGGTGTGCTACGCTCTAACGAAATCCCCTTATTCAACCAACATGTGAACAGAGAAAGAAGCATCATCACCCCCATCCAAATATGACAGCTACAATAGCTCAGTAAAGTTGTTTAACAATATTCACGGTTTCCTTGAACTGCTATACTTAGCTTTCTATTTTGTAATTTTTCTTAGAATATTCTTTCTTACGCTAAGGCGACCGCATTAAACGTTGTGAGCTTTCTATTTTGTAATTTTTCTTAGAATATTCTTTCTTACGCTAAGGTGACTGCATTAAACGTTGTGCTTTATGTTTGATGTTGAAGCTTGTGGTCCACAGGGATTGGCAACAAAGATATATGACTAACATTCCTTTTGAGTTCTCTGTGCATTGTAATTTTAACTTGCTACCCTTTCTAAAATGTTCTCAAAATAGATTAAAATTTTATGGAGACCAGTTCACCTTGGATAACATAAGGAAAATTTTAGTCATGAGGAATATTAAAATACCATGCTCCTGAGTTATCTATAGATTATTCTTATCTAAAAGATATATGGGACAACAGTAATCAGATAAAATTGAATTAAAAAAGAATTATGCCTGGACTTTAAAAAACATATGCTTAAATACACAACAGAAATACACAACAGAAATTTTAACAATATTCCATAGTAGCAAGAAACACCCCAAATCATCAGAAGAGAGAATGTGAACTAACCTGTTAAAGAAAGGTTGTTGAAACCTGCATCAATACACACAAAAGCAAAGGCATTAGATCATATATGAAGCCTGCAATAATCTCGGGTATAGTTATGTGCATTTGGATAAAATATGCATTCGCTTGATTAAATTTCAGTGATCTTACTACTGTCAAACCTCACTCAGTATATACACAGTATTTTGAAGTGACATACTGTGAATGTTTAGTTGATGCATTAAAGACAACAAACTTATACATATATAAAAATTCTTGAAATGAAAAATGTGTCTCAAATTTTAAAAGAAAAATACAAATACAGATCTCAAATTCTATCCAAGAATGTGCCTTTCAATGTATTTTATAAGCTGGTGAGACTCAGGGCTCAAGGGTAGCTCAATGCCTATGGTATACAAACAGATACCCATGTGATTCATAAAGGAGTTTCCCAGTTATTTCTATTTCGTTACCCTGATGTGCAATTTCTAAAATGTACCCCATTGTGCTTTGGGAATGCACTATATAAAATGTTCCAGAAATAACAAGAAGTTTTTTCCTCTATCCATAAATAATATCTTACCTCTCTATAAGTTTTTCATTTATAACTCTTCCAAAGGATTTAACCTTCCGCTTACTTCGAAACAACTTGCTCAAGTTTGATGTGATAATATTATAAAGAGATGAAGCACTGATCATAGAATATAGCACTTTCTATTATAGCTCAAATTAATAATCTTTGGTATATTACCCAAAAGGTAGAATCTATCTTTACCAATTAGCCGTGTGTGCATGTAATAGCTTTCTTAATTAAATAAATTATTCGATTAAAAATCAATCCATCAAAATATAAAAGCATGGGCCTAGACAATAATGTCAAAGCATTTCTTAATGTCCATCTCTTGTTCGTTTTGGAAGTTTCAATTTTATGAGTAGGATATTTTGTAAAAGAATGAATGTAATTCACTCTCTTTGAGCCCTCTTGTGTTTCGGCAGTCTCTCATCAAACATTATTTCACTAGTGGATTAAAATTTGGCCCAATCCTCCACAGACACCTTCCCTTTCTGAACCTTTTTTCAAGGCACATCTAGACAGACCTAAGTATGGTGCATTGCTTATCTTGTACTCATACAGACTACACAGAGAACAAACAGAACCCCACTCAGATTATTTTGGCCTCTTTTAAATTTTCAGAATGATCTCTTTGGACATTCTAATGTGCTTATTGTGCATATTCACGTTTAAGACATCACTCCCCATGTGGCCATGAAACCAGGCGAATAAAGTGTTTTGATATAACAGAAAAATACTTTTCTAAAGTGAATCAGAAATACATTTCACAGCCAGAGACAGTGATTATAGATAATACCAATAAAATAACAGAGAACTAACTTTGTAACAGACAACTTATGCCACACTATGATCGATCTAAGTGCCTTAAACCCAAATACTAATTAGAAAGCAAGAAGACAAATATTAAACAAGAATTGCCCACAAAGAACCAAAATTCTTGCCCGTCACTATTGAGAAAACAAAGTGCAAGGATTCGGATGATGAAAATTATCCTCGATAGATAGAGTTTCAGATCCCACATGACTGGATCGATGTGCCAAAATATTGGATCCGTGATGTTTGTGTGTGACTACGTACTCGGAATGCATAAAAAAGCCACTCCAAACACTAGGCATGAAAAAGCACCTACCAATCACTAGATCTCACTCACATAACTAAACCACAATTGATTAAAGTTATAGTTGTATGACTGGGTACGGCTGCTAATAAGAATTGTGTGCAGCACAAACCTTTGGTAAAGAAAACAGGTAATATCAAATCAAAGAGAAACGTGAATTAGACATCCACCCCCACAAGTTCTCATGTGGAAGAAAATGCGATCACAATTACAAGGATACTATGAACTATTTCGATTTTCATGTAACTTCGTAGCTAAAACAGGATGTCTAGCTAAACCCAAAGGGAAAAGCGTGTGCTTCTGCATTGCAATGAATATGCTCACAAATGCAGCATATTTGAGATACTTAGTAACAGGATCAACCTTTACCAACAACTCAACAGATAAAAGCTCCCAATATGATGCCTCGTGACAGCAATATAGGATAAGAAAAAGTGGGGCTAACAGATATAACAATTATACCGGTTGAGGCAAACCCTCAGGCCGAGCACTCAGAGGTGAGACTATTGGGTTCTTACCGTTTGCAAGATTGCGGGTGATTCAGCGTGTAATTGGGTGTGATACTTGGGTTTTTGGCATCAACTGGCCTACAAAGCGACCTGTGCATGTACCCAGCTGAAATATATCGGTAGCTAAGGTTGCAAATAAGATGTTACGAAATATGGGTTAGAGTTTGGGCCCTGAGCCTCCTCACTTCGATCCAAAAATATAAGATCTAGAGTAGCATGCCAACAAATCATTGTCTACAATTCACCTTGATTATGCTTACAAATAGCAGCCATTGACAAATCCTATATGTCTATATGGCCTTTTAACTTATCCTTCACTAAGATTCCTAGTTTAAGTTTGTGAAAGAATAGGCAATACAATTTTTACAGTAGGGATTGCATACCTGGAGGAATAATGCTGAGTCTTGCTTCTGAAGGGCAATCACATACACAAGGAGAACAAGAAGCTGAGTGCAGACCCTCCATGAACTGCCAATACAAAGGAGGACCCACAATGTATACTGACAGTGCAATGGCCAACAATACTAGCAGCAACTTAAGTAGCCCTGCGGTACATGATTTGTGTGTTGTTTGTGCCATCTCTAAAGATTTGGGTACAGATTCTTTTTTGCTTTCTTGATCTGGGCAATGTTTTATTCTCTTTTATACCCGGTTTGGGTAATCTTTTATTGTGATTAATGCTCCTCAGATTCTCATTTTTCACAAGTGGATCCCTGTCTGTACTACAAAACAATGCACGATCCGAGGAAATATGCTATACAGAATTGTGATCTGCTGAAAGCCAAGTGCAAAATTGATCAGAAAACGATCGAGTAATGACACCCGTCCGAATTTTTCAATGCAACCATGTATGTCTATCAGGATGTGCTGTTTACAGCCACTGCTGGTGACGCTGACATATATATACATATATCTACATATGGAAGAGCGCAGTGTATTGACAGTCAAAACGTGTGTTCTTGGTAACACCTAATACGAGATTGTAAATTCAGCTTTTGACTAATGTACAATATTTACGCGATTCTCTTTCTCTGAGAGAATATTTTTTTAATCGATTAAAGTTGGGGAGATCATAATTGGGAACAGCTTCTTGGGTTTTTAAGTGGGGAAGGTTACAAGTGAGATATTTCCCTGCTGGTAGATATAATTATTTAATATGAAAAGGGACGTAAGCCTTATGTTCCTCCGACTAACTTGTATACTTAGTTGTTGTTGGACTAGTTGTCATTTGTTCCATGCCGCTTTCTATGATATGTTTTTCATAATTATGAGGTTAGTATATACTAGCAATCCACCTTAGTGTGCAATGGAAACGTCTTTTTAATTTGTTTTCTAAGTTTTGTTATATTTTTCTATTGTCATTAATGGATAATTGCATTTTTAATACAGTATAATTTATTAAAGAATTCATATAAGTTTTAAAATTTATTAGATTTTACAAAATTTATTTGAATTATCACTTTAGTTTTAAAAATCTAATTCATTTATATTTATGTTCTATTTTATGATAATTATTAATTTGTTGATATTGATGTTATCTATTAGTTACTATTAAGATTGTTTGAATTTATGTTTAAATTTATAATAAATTTGTATTCATTAATATTGAATTTGTCTTTTACTTAATATTAATATTATTTGTATTTACTTTCAAGTTTATTATAATTTTCATTTGTTAGCATTAAAGTTATCTTGCAAATACATTTTAAGTGCATATTTTATTTATATTTTTATTATTATTAATTTCTTTTGATTTAAATGTTTTACATAGATTGAGCATTTGAAAAAAGAGCGGAGTAGTCATAGTATCCATCCTCCAAAGCTTCGTGGTTGAGAAGAGGCAAAGGCCTCTCAGGAATCTTTGGACTGTCGACCTCCCCTTCCAACATCTTTAATGCCTCTTGAGATACTGCATTGTTGTGATGATGATGATAATTTGTGTTGTTTATTGTTCTTCTTCTTTTTCATTACTGAAGGAAGTCTCACCATTACCCCTCTATATTGTGAAGAAATTAATGACACTGAATCATTTTGAGACGATACAACTCCCTTAATTTGCTTATCCAGACAGTTGATTTTTCTCCCTTCCGGTGTTGTGCTATTTGATATATGCCATATTTGATAGGTTTCCCTCTGCATGCACTTGCCATAAGCATATTACTATATGATTAAATATTTATAAATGAAATTTTGTAAGGTGCGAGAGATATAATGTCCAGATGAGGTAAAGTTTGTAGAAATTCCAGCGACGCTTTGGAGGATGGGAGGAATTGGGAGAAATTTCAGGGAAAATTCCTTGCACCAAATTTTCCCTACAATCCTGGCCAAAATTAGCGTCGGGATCTACATCTTGGGCCCTAAGGTTTGATTTGGATCATATTGTTGCAACCTGTGGTAAGAATCTCCAGAAATGAAATGGAACGATGCCTCGAATACATGGCATCTCGAGAAATGAAATGGAACGATGATGTGCACAAAATAAATATGAAGAAAGGGCTTTACAAATCTCAAATTCCTTTTGTACACATAAAACACTATTATGAACCATATTTAGCCTGTAAGTTATTCCTGGATTCAACTTCTGTAGCTAAAGTATTTACATTTATTCCTAAAGGTTTTGTTAGCCTGCAGGAGTTTGTAGATTTGAATACTAAAGGTGCTTCTGTGAAGGATCTGAAAAAATGATTTCAAGGTCTTCTATCAATATTGAAATGACTCCATTTCAACGGCTGAGTTGTGCCAGACTCTTAAGCACGGGGGAGCTCTGCACAATGGAGGAGGAGGAGGCTTCGCAGTGGTGTCTGCGAGGGAGAAGTGTCACTACTACTGCAACCACCTTCTGCTCTTGTGCCGCCCATTTTCCTCTTCATCTTTCGCATACTTATAATATTTATTACTTTTCAATTTATCAATGGAAAATCTCCAATTTGAAAAGTCAGCTGAATAATTAATGTGTGTATTTTTTAGAAAATGCTATGTGTTATATATATGGAAAATGCTACCTGTTAAGACTCCTACTTATGAAAATAGTACGTGTTAAAAAAATGGAAATACAACGAAAATCTGTCTCTGTCTAAACACTTATGCATAGGATGACTTCTATCAAGGCAAAAGTGAAAGAGCTTGTCGAACCTGTTATGCAAAAGGAGTCTGATGGATCAATCTCGTGACCTTCTCATTTTGGGGGGAAGCCCAACTTGGATAGCATCAACGAACTCAAAAGCCAAAGTCCAGGTATTAGTGGGCGGTGATGAAATATAGGGGTGGTATAAAACCCATGGTTTTAGATGAATACATCTTTTACTATACATAATATGTTGATTTTACTATGATTTGTTCCTTTTTTTGAAGAGCCCGTATACATTTTTCGTTAGGTTGAGTTCATAGTTTGTTGGTTTGTTATATTTATACCAGGAGTATGTTGATAAAAATGGTCAAGAATTTAATGACCTGTATTTCCATGTGCGCACAGGTAGTAGTCGTTGTCTTTGTAATGACATGTCTTAGCCAATTTTTTCTATTCAATCCCATCCTATTGGGTCATTATTTTGTTGCACCTACTCTTTTTGTTAATGATGTCTGTAAATAGAGGTGAAAAATATATATGGAGGCGGTTCCCATGGTTGTTAAGGGTCTTGTAGTTGTGACTCGACACAGAGTTCACTTTTTTATATCAGAAGGAAAAATACAAAACAAAAAAAGTTTGTTGGCTAGGGTATTGTCGGAGTTAAGACAATAAAAAGAAATGAATCAGATTAAATCATTGTTGAGTGATCAAAGTAGACAACACTTCCATTCCTTCCTTTGAAAATGCACGCAGGGCCCAACACAATCAGATCATTGGGAAAGATGATGTACTTGTCTACGATGGCAAAATCATGAACGATGGAAGCTTTGCACATGCACAAGATTGCTACATTTACCCTGTCAGCAGTTACCCTGAAGAAATGAAGAAATGGAGGAAGAATGGAGTAATGGAAGGCAAATAACTCACCCGTACGAGTATTGATCTTTGGGTGTGTCGTCCTGCTTACAATTAATTTCCTCCCAAAGTCAAATGCCTCGCTTCAAAGTCGAACATAAGGATGAATATGGATCACATAAGGACGAATACAGATCAACGCATCAGTGACTTCAATGGTAGTCATTTTGTTTGCAGGATTTCTGACTGTTAGATTGGAAAATCTAGCCTGGCCTCTTTCATATCGAAACGCCTACGACGTAATATTAAAATTTCAAAGTAAAGCACATATATATATTTCTATATAGGTGAAGGAAGTGAAAACACTAAGAAAATTATAATACGCTGTGCTAAAAATAGTTATGAATTGCTTGCCAAGGTGGTCGTATTTGAAGTAATGGGGATCTTGATCTTCACCAGCGCATTGCAATGATTCCTACGAGAAAGTCTTGGATTATCTGGAAAATTATTTGAATTTATTTCAGAAGATTTCACCCACCCGACTCATGGTATGGTATGATGCCTTTTAAGAAGATTATTTTCTGCTGAAACTTTGGCTTGAGAATTCAACAGTCGTAGTTTGTTGGCCAACATTTGATTTTATTCTGTTGGGAGATTTTTTTATGCAGGGAATACATTTCCTTTTGTTATATTAAGATCAATGAAGCTCTTTTGAGGGAATTAGCGAATTGGATTTCATTCAGTTGAAAAGAAAAAAAAAATCAGGGTAGGTGATGATGATTTTAACGTCAACCAAGGGTGTTTTGGGGTTTTGATGGGAGACTGGATTTTGGCTTTAGAATCAAGGGTTTTGTGGGGATTTTCAAGAATTTCTTCAAGCATTGAGGATTACATCTTTTTAGCACAATCTGTTTAAAATTTTGGGTTTCTGCTACTCCAAGTTTTAGGAATCAATTTTTTTTGTCATCGATTTCTCTATTTCTAGTGCCTCAAATATAAGGATTTCTGAGTTTTTGTTTCACTTTGGGACTTTAAGGTAAAAGGATTTCAGATGGCGATGATAATGAAGAATGTGATTTCTTCTGGAGATTATTTTCAATGGGGAACCCGCAAGCGTATGGCATGGGAATGTTAGAATGAATTTAGAATAACTGAGAGGGGGGTGAATCAGTTATCCATAGGTCTAGATGTGCCCATTAAAACTTTATACCAAATTAAACAACTCAGATCTTCTCGGTAGTGATAGCATAAGTCAACAATATAAGTATGCAGTTTACTGTTCAGATGAAATAAGCTTGCTGAAACTTAACAGTAAAACACAATATAAAAATTCACACAAGTTGACACCAATATTTAACGTGGAAACCCAATTTGGGAAAAACCACCAATAACATGCTATCAAGTTTTCACTCTTCTAAAGTGATGCCCTGTTAAGAGCCAACCCTGTTAAAGGTTACAAAACACATTGCTAAATGTGACCTGGTTAAAGGATTTAATCACCCTATAAGGAGTGGCCTTGTTAGAGGACTTAGAACATTCCAATCTGAATGTCACCTTGCTCAAAGGAGTTATACAATGACTATTAGGTCAACCTGGTTAAAGGATTTCAACTGATACAATGGTTAGAAAGTAATCAGCAGGTTTGATCTGATTCATACAACTTACTTTGCAATCCAGATCCAATTCAACTCTAATGCTAATTCATTGAGTGGCCTCCATTCTCATCTCAAACTCCAGATCTGCTTGGGAATTCGTCAAGAAATCTCTCTCTGCTTCTCTGCTCATCCTTCTTTGCTTAGATCTTGCCAACCAGTCAATTAACCATGCAATCCTCTTGCATACTCTGCATTCACAGCTATCTCCACTCTTCCTCAATGAATAACCCCTTGAGGTTATCATATACCTCTCCATCTAGTTCAGATACATCTTTTGCCTTAATCAAGATCGTAGATCTCAGGTTAGGTTAGATGGATCTTTCCATCATTTTATTTAATTTATTTTTCCAATACAATCACCAATTAAATCTTTGATCCATGCATTAATTACGGTTAGCCATGCATTTATGTAGTGTAGATCAAACGTGCTTATCCTTAATTAACTTTACATATCCCAATAAAATCAACTATGACGGCCATAGATCTTAAATCTCATCAATCATCAAAATACTGTTGCTCGGTTGACACAAAACTTGCTCAAAAATTTACTGACGCTCGGCACATACAGTAAAATATGCTCGACACACACTGGTGCTCGGCCGACACAAAACTTTGCTTGACACTAACTATTCTCAGTAAACTATCAGTGAAAGATAAACAACACATCACTTTGCCAATGTGCCAATTGATAAAGTACCCTTTGTAATTCCTCATAACTCAGCCATTCTTCTTGGTCTTCTTGTTAAATCTCCTCCATCAATCAATAGATATGGTACTCAAATAGATAGCAATAGTCTCACCAGTTAAGGTTTGACATTAATGACAAAACAATAATTGTTTCCATTGTGGCTTTCCAAACAATATTTCCAACAATCTCCCTCTTTGGCATTGATGGAAACACAAAACGATGAAATTCTGGCTGCTATTCCATGCAAAGTTACACACCAAGATAATCTTATACTCATGGCCCCTTTCACTATCAATGAAATTAGACAAGTAGTGTTCTCACTCCCATTAGATAAAGCCCCGGGGCCGGATGGCAATACTCCACTCTTCTTTCAATCATGCTGGGAGGTTGTTGGATGGGAGTTGTTGGCAGTAGTGGAATAATCAAGGAAAAGAAAATCAATGTTAAAATATTTCAATACAACCAATATTGCTATCATACCCAAAGTGAAAGATCCAAAATCGTTTGCAGATTTCTGGCCAATATCACTTTCCAACACAGTATATACAATCATCACTAAAGCAATATATATGAGGATACAGAATCTCATTCCTTCAATTATCTCCCAAGAACAGGGAGGTTTTGTCCCAGGTCGAGAAACCATGGAAGGAGCACTAGTTGCTCATGAAGCACTTCACTCTATTAAGGAGGACCAGACATCTAATTTTCTAATCAAGTTGGATATGATGAAAGCATATGATAGAGTAAACTGGGATTTCCTTTTTCAAGTCCTTCTCAAATTTGGTTTCTCACAGTAGTGGTGTAAATGGATATGGGAATGTATCTCAAGGGCCTGGTTCTCAGTGATCATAAATGGAAGTCCGGTTGGATTCTTTTCCTCCAATCAGGGAATCAGACAGGGAGATCCAATATCTCCCATCCTTTTCATACTAATGGTAGAGGCATTAAGTAGAACAATTAAGAAACAACACACAATGGGTCTTTGGAGTGGAGTAAAAATTGGGGGCACAAATATTTCAGTCACCCACTCCCTGTTTTCAGATGACACATTGCTCTTTGGAAAATCAGAAGTTAAGGAAGCAAAAAGAATAAAGCATGTCCTAGACCTTTATTCAACAGTTTCTAGACAGCAAATTAACGCACAAAAGTCACAAATATTCCTATTCAACACTAGTCAAGTCATCTCAACCAAAATTGTTCAAGTGCTAGACTTTGTAGTAGACATCCTGCCTTCAACCTATCTCAGGATTCCTCTTTTTGTTGGAACAAACAAAACAATTTACTGGTCATCTGTTATCGAAAGAATTAAGACCGAAACATCGGCATGGAAAGCCAAATGGCTTTCCTTATCAAGCTGAATATTACTTGTGAAATCTGTACTTTAAGCAATTCCAAATTATTACTTAGCTGTCTTAAAAGCCCCATCATCAGTAATACAACAAATTCAAAAATTGATCAAAGGATTCCTTTGTACAGCAAACATGAACGGGGAGAAAAAACTGCCCCTAATCTCACTCAAAGATATGGCAAAAGGTTCAAAATTTGAAGGGGCAGGAGTTCATGATCTAACAATCCGTAACAAAGCATTTGGAGGGAAATTAGTCTGGCAGATGTACACAAAACCGCACAATAAATGGTGTCAGATCATGCAACAAAAATACCTAGATACTGATAATCCAATCCAAATCCTTACCAATGTAGATTCACCCAAAGGATCAGTGATTTGGAATTTCATGATGTCCTCAAGACAAACAATTCACAACTATGTCACATGGGAAGTCAACAATGGGGCAAGTGTCAAATTCTGGAGGGACTCTTGGAATGGCCTTCCTATTCTACTAACACCAACTGTCCCTCAAGAAATTATCAATGCAACAGGAAATGAATGGGGAAAATGCATTATAGATTTTGTACTAGCTGTCAATTTTCTCTCAGGAAAAGTACAATGGAAAGATCCAGATGAACTACATATTTCAAGACATAACACTGAACTACTTAGCAAAATCCTCACAGAAAGACAAGTATATTGTTCAGAGAATGAAGACAAATTAATATGGGCACTAGAAAAGGACGGTAAATATTCTATTATAGAAGGCTATAAAATTCTGCAACATGTGGAATTGCAAAGCATTCCATCGCGAGTGTACCACTTTTGCTGGAATCAAGCCACTTTGCCAAAAGCAGGATGCTTCTCATGGCTTGCTTTGAACAAAAGGATACTTACAAGTGATAGATTAGAAAAATTTCACATTACTCAAGCATTTCAATGTCATCTATGCAAAGATATAACTGAGACAAGGGATCACTTGTTATTGCAATGCACTTTTGCACAGAAGTGTTTGTTATTTGTCCTCAACAAACTTGGGTATCAGACACCACTACCCTATAAATTATGGGATCTTTTTGAATCTTGGCTAGAATTACATCAAAATTCACTTCTCGCAAAACATTTGGACATGTGCCCCTTCTCTAATAATCTGGTCCATATGGTGGGAACGCAAAAAAAGGATATTTAGAAATGAAACATCAAGCCTGGAAACAGTTCTGGAAATAATTGAGAAGTCAATATCCGAGGTTGTTAATGCGAGCTTATATAGATGTGGTTATAATCCCACATTGACAACATGGGACACCTTGGTTCTGAGAAATTGGGATAGAATTAGTATCCCCATGGGTTGGGCAAATCTAAAAAGGACTTCTGGCCAGGTAGACAGATCAACTATCCGATGGCAACCCCCACTGCCCCACAACATGAAATTAAAATTTGATGGTGCCTCTTGAGGAAACCCCAGGAAATCAGGAGCAGGGGCATGTCTCAGAGATTCTAAGGGAAACCTTATAGCATGTATTGCTTCCCAATTACCAGTTGGTACAAACAATTATGCAGAAGCTCATACAATGTTGGCAGGTCTCATATTGGCAAAACAGTGTGGGATAAAGAACTTACATGTAGAAGGAGATTCACAGGTGATAATTAATGCATGTGTTAAAAGGGACTCAATAAATTGGAAACTAGAATATATTTTAACACAAATTTGGCACTTTTTGGACAACTTTCCCAATCTAATAATTTCACACACATTGAGGGAAGGGAACAAAGTAGCGGATCTACTCTCAAATATGGGCTGCAATGGCATACAAATATCAGAAACAAATGTTAACGACATTGCAGAAAATTGGCCTGAATTGATAAAGGTGGTGAACACAGATAAAACATTTATTTAAATACATATCGTTTCAATTGAGAATGTTGAACAACTAAACAAAAAGAGATATCAATGAAAGATTGTAATCAGAGAGCAAGTATAGGGAATACATGCGAAGTTATGAATTCATGATGAATTACAAATCAATACCCTTCACAAATTCACATGTGGGCAGAGGAAAGTACAGTAAATTACAAATCATGACATCGAGATGTAGGGATAAAGTGGTAGGACAAAAATCATGAAGGATCCAGTAAAGTATAGTATATCTAAGATTAAATAGAGAGGAGCTCACAACATCAAAGTTTCAACATGACCGAGGGACATGTGGTAATTTCTTGGCAAGGATATTGATTGATATCTCACACATATTGGGGGGTATGCATATCATATCTCATAACATCATATCTTAAATCCCCAAATTGAACATAATGCAGTTCCAAACTCTGGGTTGAGGAAAGCAGTGCATAATAATAACTTATGAAACAGTCATGTCATGGATTTGAAGAAATTAAAAGGCATCCCCGAAATCAATTAACATTAATGATAAAAAAGCAAGTTGGGTGATTTCCAAATTTTTCACATGGCTGGAGTACGCGTGGTTAATTCTTATTATCAAGAAATTTGTTAAAGATCATCACACGAACTGCGAAATACGGTCATTCTCTCTCTCTCTTGCAAATACAATAAATTCAACCATAAGATTCAGAACGCAGAAAGGATTAAGGAGCTATGGCGCTACAAAATGTGGATTGTACAATATGCGGCCAATGCAGGAGTCACCATGCAGAACTTCTGCCCAAGAATTACAGAATCTCCATCTCTTCCTCAGACGATGAACAAGCTCTCCCATCCCACATTGTGGATTTGCTGCTTGACAGTATGTTTATCTCGCGCTCTACAACCACTAGGGAGGCAATTAAAAGAGTTATTGGCCATGAAAATATGGAGCCACACACTAAGCAATTCCTATATCAATCACAAGTAGTCTCCATTTTCTTTTCAAATGCCATGGACCTGTTGCAGTCGGTCGATTTACTGGTTGAACTAGCTTGAAATGTTGTCATTCCCAAATATTGGGATGAAAACAAACTTCAGGGAGCCATGCAAAAATACGACTTATGGAATGGGCATGCTCTGATAGGAGGTCTATTCACAAGACACTCACTTCTTTCTAATCATGTTGCCATGATTACATATGACACAATAAAAAGGTCACTGGAAGAATTGAGCATTTGCCAACTCAAGGATGCAATGCAAGCAGTTGGTCACACATTGGGTTTGGCTTGGGAAGAACAGATTTACATGAAAGTGGAAGCGCTGATTCATTTGCTCGATAGGGTCAACTTCGCACAAGAACCACTTGATCGTGCAACATTTTCTTCACCAAATTTGGGTTGTGAAGGACAAACACAGGAATTATGGCCGTAACACACTCAAGACTTGGGATGGTCTGGTATTCAAGCTCACAATATGGATGGATGGGATGGTCCTCAACCTCATAGTCAAGTTTTGGGATGGGCTGTTTCGCAATCTCACAATGAGGATGGCTGGGATGGTCTCCGCGTACTCAGTCGAACCTACCCCCATGTGAATTCGATCCCATAGAAAAGTAATTTAAGGGGCTACCCTTCTTTTTTGCTCATTTTTTGGCTCAAATTTTGTTTGCCATTGTAAAAGCATCCACAAGCCATAGATTTTTTGGTTACCCTTCAACGGCTATCAATGGCTCTTCTGCAACTAGGGTTCCAAAGGTATGATGGTGCACAAAACCCACATTTTGTAAAATCGACTTTGGTGGGATTTTCATAGATTTTTGAAATGTACTAAGCAGGCATGTGGCCTAAACAAACATCTTGCAATTTATTTAGTCTGTCAGCTCGTTTAGAGATACTTTTCGAATGCAAAACTATGATGTATTTTGAAAATTTTATAATGTACTTCGAGGGTATTATGATGTTTTTTGACTATCCACTATGTAAATGTAAAATTGTTATAAGTTGTTGAGCAAGTCTAGTGGATTCAAAATAGGGGATAAATGACTGAAATCAGTATTGAAATAGTTAGGAATTTATAGTATCTTATAGTTTTGTATTGAGTGATGAAGCCGGGTTTTCTTACTGGTTCTTTCCTGACAGAGCTCTCAAACTAGTCCTTATTAAATTTATAAATATATTAGTGGTACACCCACTTTTGCTTTAAAAAAAAAATATTACAAACATAGTTACCATACAATCCAAAAAGTGCATGTGTTCCTTGTACGAACAAATTTTCATTAATGTCTTTAGCTTCATTCTGACTCTCATCTATAAAACATTACTCCCTCTATGTCTGTAATCACACTAATATCTTTATGTTTCTATTCATCAATCTCTTTTTCTCTAAGTATTAAACTCTCTATGTATCTTTCTCAGTATAATTCTCCCTCTTTCAGTAAACTTCTCCCTCTTTGACAACAATGCCAAAGACGTTGACATCTTCATCATTCAGATTCTTTTGTTCTAAACTATGTATCATGTTGTTCCTGTCATCTTTCTTATGACTTATATTCTTTTACTGTCCTTGTCTGTCTATTCACAACTTTAAGCAGCATCATAAAGTGTGATTGTCTATGCATCAATGTGAAAAATATTATGAATATAACATTTTATGCAACAGTACCATTCTTAACTAATTAGCTTCAGTTAGGGGAATTACCCCCAATCTACCTCGCAGATACTCATGAGCATCCTTGGGTAGTGCCTTTGTAAATATGTCTACTAACTGTTCCTTAGTGTTCACATATTCCAGTCTCACTTCCTTCTTCTGAACTAGCTCCCTCAAGTAATGATACTTGATAGCTATATTCTTTGTCTTAGAGTACATTACATGGTTCTTTGAGATATTAATGACACCCATGTTATCACAATATATGACAACTGGTTTTGTGATCTCTTCTTTCATACCTTTCAGTAGTATCTTCAACCATACAATATTAGAGCAATTAATTGTTGTTGCCACATACTCAGCTTCAGCTGTAGATTATGAGGTGCAGTTTTGTTTCTTGATTGTCCACGAGACTAATCTTTTTCCCAAAAAGAAATGCTCCTCCTGTGGTGCTTTTTCTGTCATCTACATTTCCAGCCCAATCAGAATCAGTATAAACTCTGAGTTCAAATTTCTCATTCCTTCTGTAAAATAGACCATATTCATCAGTCCCTTTCAAATATCTTAGAATCCTTTTTACTGCCATCATATGAGTTTCTTTGGGATTGGCAAAAAATCTAGCAATAATACCAACAACTAATGCAATATCAGGTCTATTGTGTACAACATATTGCAGCTTTCCAATCATTGATTTGTACAGTGTTTAATTTACTTCTTTTGTCTCATCATTTTTGGTTAACTTTTGTCCAGTGGCCATGGGTGTACTCACTATTTTTGAATCTTCCATTCCAAAAGTGTTTAGTATCTCTTTGACATATTTTGATTGAGTAATATAGATACCATTCTTCATCTGATATATTTGCAAGCCAACAAAAATGTTTATCTCACCAAACATAGACATCTCAAATTTAGTTTTCATCTCCTTTGCAAATGCTCGACATAACATATCTTGTCCACAAAAGATAATGTCATCAACAAAAATTTCAGCTAATAAAGTACCTTTACTTTGCTCTGTCTTCAATTACATATTTTTCTTGTCATTTGTTCTTGCAAATCCAATCTTCATTAGATAGTTGTGCAATCTTTCATACCATGCTCTGGGTGCTTGCTTCAGTCCATATAGTGCTTTGTGTAGCTTGCCAACCATATTCCTTTTGCTTGGGTCTACCAAGCCATCAACTTGTTCAATGTAGAATTCTTCTTCTAATATTCCATTTAGAAATGCTGACTTCACATCCATTTGATAGACTTTAAATCCTTTGTAGGCTGCATATGCAAGTAAGGTTCTGACACCTTCCAATCTTGCAACTGGGGCAAATGTTTCTCCATAGTCAATTCCTTCCTCTTGTGCATAACCCTTGCATACCAGTCTAGCTTTGTTTCTTGTTACCTGTCCATGTTCATTCAGCTTGTTTCTGAATACCCACTTAGTACCACTTACATTTTTATCATTCAGCCTAGGTACAAGTGTCCAAATATTGTTCTTTTCAATCTGTTCAATCTCTTTGTTCATGGCTTGAATCCAGTATTCATTGTCTAAGGCATGTTTTACTATTTTAGGCTCAAAATCACATAACAAGCAGGTGTCTTCTCTCAATTTGCCTCTTGTCATGACTGCAAAATCTTTTGATCCTATGATTTGATTAGGTTTATGGTGCCTTCTTACATATTTTTCCAAAGTAGGTTCTTTCTGTGCTTCAGATTGATCATTCGTGTTTGACTCAGGTTGAAACTGTGACTCGGCATCTCCATAAGATAGCTCGGTAGTCACCTCCTGTTGCCTAGCAATTTCATTCTGTAACTCGGCAGGTGCAGACTGTTGCTCGACAACTTCAAATTTAGTTTCAGGTAATTCATTAGAATCTACCTCATTGGGATAGGTGAATGATTTGTAACTCTTAGGCTTAGTCATGCTTTCTTCTTCATTTCTTTCTGCATATTCATCAATTCTAACATTTGCACTTTCCACAATTTTGTTAGTGTTAGAATTCAAACACTTATATGCCTTACTCTTAGTTGAATATCCAAGAAATATGCTTTCCTCACCTTTAGCATCAATTTTTCCATTTCTGTTATCCTTCAGTATGAAACATCTACTTCCAAAAACTTTAAAGTAGCTTACACTAGGTGCATATCCATACCACAGCTCATAAGGTGTAGTATTTGTACCTTTCTTGACTTGTACTCTGTTCAGGGTATAAACTGTTGTACTTACAACTTCTCTCCAATATTTATGTGCAACATTTTTCTCCATCATTAGTGTTCTGTCACAATCGATGATAGATCTATTTCTTCTTTCAGCTATACCATTCTGTGGTGGAGTCCTAGGTGCGGACATCTATCTTTTTATCCCTCTGTCATTGCAAAACTTGTTAAACTCATTAGAAATAAATTTGCCTCCTCTGTTAGAACTCAGACATTTCAGACTTTTACCTATCTCCTTTTCAACATTTTCCAAGTACCACTTAAACAACTAGAATGCATCAGATTTTTCTTTAAGAAACATAACAGTCATCATTCTAGAATAATCATCAACAAATAAGATAAAATATTTGTCTCCACAATAACTTTTCTCACCAATAGGTCCACAAAGGTTAGTATGAACCAGTGCTAGAATATTCTCAGAAGTATGAGTTTTGCTTTTGAAACTAGATTTAGTCATCTTTCCTAATTGACATTGCTTGCACATTGCATTTTTAGGTTTCTTTAACTTAGGCAGCCCTCTAACCTTTTTCAATTTGCTTATGCTTTCCAAATTATCAAAGTTTACATGACACAACCTTTTATGTCATAACCAAACATCATTATATTGTGCAAGCAAGCATGTCTCATCAGCTAAATCCAGATAGAACAAGTTACCTTTTGTTTGCTCACCACCTCCAACTAATTCTCCATTGGCATCATAGATCTTCGCTTTCTTGTGATGGAATTCAACTCTGTAACCAGAAGTATTCAGTTGTGAAACACTCAATAGGTTATACTAAAGATCATCAACCCAATATACATCATCACATCTGATTTTATCAGTCAATTGAATTGATCCTTTCCCTTTTACTCGACATGGTGTATCATTTCCAAATTTAACATAGCCACCTTTACACTAATCTAAGGTTTCAAATTTTTCTTTATCACCGGTCATGTGATGTGAACAACCATTGTCAATAATCCAACGATCACCTTTACTCATATAAGAAATTAGTGTAGTTTTCTCATCATTATCATCAGAATCATCTTTCATTGCAACATACACAACTTCTATAACATTTTCATCAAATTTGTTAGAATCATTGTCAGAAGCTTCTTCAGCTATATAGCAGGACTTCTTACCTTTGTCTTTGTAATCCTTGTACTTCCTGAAGTCTCGGTCATCCTTTCTATCTTTATACTTGCTGTCTCTTCTCTCATCTTTGTCATTCTTATCAGGACATCATGCAGCAATATGACCAACTTTGTTACATGAAAAACAAATAATAGGTAGTTTACCTTTGAATTTTCCTTTTCCTCTTGATAGTCCTCTTGCCATAAGTGCCTCAAGTTCTTCTAGATCATCATCAGAGCTGTTGTTTTTAATATCCACACATTTCTTTCCTTTGTTTGATTTGTTGAGGACCATCTGGGACTTGAATGTAGATTCAATAGCTTGTGGAGTATAGTTATCAAAATTTGACATCTCAAATGCAGTAAGTCTGCCTACCAAACTTTCCAAAGTCAAATTGTTGTTAGGAGTACATCTCAATTCTTGAATTGCAGATACTCTAATAGCATAAATAGGAAGAAGTGTTCTCAGTACCTTGCTCATGATGGTGTTATCATCAATGGCTCCTTTAGCTCCTCTAATAGCATTTACAACTTCCTTTATCCTACCATAATATGAAACTTTATTTTCTCCTTCCTACATTTTCATTTCATCAAACTTACCTCTCAAGCTTTCAGATTTGGCTCTTAGAACATTTGTGTCACCTCCATAGATGGTTTCAAGAGTATCCCACATTTTCTTTGCGCTTGTACAGTCCTTTATGTCTTCAAACTCATGATAGTTCAGGGATGATACAATCTCCAACATTGCTTGATTATGTTCTTGCTTTTCTCTTAATTGTGCAGCATTGAGAGCTCCTGTAGGGGCTACATATTCTTGATCAACAAGACATTTAGTAGAATCAACAACACCAGCCAAATGAAATTTCATCAAACTTTGCCATCCTGGAAAGTTGTCCTTGTTCAACTTTGGTACCTCCCTTTTATACATCTTGATCTTTTGTTCCAAGTACCTTCAAAATTTTTCAAGAGACCGAGGCTCTGATACCAATTGTTAGAATGAATTTAGAATAACTAAGAGTGGGGTGAATCAGTTATCCACATGTCTGGATGTGCCCATTGAAACTTTATACCAAATTAAACAACTCAGATCTGCTCGACAGTGATAGCATAAGTCAACGATATAAGTATGTAGTTTACTGTTCAGATGAAATAAGCTTGTCGAAACTTAACAGTAAAACACAATATAAACATTCACACAAGTTGACACCAATATTTAACATGGAAACCCAATTTGGGAAAAACCACCAATAACATGCTATCAAGTTTTCACTCTTCTGAAGTGATGCCCTATTAAGAGCCAACCCTATTAAAGGTTACAAAACACATTGCTAAATGTGACCTGATTAAAGGATTTAATCACCCTATCAAGAGTGGCCTTGTTAGAGGACTAAGAACATTCCAATTTGAATGTCACATTTCTCAAAGGATTTATACAATGACTGTTAGGTCAACCTGGTTAAAAGATTTCAACTGATACAATGGTTAGAAAGTAATCAATAGGTTTGATCTGATTCATACAACTTACTTTGCAATCCAAATCTAATTCAGCTCTAATGCTAATTCACTGAGTGGCCTCCATTCTCATCTCAAACTCTAGATCTGCTTGGGAAATCATCAAGCAATCTCTCTTTGCTTCTCTGCTCAACCTTCTTTGCTTAGATCTTTCCACTCAGTCAATTAACCATGCAATCCTCTTGCATACTCTGCATTCATAGCTATCTCCACTCTTCCTCAATGAATAACCCCTTGAGGTTATCATATACCTCTCCATCTAGGTCAAATACATCTTTTGCCGCTTAATCAAGATCATAGATCTTAGGTTGGGTCAGATCCAACGAATCTTTCCATCATTTTATTTAATTTATTTCTCCAATACAATCACCAATTAAATCTTTGATCCATGCATTAATTACGGTTACCCATGCATTTACGTAGTGTAGATCAAATGTGCTTATCCTTAATTAACTTTACATATCCCAATAAAATCAACTATGTCGGCCAGAGATCTTAAATCTCATCAATCATCAAAATATTGTTGCTCGGCCAACACAAAACTTGCTCAGCAATTTACTGACGCTCGACACATACAGGCAAATGTGCTCAGCACGCACTGGTGCTCGGCTGACATAAAACTTTTCTCGGCACCAAATATTCTCAGTAAACTATCAGTGAAAGATAAACAACATATCACTTTGCCAATGTGCCAACTGATAAAGTACCCTTTGTAATTCCTCATAACTCAACCATTCTTCTTGGTCTTCTTGTTAAATCTCCTCCATCAATCAATAGATATGGTACTCAAACAGATAGTAATAGTCTCACCAGTTAAGGTTTGACATCAATGACAAAATAATAATTGTTTCCATTGTATATTTCCAACAGGGAAAAGCCACACCTAAAGCAGGTGGAGGCTATGGAGAATAAATCCGCCATTTGATTTGACAGGTGTGTTGTTAGAGATGACAAAGAAGCTACTACAGTTATAATGCCTTGTTCCCTAGATTAAAAGATAGCACTTCCCCGCAACAATAGTAGCTCTCATTCTTTTCCACTTTCTCCTGAAAGTATCAAACAACAAAATAAGGTTAATAATATAATGTGCACCAGGAGCAACAATTATACAAATGGAACGAACACAATGCAAGATAACAAGGCCTTGAATTTGGAGACTTTTGTTTGGCCAAATGTGTGTCTGAGTCTCTTGCATGTCAAGAAAGAGGAAGATTTCCTTGCAATGAAGGGCTCAAAATGGTCATTGTGACCCAAAAAGTGCATCAAGTGTGTACAGAGGGCAATTAATTTTCTCCCAAAGTCGAATGCCCAGCTTCAAAGTCAAACATAAGGATGAATACAGATCACATAAGGATGAATATTGATCAATGCATTAGTGACATGTAAAAAGGATAGAAGAAATCAACGCATCAGATGACTTCAATGGTAGTCATTTTGTCTGCAGGATTTCTAATCGTTAGATTGGAAATTCTAGCCTGGCCTCTTTCATATGGAAACGCCTACAAAATATATATATATATATATATATATTATTTTTGTCGGGGG
>MU224708.1:1732483-1786602 GCA_018584345.1 Thuja plicata
GGGTTGTGTACAGTTGAACACAGTTATTTTTGAGTTAGGTAATGTATCTAGTATTGAGACATTGATGATTTAACTTGCTATGATTTTTTTTTTGTATACGGTTTCACAATTATTTTTGTAAGAAACATAAAAAAATGGAAAGAGCTGAAGGAAAGAATCCAAGTGAGTGAGCAAAAGGAAGAGTTTTACCATAAACACAAAGAATGAGATATTGCTTCAAAATCATTCACCAAAACCACCAAGATGCTCCAAGATCAACACAATGAGACAAGGATTTTGAAAGGGGAAAACTAATAAAAAAAATCTTGTGTATATAATATGAATGAGGCAAAAAAGCCTTGAAAAAGAGAGAAAATGTGAGCAAAAATCTCATTACAACAATGAGAGTAAGAGTTGAGAATGTGAGTAGAAGTGAGAGCAATATGAGAAGATTATTCAAAGTGTGTGGAGAAGCTGTTGGAAATAATGGGAAGTATGTACTGAGAGGGGAGGGGTGAATCAATACCTCTAAAACTTTTATCTCTTTAACCTTAATCCATTTAGTAATCCATTGTATTACCAACCATCTATTCTATACTATCTTTGTGTAAGTTATATCAACTCATAAGCTTAATAAACATGTAAACATTCATAGAAGCATTCATGAAATGTAATGGCACATAACACAAGATATGGTAATGCAGAAAACCCTTGTTAGAAGGTAAAAACTGCGGTGGGGATGGCACCCACAAAACTTCACTATCTGCAGATTGGAAGGGCGGTTAAGGCTTACAATTTTGATCACTTCTGATGATCTACCTTGTTAGGGGTATTATGTGGAGATGGGTTAAGGTCTACTCTATTAAGTTCTTTAGCAACATTGTTAGTGTGCACTCGGTTAAGATATTTACAAAGGATTGTTAAATCCACCTTTCTTGAAAGGATTTCTTCTATTTGCTACACTTGTTAGAATGTAGACAAAAATACTCATTGACCTGAGTGTATGCAATCTTCAATTTTTTATAAAGATCCATTAAAATCACATGTACAAAGTATCACCTAATGTGATTGATTAATACCTATGTTTCTCAGTAGCCTTCATTCTTGGTTCTTGATAACCAAATTCATCTTTTGTTGTTCTTGCTTGAAAATTTTAGTCTGATCCATAGATGTGCTCCTTGGCTACTATCATCCTCACATCCATCTTGAAAAGAATGATTACACATATATTTATACAATATATTGACCTAATTTAGTTTCACGTATTACAAAGATAACTCCATGATTGAAGGTTTACAACTTTACCTTGATCTCCTAGTCTGCATGTTTTTAATCAGTTAGACTGATTAAAAAAATTACAATTATCTTTCTTGTCCCTCAAGAAATAATTTTAAATCAAATCAAAACTCTAAATATAAAACATAACTATTTTATTTGACGTGGAAGTCAGATAAACTTTTCTTAGGATATAACTGACTTTCGATGTCTGATGCTCAGGTTGCTCTGAAAGTCTTTCAGTGTTCCTTCTATGAACTATCCATCGAGTTCCCTTGCTCTATTAGTTTCCTCTCTTGTCTTCTCTTTCAGTTTACAGTGTAGTCTGCTTGTCGGGTTTCTCTGTCGGTTTCCTCTTCAACATTTTAGGTTTGCACTGCAAAAGTGTGTCATCGGTTTTCTCTTTACTTAGCAATTTTGGTCTAAACTGAAACCTATCTTTCAGTGTAGTGTTACCGATGGTTCAAAGAACTATTTTCCCTTTGTATATACTAATGGAAAAATTAATGTTTTCAATCTCTCCCTTTGACATTAGTATCAAAAATTGATATGTGTAAAATACTAAACTATGTAGTATGTACACCATGTGTTTACCTTGTCATTTATGACTCCCCTATGTATATGTCGGTATAGTATAAGTATGTACATGTATACTTGCCTTTATACTATATTTCATTTTCACCTTATCTTCATATCATTTTCCCTTTTGTATTATGCATCATTTTCCCTTTTTACTATATGCTTTGTACATATCATTTTCCCCCTTTTTTGATAGTAAGGGCAAAGGTGTATACTTACAACCTATCTAAAATATGGGAATGAGAATTCTTCATAACCTCCATCATCTTTTCCCATTTCTCCTTTAGGTGCTCAAGAGCCATTTTCTCTAGTGTAATTCTGGCATGTATATCTTAGATGTTGTCTTCTACAGACATCTCGGGGGTGGCAATTAAATTTCTTGTCGAAGTAATGTGTTGTTGCATAAGTGTGAGGTTTGGTAAAAGTTGAGCCTGTAGCTCGGTAACCTCTTCTCTAAACTGTGATTCTACTTCCCAAATTTCTTGTCTTAACCTTTTGATTTCCATTATCTTCTCATAATGCAATTTGATTGCATTGTCATATGTGGTTAGACTTTTAGCACATGCATTTAGATCGGAATCGATCTTTGTAATCTTATCACTATTATCCTTAGTGAATTTCTCCAAAGTGCATAGCTTTTGAATTAAGGAAATAGCTTCAGTAATGATTGGATCTAATTCATTTTTTTTTATTGTAGGTAAAAACAAGTTTTGGGGGGACCCAAAACCCCTTACAATAATACAACCAAAAGGATAGACATTAAGCTCACCAAATAGAAATAAGACTGGAAACCAGCCCGGTAAACCCAAAAGAAACACTACAAAGAAGAAACTAGCATCCCATAGACAACAAACTTACATCAACTAGAAAATATGAGACTCTAAACACCCTAGTTGCCCAGAAACTAGGCCAAAGCCTTACATCAGAAAATGAACTGGGGAAAAAACTCCCCAAACAAAAGACCAGGGTTTTAACATGGATCCCAGAACCAACAAGACCACCATCAAAGAGATAATAGCATCCACCTTCCAGCACCAACCAGCCATAAGAAACAAACAACTCTGAAAAGAAAGAGTAGAATTGATGTCCTTTAGCCTTAGAGGAAAACCTCCAGCCCTGAACATGCGCCTCCACATAGCCCAAACCAGCTGCTCAGCTATAGAGCCAACCCCCAGCCATTTCCATCTAGCCATCATGTGGCAACAAGAAGGAAGAGACCAAACTTCACCTTTAGCAGCCTCCTTCCATCAGCCGCAAACCACCTCAATAGGCTGAGCCTTCACGTCAATAGAATCTTCCATCTCAATAGGAAGAAAGGAAGAAGAAAACTGAAAAAAGTGAGACTCCACCTCTAGGATACCACACGATGAGCACCCACCTCTATAGGGATATACTCCACCTCAGTAGGAGTAAAGCAAAGCGGGAAAAGACAAAGAAGAGGACCATCCTTGTAAAATAAAACTTCAAAAAATAGGGGATGAAGAGCCTTTTTGAAAGACAACCCAATGAAACAAGAGGGGAAACATTCCGCCCAAAAGGGGTCCTACCAAAATACAACCACAACATAGGCAGACCTCTTTTCAAGAATGTCACACTTAATACACTAGGGTATCTCAACCTCACGCAAACAAAACCTTCTACCCCAAGTAGGGTAACACAAACAGAGACAAGGGAGCAAAGGGAAATAATAGAGCAACTCATAGGATAAACCAGCTTCCCACTCCACCACACCATCCACACTAATGGCCTCCCCATCCACAGCGTAGCACCCTCAACCAAAGCCTCTACCTCTCAGCACCAACTGTTGTAGAGATCTCAAAGAAGAAGAGCAGAACCTGAGACTTCTACCACCAAGAGGGTTGAATGAACAGAGGAGAGCGAGCTTAGATCAAAGGGAGAGCTGAAACCCCTCTTCCAAGAGTACCCAAATAGACTCTTCCCCCATGCAAGACTCTAGAAGAAAAGAGCCTTCGATCCCCAACACAAGAATCCGGTCCCCAACAGTGACAACAGAAGCCATAGAATTGGCGTACAGGGACCCCCCACAAATAGCAGCATCATCACCAACCACACAAACCCAGGCCTCATCTACAACATCATCACCATCCTCAACTATAGCCGCTTCCTCCTCTTCTGCATCAGCTCCCACTCCCACACTAGGCAAAACTGTGCCGCTCCCGCTCCTGCCCATCATTCTTGTGTATTTTGTTCAATAATCTAATTCATTTGTTAGTTCTGGAAGCTTTACCTTATTTTGTGTCAATTTGTATTGGAAATTTTGTTCTGCTCATTCTTCAATAGCCTTTTCTGCATCCACATTTTGAGTTGTGATTTCTTTGGTGAGAATGGTAAGTTGATCCAGAATGGGGGCATTGTGATCAATATCAATGTCAGGAACTATTTGTCTTAAGATGTCTCTTGTGGTTTCCAGCACTAGAGAATCTTTGTGTTCTTTTCTAAGCTTCTCCTGCATTACTTTCCTTTGACATATCTCTCCATATTCTATAAGATATTCATAGTCTAATGTGGTTGGATCACACTTTGGTATTTCAATTATTTCATCAAGTGTGACCTCCAACTTACTCTTCTTGGTTTTCTTCTTCTTCTTTTGTGATGCACCTGTATGCAAAGCCATAGAAAGTTTTTGTGCTTGGTTTGATGTGCTGGAGGAAGGCTTTGGTGGTGTTGTACCTTTTTCCTACTTGGGGTTTTCCCATCGGTTGTGTGTGGATGTCTCCTCATCAACGTTCACTGTAACTGCACCATCTCATTTGATGTTCTTAGGAGTGGTATCAACTAACTTGTCTTGTTCACCTTTCTCTTTTTTCACTTCATCTCTATCTTTCATTTGTGCATCCTTTTTGGTCTGATCTCCATCTTTTTGTGTGTGATCTATAGTTATAAGATTTTGTTCTCTATCGGTGACTAACTGTTCATCGGTTGTCTCTTTCTTTTCTTCTTCCCCTGCATCCTCGGGAATGCTTGTTTCCTTATCAGGTGACTTCTCCTTTTCCAAGATTACATTGATATCTTGTATCAATAATGGGACTTTTATTGTGTGTCTACCTGTGCATAATCTTTAGTAGTGTCATGTTCGTTGGTTTGGTCTTGGACAACAGTGACACCTTCATCTTTTTGTATCTCATCTACAAGATTTTCTCCGGTAATATCAATAAGAGTATTATCGGGACATGTATCATCTACAATGTCCATATCCTTGTTGGATTTTTTGTTCAATGATTCTTCATTAACATCCTCATTAGTAATAAGAATATGTTTGGGGCTCTATTTAGCATGATCATCTTTATTCTATTGCTTTTTGGTAACAACTATTTGTGGGTCAGGACTTGTATCCTTTTTACGTATATCAAGTATCTTTCACCATTCAGCCTCACTCTTCCTGTCTAGCTCAATTAGATGTCCTTGAAGTACTTGATAGGATCTTAACTTTGGTGAGAACATTTTGGAGTGTTTATTCATCATTTCTGCAATCTCCTTCATTTTAGATTCGGGAGGCATGATAGGAACTAGGGCTCTTACCCTAATATATTTCTCAGAATGTAATGCAAATGTCCATCTTGTCGACAATCTATTCATAAGTTATTTTGGCATCCTATCTACCAATTTTATTGGAACATATTTAAATGTACACATCATTGTTATAATTTTGTATTCTATCTTATTCTGGTCCTCAGTGTCCAGATTTAGCCATTTTTAAATCTTACGATCATTTGTTGTACCCAATTTGATAATAGAAGAACATACCTCATCAATTTTAGAAGGTAGTGTGTTCTTGATAGCTTATACTAATTGTTCATATTTTTTGGTGTCCTCAATGTCTTCCCTAGTTCTGAGGAACTTTCTTCTTTTTATTGGGCCCTTTTTCCCTGTTTGAAGCTTTCTTTTATAGGTCCTTACTTGACCTTTCTTGATTGGTGAAGGACTTGCATCCTTTGTTGTCTGACTCCTAGTCCTAGATGCAGCAGTAGTCCTTGGTTTCTTTGCTGGTGGTAGAGGTGGTGTATCAGAATCTATGGATTCTAAGTCACTCTCCTTCTTAGCTTCACTGATGGGTGATTGACCCTCGGCTTCTTCTATCTATTCTTTTTCTTCCTCATTCACCGACAGCTTTTTCTTCAAAGTCTTAACCATTTTATCTTTCTTTCTGTCAATCTTTTTCATAACTAAGCTAGTTTTTAGTCTTTCTTTGGCTTCCTCATAAGTTCCAAACTTAGGTTGTGATTTATCCAATGGTTCATTTATTAATGCCTCAATAGCATTTGTCACTTGATCTATGTTCACCTCATAGTCAAGTGGTGCCATCCATGTTGTCCTCGGTACAACTAGCTTTATGTAAGTGTAGTCAGTGTCCACCATAAAATAGATTTCAGTCTTGAAATTTTGTACTAACTGCTCTGGAATTCTCATTCTTTTTTGCATTCTCTCTTTGAATCCAGCAAAGTATTCATCCATGACTGATTCAAAATTGTCTCCAAGTGATTTGGTGAACTCACTAATCTGTGTGGTCACTGGTCTGGTAGTGTCCTATTTGACATTGCCTATAGATGGTAAGGCTTCTTGAAAATAGAAAAATATGCACATTATGAGTGAACCAAACTTACAAGAGTTAGACTTTGCAGTCCTTATTGTCTTCATGATCTCATCCAATTGCCTTAGTAGAAGTTCTGATAGATCCAACTGCCTTCTTGACAATCTTGTATGTTGTATCCACTGCTCTGAATGCAATACTGTTTATCCTGCTCTTGTGTTCTTTTCAATGTCAGCTTTAGGAGGGTGCTTTAGTGCCTTTACTTTATCGATTATGGGATAACTGGTAACAACGTGTATAAAATCCCTGCTTATTGGTTTTGGCTCATCAAGCCATATCTTTCGATCATGTATTCTGCTCAGTACTAACTGAATCGATTCAATTTTGAATTCCTTCTAGAATAATAGGGCATGTGTGAGCCCTTTAACCTCAATGTTCTTATGTTCTTCTTTGATAGTTCCATCATCATTGCAAAGCTTCTTGTAAGCTTGCTCAACTTCCAGGTCTCCAATTTCTGCAATCTTGCATTGTATATAAGGTCTGATGTCTTCAATGAGTAAAACTCTAGCTGGTATACTGGAGAATTCACCAGCATTGTCGGGTTGTGAAGAAACCTTGGGAGATATCTTGTAATGAGGTTCTTCACAGGTGGTATTCTTGATTAGATTCACCTTTGCATTCTTTGCAATCTTGATCTTGGAGGTTCTTGAAGTTGATGCCATCATTTCAGAATTTAGGGATTTTTCCCATAAATGAAAACAAAGTTTTTGGTGATTATTATTACATACTTAAACTTATTGTGAGTGCTGGGAATATTTTTGAGTGCTGTGAATAGGGTTGGAGTCACTCTGCAATCTAGTCACTTCGTGCTCTGGTTTCGATTTGCTTCTTTGCTCAAATCACATTGTTCCGTCGACTATTTATAAACTTTTTCCCTAAGTTGTGTCATAAATTCTCACCCACTTCTCAGTGTTTGAAGATAGAGTTGTCAGGTAGCACACACATTTCATTCTCGGTGAGAACACTATGCTCAGGACAAGTGTCAACTCATTTGATTGTTTATCGATGGATCTCGGTGTATGGCGAAGACAACATGTCAACTTTCATGATTACCAATGGATCTCAGTAAGTATAGACTACTTAGCTTTGTATGTACACCAATGATTCTCGGTAAACATTGACCAATGAGATTGAATTCATAGAATTATAACAAGTAATACCATTGTGCATCTTTAATCATGCTAGTTTGGAATTTCATCAATGTATAATGGAACTGATGCAAAATATAACTTGGTATAATGAAGTTCCATACTTGTTCTGCTTAGGTGGGGTGGTGATGTCACCAGATCCATTAGATAATGTGTCACCATTTGCCTTGCTCGGTCTAGCTTCATCAGTGTTTGTATCTTTCCTCCACATTTTGTTTCTCATCTTCCTAATGTCTTCAAGGGTGTTTCCATTGGCAAAGGTGTTGGTCTCTATCATTCGATCTCTGCAATCTTTCTTCAAATGACGAACTTTATGAAAGTGTAGAAATTTCATTTCGGGGTTAGTCCAACTCCTAGACTTTCTCATTCATTATCTTCTATAGTTTGTAGCTATGTTTCAAAATATTCCACATGTTGTATAGTTTTCCCATGTGTTGCAATCCCAAACATATGAGCTACCGACTCTTTTCGATTGATAAGCATTTTCTTGATCTTTAGGCTTCCATGCTTGCCTTTTCTTCTTCCAGCATTCAAGAGATGTGTGTCCATGCATTTTGCAAGTAGGACAATATTTGTCCATATATTTTTCCTTCTTTGGTTGTTTCGCCTCAGATTTACATTCATGTGATTTATGTCCTTTCTTGTTACATTTATAACAAATTCCTATGAATGAAGGTGTGGATTTAGGAATACCTTTCATTTTGCTCCTGCAAACATTTGATGTGTGTCCAAGCCTACCACAGTGATTGCATGTCATCTTTCTTGGTCTTGGATTTGTGTAGACATTCTTTGGATCAACTTGGTATGGTGATGCTCCATTCTCGGTATAGCCTAGTCCAATATTGTTTTTGACTCTTCTTTGTCCATCCAAAAAAGCATCCATCCTTTTGGTGCTTTCTTTAGCTCTGTTGATCATGTCATTATGTTGTTGCTGAATTCTCACTTCATGTTTCAGCTTTTCATTTTCTTCTCTTAGCTCACCGATAGCTTCTATTCTTTCAATGAGTTATGTGTTCATTCTATTTTCCTCTTGACTCATAAGAATAATCTAATTTGTGATCTCATGATGATGTTCTATAATTCTTTGTATTTCTGACTCTTTTTCTTGTAGCTTTTCAGTAATCTTCCTCTTGTCATCAATGGCTAGTGTTCTTTCTTGCTCAACTTGTCTAGCATTGTTCATGACATCAATTATTCTTACCATGTGTGTCTCTTGACCAATTTGCAGAGATTTGACTTGTCCAGCCAAATGTTGATTGATTTCATTTAGACTTGTGATGCTTTCTTCAAATGTGTTTGATGCTTTGCTTGTTGTAGATCCCGAGGACTCAAATAGATCAGGTTTCTCTTCTTCTTGATAGTCTGCTTCATTACAGCAAGATGCCATAATTTTTCTTTCATCCAGCAACTGTCTCATCTTGATTCTAGCTTCTTTATACTGCTCATAGAATATATGAATTTATAGCTTCTGATTCTCAATACTCTTGTCTAGTTTTTACTTCTCCATTGTATGTTCTTTTCTCTTAAGTCTTTTAAAATTTTCCAAATAAGAGATCTAGCTCTGATACCAAATGTTGGAAATAATGGGAAGTATGTACTGAGAGGGGAGGGGTGAATCCGTACCTCTAAAACTTTTATCTCTTTAACCTTAATCCATTTAGTAATCCATTGTATTACCAACCATCTATTCTATGCTATCTTTGTATAAGTTATATCAAATCACAAGCTTAATAAACATGTTAACATTCATAGAAGCATTCATGAAATGTAATGGCACATAACACAAGATATGGTAATGCAGAAAACCCCTGTTAGAAGGTAAAATCTGCGATGGGGATGGCACCCACAAAAACTTCACTATCTGCAGATTGGAAGGGGATGGTTAAGGCTTACAACTTTGATCACTTCTGATGATCTACCCTATTAGGAGTATTATGTGGAGACTGGTTAAGGTCTACTTTGTTAAGAGCTATAGTAACATTTTTAAGTGTGCACTCGGTTAAGAGATTTACAAAGGATTGTTAAATCCACCTTTCTTGAAAGGATTTCTTCTATTTGCTGCACTTTTTAGAATGTAGAAAAAAATACTCATTGACCTGAGTGTATGCAATCTTAAATTGTTGATTACAGATCCATTAAAATCACATGTACAAAGTATCACCTAATGTGATTGATTAATACCTTTGTTGCTCGGTAGCCTTGATTCTTGGTTCTTGATAACCAAATTCATCTTTTGTTGTTCTTGATTGAATATTTTAGTCTGATCCATATATGTGCTCCTTTGCTACTATCATCCTCACATCCATCTTGAAAAGATTGATTACACATCTATTTATACAATAGATTGACCTAATTCAGTTTCATGTATTACAAAGATAATGCTATGATCGAAGGTTTACAACTTGACCTTGATCTCCTAGTCTGCATGTTTTTAACCAGTTAGACTGATTAAAACACTTAAAATTATCTTTGTTTTCCCTCAAGAAATGGTTTTAAATAAAATCAAAACTCTAAATATAAAACATAATTATTTTATCTGATGTGGAAGTTAGATCCACTTTTCTCGTGATATAACTGACTTTCGGTGTCTGATGCTCGGGTTGCTCTGAAAGTCTTTCAGTGTTCCTTCTATGAACTATCTGTCAGGTTCCCTTGGTCTATCAGGTTCCTCTTTTGTCTTCGCTTTCAGTTTATAGTGTAGTCTACTCATCAAGTTCCTTTGCCAGTTTCCTCTTCAGCATTTTTGGTTTGCACTGCAAAAGTGTGTCGTCGGGTTTCTCTATACTTAGCATTTTCGGTCTGAACTGAAACCTGTCTTTCAATGTAGTGTTACCGATGGTTCAAAGAACTATTTTCCATTTGTATATACTAATGGCAAAATTAATGTCCTCGAAAGCATCTCCTAAATAGAGATGAGTGATGGAGTTTGCATGTAACTCCCATATTCTATGAATATCACATTTACATTAAGTGTGTGCCAAGTGTGAGAATCCTCTTAAGGAGAAATATGTAATTTCCTTATTAAAGGAATTACAAAAAATGTGACATGTCCTTCCACTTGGACTAGAAGAAAAAATATAATTTAAAAAATACCTTGGTTTATCCTAATTTAATTAATACACCAAGAAAAAATTATTAATTCTAACACCCCCCTGTAATCTTTACTTGGGGTGTTTACATCAATGGGTATCAAAAACAAATTTTTGCAATGAAATTGAAATTTTTCTTTAGAAAGAAGCTTGATCAAAATATCTACAACTTGGTCTTCACCCTTGCAATAGATTAGGGACACTTTATTTTTTACAATTTTCTCTCTAATGAAGTGGTGGTGGAGAGAAATGTGCTTTGACTTTGCATGGTAAACCAAATTCTTTGCCAAGGCTATGGCACAATCACAAAAATTTGTTTTTGATACCCATTGATGTAAACACCCCAAGTAAAGATTACAGGGGGGTGTTAGAATTAATAATTTTTGAGGTGTAGGTTCTTGTTGAGGTAGACCCAATTCCTCAAGAATTTTTCTAAGCCATAAAGCTTTCTTAGAGGCATTAGTACAACTTTTGTATTCAACTTCGGTAGAACATAGAGAAACAAACTGATCTTTTTTACTTTTCCAAGATATAGCACCTGAACCAAGAAATAAAAAATATGCACAAGTGGATTTCCCATCATTGGGGTCTCCACCTAAATCTGAATCAGTAAAACCTTTTAATGAAAAATTAGAATTTGCATCATAAAATAATCCTACATTAGGAATACCTTTAATATATCATAATATTCATTTAGCAATTTTGAAATGTGTTTGTTGTGGTTTGGACATAAATCTTGAAACTAAACCAACACTAAAATATATATCAGGTCTAGTGAGAGTTAGATAATTTAAACTTCCTACGAGTTGTCTATAAGGAGTAGCATCTATAAATGGAGATTTCATATCTGTCATTAACTTAGTTCCTAGTTCACATGGAATTGAAACATGATTTCCATCATTAATAGGAAATCCATCTAGAAGATCTTTAGAATATTTACTTTGTGAAATAAAAACACCCTTAGGGGTTTGCCAAATTTGCATTCCTAAGAAATAATGTAGAAGTCCTAAATCAGTCATTTGAAATTTTTGGTTAAGTTGAAACTTAATATCAAAGATTAAATAGTTAGAACTAGAAGTAAGAATCAAATCATCAACATATAGAATGATAATAACAATGTTATCTTCACTATGCTTGATATAAAAGTTAGGATCATTTTTACTTCTATCAAAACCTTGAGAAATAAAGAAAGCATTGATTTTGTAATACCATTCTCTAGGAGATTGTTTTAAACCATAAATAGATTTCTTCAATTTACATACTAGATGTTCATTACCTTCTTTAATAAAACCGGGAGGTTGAGACATAAATTTCTTCATGCAAATTATCATTTAAAAATGCGCTTTTAAGATCCATTTGGTGAATATGCCAATTCATTTTAGAAGATAAAGAAAGAACTACTTTAATGGTAGGCATTTTTGCAATAGGGGCAAAGGTCTCATTATATTCTAATCCGTCAATTTGAGAGAAACCTCTTGCTACTAGCCTAGCATTAAACTTAGTAATTTCATTATTTGCATTCAACTTAGTTTTATATAACCATTTACATGAAACCAAATTTTTACCATGAGGTAAAGTAACTAAATCCCAAGTATTATTAGAAATTAAAGTGACATATACCTCTTGCATAATAGTTTGCCAATGGGGTTGATTTGTAGCTTGAGAAAACGTTTGAGGATATTTAGAATTCAGAAGGGTAGACATCAAAACATAATTGCAATAATTAATTCTCCTAGGTCTAAGTCCACCCATTCTAGTAATATAATCATCACCTTCATTAAGTAAATCTTTAAACCATTTAGGACTTCTCTTAGAAGTAACGAAAATATCACTATGGGGAGTAAATATATCATTTTCACCATGAACAAAATTATCACAATGAGGAGTAAATATATCATTATCATCATGAACAAAATTATCACCATCATGAGCAAAATTATCACTAGGAGGAGTAGATATATTATTACTATCATCATCATTATGTATAATAGTAGGAATAGAAATAGATGCATTAGGAGTAGGGTTTAGAATAGGAGGTTGGTCCTCCATGAGTTCAATAGTGCCTCCTTTAAATTCATCTCCTTCAACCTTGGAACAATCATGTACTTCATTTTCTGTAATAGAAACATCTCTTGCAATATGCATCTTGTTAGTAATAGGATCATAAACTCTATAACCTTTAGTAGATTCATCATACCCAACAAAAGTAAACAGAGAATATTTAGAGTCTAGTTTTTTCCTTTTTTGTTTGGGTGTGTGAACATAAGCAATAGATTCAAAAATTCTCAAATGTTGTAAATTGGGTTTCCTACCAAGCCATGCTTCCTCGGGAGTTGTATCTTGCAAAGCTTTAGTAGTTCTATTAAGAATGTAAGTAGCACAAGTCATTGCTTCAGCCCAAAGCTTCTAATGCATATTCTTTACATATAACATACATCTAGCCATTTCCACAATAGTTCTATGCTTCCTTTCCGCCAAACCATTTTGTTGTAGTGTATAAGGCTTGGTAAGCTGATGTTTTATACCAAAAGATATCAAGTAGGAAAGAAAAGAATTATTATCATATTCAGTACCATTATCTGTTCTAAGAATTTTAAGTGTAGAACTAGATTTCCTTTCCACAAACATATGAAATTCAGAAAATGTGTCAAGAACTTGATCTTTAGTATGCAATAAATAGATCTAAATTCTTCTAGTAAAATCAGCAACAAAAGTAAGAGCATACTTTGAACCTTATATGGAGGTTTTCTCCATTGGTCCCAAAAGGTCACTGTGAATGAGATGTAACTTATGAGACACACTCCATGAAGTACCATGAGGAAAGGGCCCCCTTTTCATTTTTCCACTCGTGCACCCTATGCATGTAAGTTTAGATGGAACAATATGGGGTAATCCTTCAACCATGTTAGATTTTTGCATCAAAGAAATATAACCAGAATTCAAATGGGTGAGCCTTTCGTGTCATGCATTGAAATCAATATTAACTTTCAAAGAGTGCCTTGAAGAGGCAAAATCATAAGATTTAAACAAGTTATCATGATCCATCTTAGCATTAGCAACAACATGATCAATGTTAGGATCGATAATATAACACATGTCCTTATGAAATTCAACTTTGTAATCTTGGCATAACTAAGCAATTGAAAGAAGATTGGATTTCAATTTAGGAACATAAAGAACGTTGTGTAATTTTCCATTTGAAATATTAACATCACCAAATCTGTCAACTTTGCAACTATGATCATTAGCTATTTGAATAGGAATATGTGTAGTATCAAGTTGTAAAGAATCAAATACTTCTCTATAAGATGTAACATGGTGAGAAGCCCCACTATCAATAATCTAGTCTAATGCATTAGAAGCTTTGTAATAAGCAGTAAAAGTATGGCAAGATTGATTACCTTGAGATTTGTTATTGTTTTGATTAGTGTTATTCATAGGCTTCTTATCATTTTTCTTTTTAAAACAAGTAGTTAGGTGACCATCTTTTCCACAATAAGTACAATGTGGTTTCTTATTTTGTTGATTATTATAAGTATTATTATGAGTATTATTGTTAAATGAGGGCCTAGAATTAAACCTGTTATTTTGAATAACTATTATTATGATTATTGTTATTTGAATAACTATTATTATGATGATTATTATTAGAAGTATTACGATGATATGATTTGTTATTTTGATTTTGATGCTTAGACACAAAAGCATATTCATAAGATTTAAGAATACCAAATTGCAGTAACTTAGCTTCCTCTTGACGTAATTTTTTTTGAAAAATAGCATAATTTAAGTGAGAATCTAAACTAGAAATAGCAAGTTGAGAATGAATGTTTGTAATAAACTGTTGAAATTATTTAGGAAGACATTTCTTTAGAATGATAGTAATTAATCTAATATCAGTTAAAGTAACACCTAAACCACTTAATTGAGTTTTAATAACATCAAATTTAAGTAAGAATTCATCAATGGATTTGAAATTTGTATACCTCAAGTCTTTCAAGTTGTCTTGGAGTTGAATCTTTCATGATTCGGTGGAGCTGTCATAAGTTTGTTTCAAAATGTCCCATGCTTGATGGGCTTTGGTGCAATGTCTAATCAAGACATCTAGATCAGGAACAATAGAAAGACCAATTATTCCAAGAGCTTCTTTATTTTTAGTTTTCCATGCATCTTTGTCAACTTGAGAAGCAGTGACAACCGGTTCAATAGAGGCATCTATAGAAACTTCTAGCAAATGTTTAAAATGAAATAGAAAAGAAACATGTGTTTTCCATTGATGATAGTTAGAGCTATTTAATTTAATTTCAGGAATAAAGGTAGACATGATTAATTAAGTAAAATGATAAGATTAACTAAAATGAAGTGAAATACAATGAAGATAATATGCTAAAGGTCAAGAAAAATAAATTGAACTTAATGTTAAGCACACTTTGAATGCTTCAAATTTGATTTGAAAAAAAAAAGTCAAATTTTCTTAAATGTTTAAAATAAAAGAAGAGAGTTGATTAACATTAAAATAAAGTGTGGATTAGTGAATAAAAATGTATAATAAACAATGTATAACGGTTAACAAGGATTTTTTTTAAACAAATTGATATAAAAAAAATCAAATGCTTTTAAAATTTTAGGAGTAAATGATTATGATTTTGATCAAAAAATTAAACTAGATAAGATTTAATTAAATTTATTGAGAAGATTAATGAAACTAATGAGATAAACAAAGAAGATAAATTATAAAGATGGACAAATTAGTTTGAACAAAATGAAATAAACAAGTGTGATATCGATAATTATAAATCGATAAATTAATGAAATTAAAGATAAAAAAGAGTCAAAGAATCATTCAACATAAAACTAAAATTAGATAAATAAAACATATAAATAATTAAGTGCAGAGGAGTAATAGAATGAAACTGAAATCTCAGAGAAATGAAACTAATCCAAAATGTTGCTATACACATAAAAGAATATTAGAAGTTCTGCCAATACACTATTTTCAGGAAACAAAATTTCTAACTGCAACCTGTGAAACGACAACAAAATATCAAATGTTGCCTTGTAACTACAGCTGAACCCACATGGACCAACTTTAATGAGTGGGTGGAGATGCCAAATACTAGTAGAACAAAAAATGTTACAAAGACAATAAAAAATGTTTTGATGATAGAAACACGTAACAAGGCCTATGTAAATTTTTTTTATCAATACTATTCCAGAATTATAATCCGGTGAACAGTTGCGCTTACAAGGGAGGGTGAGGAAGAAGTATGCAAGTTAGTAAAAAAATGCTACCAATGGTATCACCGGGTTGAACGCATGAGAAAGACGTTACAAAGGGAGTTGTGTATAAAGAAAAACAAGAAACAAAGGTTTTATGCTTTATACTATAAAGCAATACCAGCATGAGGTTTAGAGAAAGAATGGTGCCAGGCAAGGCTGCGTTTGACCAAGAAACCAAGTAATGTTGTGTGAATGAAGGAGGTGTGAGGGATGGGGAGATGTGAAAGGGGAGTGTAAGACGTTAAGGTATAACATGCAAGAAATGTTTTGGGTAATGAGCTGAAAGAAACACAATGGGCTGAGAAAAGTAAAAATGTTTTGGGGAGGAGAAATGATTGTGATTGATGAGGAGAAAGGACAACGATTGGAGAGGAGAAAGAAAGAGCTAAAGAAATAAGGAAGAGTTGGTTGAAACAAAATAAGGAGAGTTGGATAGACAACAAGGATGAATAACAAAGATAACAGAGAGATGAAGTAGCGAAAACACCAGAATAATTTTTTTATAAAATGTTGTTAATAAATTGATTAAAATAGAATATTATTACTATACTTACTGTGTATTTCTCAACTATATAAGCAAGAAATGTCTATTAAATTGTTAAAAAAATAAAACTTGTAGGGAAAATGTTAAATACAGATAAATACATAAACCTGCAAATGCCAAGATTGGAGATTGATAAACAGAGAAATGTATTATAAACAACAATCAGATATATATCATATTTAAGAGAAAAGAATAACAATATCAATAGCAAGAAGATTGAACAAAATATAAACCTGCAAATCAAATAGTTAGAAAAAAAAGGAATGAAAATCTATGAAATAGAAAACCCTTGCATTTGCCCGACAAAGGGTGAGGTTAGAACTTTAAAAAGACTTGAAATGGAGATAAAAGAACTTAGATCTTGCGGCAAGTCATCCAGAACTAGTTACAAAATGTTAAATTTACAAAAATGTGAAAAAACATGCAAACAAGAAGTTAATCAAACCATGAAAAAATAAATTTTTTCTTCTCAACCGAGATATCCTTTGAATGACACCTTCATGCAACACTCAAACACAAGGATTTAACTAGCTCTGATACCACGTAAGAAACATAAAAATGGAAATAGCTAAAGGAAAGAATCCAAGTGAGTGAGCAAAAGAAAGAGTTTTACCATACACACAAAGAATGAGATATTGCTTCAAGATCAATCACCAAAACCACCAAGATGCTCCAAGTTCAACACAATAAGACAAGGATTTTGAAAGGGGAAAACTAAGAAAAATTTCTTGTGTATATAATATGAATGGGGCAAAAAAGCCTAGAGAGAGAGAGAGAGAGAGAGAGAGAGAGAGAGAGAGAGAGAGCTCATTACAACAATGAGAGAAAGAGTTGAGAATGTGAGTAGAAGTGAGAGCAACATAAGAAGATTATTCAAAGTGTGTGGAGAAGCATCTCTTAAATAGAGATGAGTGATGAAGTTTGCATGTAACTCTCATATTCTATGAATGCCACATTCACATTAAGTGTGTGCTAAGTGTGAGAATCCTCTTAAGGAGGAATATCTTTCCTTATTAAAAGAATTACAAAAATGTGACATGTCCTCCCACTTGGACTAGAGGACAAAATGCAATTTAGGATACCTTGGTTTATCCTAATTTAATTAATACACCAAGGAAATATTATTAATTCTAACAGTTTTTTAGTTAGGTAATGTATCTTTTGTTGGTGTTAAATTTTGATAAGGGTTACAATTGGGAAAGTTTGTTTGATTGTTGTATTTCTAATAAAAATTATAAATTTACACTAAAGTTGAAGGTGTAAGTGTGGTAATAGTGGGGTTTGATTTATAGCTTTCAAAATTAATGAATACAAAAATGTTGTGTTTTCATTTGTTTGTTATGAATTTAATGGAATGTGTATTTTGATTTGTATAGTTTATTTACAAATAGAGAACATTAAATTTTTGTAAACTTTGAAGGAATAATTTGATTTGATTGAAATAGTTCTTTTAGTAGAATGTTGTATATATATGTATGAATTATATTTTCAAATTATGGTTGACACATAAAGAAATGAATACAATTAACTTTTGTAGAATTTTTATGAGTCTTTTGAAGTAAATATGGAAGAGTGCAAAATGTATTTTCCAAATATGCATTTTTTTATTTTTTTATTTTTTGCATTGCACGCCTCTAGGAAGAAATGGCTTTGTTCTTGTTGAAGAGTTTGTTATGAATCATTCTTTAACATTGATGTAGAGGGTGTGTTTTTTGCAACAAATTTTTTTTGTAGTGTAATTGTAGGTTGCAATCGTTGAACAACTTTATGCAAATTCCACAAAAAATAGAATTTTTAAAATATATGCATTTATACTTCTATGATTGGGTGTATTTTGAATTTTAAGTATAATTTCCTTGAGTTTTGTTAGATTGTTTCGATTTTGGAGAATTAGATTATGTAAAATAAATAATATGGTGTGTTTGGGTTATTGTCAAATACCAATTACCTTTGAATTTGGAGGTTCCCTATAATAAAGTTTATATTCCTCCATCTCTTTCGAATATACTAAACTTGTTCATGGAGCTCATTTTATTATATGGTTGAAAATAAAAATAAGAGAATTATAAAAAAAAATCTTTCGAGGAATGAAAATATTTATTAATGATAATTCTAAATTAGAGAATTGATGGGGAAAGAAGATGGTTAGACATGTGATGTACCGTTAAATTTTGTAATTTTTAAAAATTTATAAAGATGATGTGGATTAGGTGAAATTTGTGTAGGACATGCTAAATATGATTGTAATGAAATGAATTTCTTTTAGAATTTTTTTTAATAATAAATAGGTAAAAATAATATGAACATTTGAATTTAAAGAATTCATATTAACAATTAAATTATTGAAATTAAATATGGAGAAATTAAATGTGATAGTTAAAATTATTTGATTGTGAAAATATTACGCCTGGATGTTCAAAATAAATATGTGAAGCTATTGGATCTTCTTTTGATGAGAAAACAAAGTGTTATCATTAGTAATAATTTATTTGTGAGAAGAATTTAGCTATATGAATCTGAATATAAAATTATGCAGGGATGTGAAGTATACCTTGAATATGTAATACAATGGATTATGAGTGTTTGCATAATGATAATTATTACACTTACTATCCATTTTTGATGGAGGAGCATCTTGGGGTAGTTGGAAACCATGTGTCACCAAAAACATGTTTTGGTTTGATTTTGATTTGTTGATTGGGAGCTAGATAATCTGGTCGATAACCACCTTAGAGTTCCTTGTTGGAGTGCTTAGTTACATGTTGGCTCGGTTACTTATGGTTCAGTCTTGGTTATCAAGTAAGTGTTTTATTTCTCGATGGTGTCTGTTCAGTGGAGATCAGCTAGGTTGTTTCTTTCACCGAGGGGTCTATTTTCGGTGTTCTTGATCACCAACGGGGTTTCTACTATCTATTGGGTTGGCTGACTAGTGCATTAAATTTGTGGTTGCGTGTGGGTGATGTAAGGACTTATGTGTTCTTGATGCTGACTTGGGTTTTATTTATGTTATTTCTTAGTAATGCTGACTTGTGGCAAGTTTGTATAAAAGAGAGTTTAGATTGATGTTTAGGAGAGAGATATGAAGAAATAAATAGAGGGATTGGCAAAGGATAGTAAGATGATAAGATAAAAGATTAAAAGTAGATGCAGATAGTTGTAGTGGGTAGATAGAAATTGATAGATTGCTTGGAGGCTTGTGATCACAAGTTTAGACCTGGTTTCTTCTACTTAGCTATAGAGCTGACTGGAAATGTTGGAACCTGCAAGATCTTGTTGATGCTATTGTTGGTTTGGCCCTAATCGAGAAGGCCTTACAACCTGACACGTTGCATGTAATTGAATCTGAAAATGAATATGAATTGATATAAGTTGTTATATCTTTGTGTTGTTGAGTTTTTTGTTGTTGTCTTATTGTTGGTTGCAAGTTTGGACAGTCCGTTATATGATCCTATGAGCTTGATTGCATCAAGTGGTATCAAAGTTGGTTCATTTCTTATGGAGCTTAGGGTTTTTGAAGATCTAGAGAGATGCCTTTGACAAGATTTGACCCTAGGGCTATTGCAGATCTTTCTGAGGAAATGGAAGCGAGGATAAAAAAAAGATTTAGATCAGAGATGGCGGCAATGAAGAATGAAATCATAGAAGGTATCATAAATGTTGGATTATATAGAGGTCCAAGAACAAATAATGGTTATGAAGAAGTTGTTGAAGACTTTGAAGCTACTAGATCTAGTGGAGTTGACAGATCCGATCAGATGGATAGATCTGGAGGAGACAAATATGATTGGTTACATAGATCTAGAGCTCGGTTGAGTACAAGTTACCAAATGGAGGTGTCCATTTTTTTTAGGTACATTGAGACCCAAGGATCTGATTGATTGGATCGATGAGTTAGAAGACTACTTTGAGCTGGAAGACATTAAAGATCCACTTAGAGTGAGATTGGCACAAACTAAGTTGAAAGGACATGCTGCTTTATGGTGGAAAGAGTTACAGAGGGACAGAGAAGAAGAAGGTGAGATGAAGATCAATCAGTGGAGGTTGATGGTGACAAAGCTAAAGGCTAAGTTCATTCCTATCGACTATAAACCTAAGTTGTTTAATAAATTGTAGAATCTAAAATAGACGGATACGACTATGGAAGATTATATCGAGGATTTCTACAAGCTGAATATTCGGTCTGGGCATAGAGAAATTTCTAAGGAAAAGGTGGCGAGGTATATCAATAGTCTGAGATTCAATATCTAGGATGAGATTGGTATGTTGTAGATTGAATCGGTAGAGGATTCTTATAAATATGCATTGAAGGAAGAAGATAGGTTGAAGAGAAGACATCATGGTAATTCCCAAGGGAAAGAGAAGCAAGAACAGTCGATAAAAGATAACCAAAAATTGATGATGAACTGAAACCTGTTGAACTAAGGAGAAGAATAGGTAGAGGTGTATTCAGAGGTACTTGTTATAACTATGGTGAAGAAGGACATCAGTCATTTGAATATCCCCATGCAGATAAGAAGGTCTATAGTCACTGGAATGCTATGGTGAATGAGGTTGTTGAGAATGAACCTAAGGTGGAGGGTTTGACTCTCTTGCTTAGGAGAACATTGTTGCCCTTGAAGAAAGCTAATTCTTGTCAGAGGAAGAACTTGTTTAGGACTGTGTTCAAGTCTGATGGTAAGCGTTTTAAGGTGATTGTTGATGGAGGAAGCACTACGAACCTAGTTGTTGAGGAGATGGTTCAGAAACCTGGTTTGAAAAGGTTGAGGCATCCTTTTCCTTATAAGATAAGTTGGTTACAAGTTGGTCATGTAGTAGAGGTGAAAGAGCAGTGCATGGTAATTTTTTACATTGGTACTTATAGAGATGAAGTATTATGTGACATTGTGGAGATGAGCTCTTGTCATGTTTTACTTGGGAGACCTTGGAAATATGATATAGAGGCTATTCATGACTGTGAAAGAAATTTTTTTACTATCCTGAAAGATGGACATAGGTCTACTTTGATTCCTTTGAAGGATGAAGACAAAGGAAGGAGGAAATTGAGGATTGGTAGCAGATCTGTGATGGTTGCAGAGGTTGGTGTAGACATTCAGATTCATAAATTTGAAGGTACATCAGAGAGTACTAGTGGAAAAAGGAAGCAGAAGAAGAACCAAGGAAAGAGTGTGTCAATTGAGGACTTGGAGGACATGTATATCAAGAACCAGTTTATGATCTATGTGCAGAATCCCAACAGATGTTCGTCCAACTGCTGAGAACATCTTTTCACACCTAGGGTGTCTAATGCAGGAGCATCCTGGGGTAGTTAACAATCCTATGTCACCAAAAACATGTTATGGTTATATTTTCATTTGTTGTTTGGGAGCTTGGTAATTTGGTTGGTAAATGCATTGGAGTTCCTTGTTTGAGTGCTCGGTTACTTGTGGTTTAGTCTCAGTGACTAGTTTCTCAGTCTTGGTTACCAAGTAGGTATTTTGTTGCTTGGTGGTGTCTATTTGGTGGAGTTTGGTTAGGTTGTGCCTTTCATTGAGTGGTCTATTTTTGGTTTTCTTGATCACCGATGGGGTTTCTTCTATCTGTTGGGTTGGCCGACAGGTGCATTTAATTTGTGGTTGTGTGTGGGTGATGTGAGGACCTATATCTTGTTTGGTTCACTCTCCTATGTAGATTTAATGACCACTGGATGTCGACTGATGGATAACATGTCATTTGTGTGTTCTTGATGTCGACTTGGGTTTTATTTATGTTATTTCTTTGTAATGCCAACTTGTGGAAAGTTTGTATAAAAGGGAGTCTATGTTGATGTTTAGGAGATAGACATGAGGAAATAGATAGAGGGATTGGCAGAGGATAGTAAGTCGATAAGATGAAAGATTGAAAGTAGATGTAGATAGTTGTAGTGGGTAGATGGAAATTGACAGATCGCTTGGAGGCTTGTGAGCATGAGTTTAGATCTAGTTTCTTCCACTTAGCTATAGAGTTGACTAGGAATGTTGGATCATGTGACATCTTGTTGATGCTATTGTTGTTTTGGCCCTAATTGGAAAGGCCTTACAACACGTCATGTTGCATGTAATTGAATCTGAAAATGAATATAAATTGATATGTTGTTGTATCTCTGTGTTGTTGAGTTTCTGTTGTTGTCTTGTTGTTGGCTGCAAGTTTGGGTAGTCCTTTATTGGATCCTCCAAGCTTGGCTGCATCAAATTTACCATTAATATAGAGTGTGAACAACCAAATACTTATAATAATGAAATGAATAATTTGATTCCTATAAATATTAAAAATTGGATTAAAAATGCATATATTAAATAATGGGATCACTTGGTAAGGAATTCAATCTCTACGTAAAACATAGATACATTTTAATGAGAGGTCAACGCCAAAATAGAAAATAGTGTTGCCTAAGAATACACATGAGGATGTGGGTCATAGAGGACAACATGTATAGGTGGAAAGCTTAATAAAATAATTGAAAGTAATGCACATGGAGGAATAGACTACCCATTATACAATTCTTCCTTCATGTCACATTTATAAATCGCATTCAAGGTAGGCATCAAGCAAGAAGTTGATACAATTTTTTAAAACTAATGATAACAATTAATTTAGGATACCATTCTAACCATAATAAATTTAAGATTTAATTATTATAACAAGAGCAAGGTATAGATTAAACAATATCCATTAAATTGTCTTTGGAGAAGATGGAGTAGAAGCAAGTTTGAGATTTGCATGTCATTGCCAATATGACAGGGCTTGTTAAAACTTTTTAAAACCTCATGAATGTGAGAAGATAGAAATTTATATTGTAAACTAAAGTTGAAACATTAAATGATCCAAATTTGTAATCATTATTGGGAGAGAGGTAAATTTGTTTGTTTTCTAAGGAAGTTGTTTGTCATTTCTACCAAATCTTCTAGGCAGAAGGACTAGTTGTTAAGGTATTAAGCAAGTTGAAGATGGTGAAAGTTGTTGTGTGTAAAGGAAGGACCCAAAAGACCTTTATCTTGAAAAAATAATGGAAACTCAATGAAATCACCATGTGCCTACACATGTGCATTGTGAATCATGTTGTATGTAATAGCCAAAGCTAGGGAGGTAAACAGTAAGTATGACTATAAATTTTGTTAAAAAAATACAAACACAAAGAGAGGACAAATGAAATATGTCCAAGTGATCTAAAACTGTAGAATTGTCAAGATGCTTGTAAATTAGAATGACACCAATAATTGGAGGATTCAAGATTATTGTTGCACCTCAAATATTTATATTCTTTCTCTAGCATTGTAATTATCTATAAATATTTAAATTCTTATTTGTAATCGAGTATCATACTACATTGACAAATGAACATAATAATGAAATCAACTACGCCATTAAACAAGAGAATATTTAGCAACCTGATCAACAACAATTGGACTTTGATTTTGTGATGATTATTGTGTATGTTAAATTATGTCAACTCAAGGTGATTTGTCTACAAATTATTGTAGAGTTTGTCATATTCTAGTAAAGAACTCTTTGGTCAGGTGCTTCGAAGGAAAAACTATTGGTGTTGATGAAAACTCAACACTACAGCTCCCAAGAATCACCTGCATGCAAACCTGTCACAGAAAGAGAGAAGTAAAAGCTATGGAGGCCAAAAATAATAGATCGATGAAAGAGGAAACATCATGTGCAAACAATAGAGAGGAACTTCTCAATGAAATAGAATCCTTAATAATTAATGATTACATAGAGATCAAACCTTATAAAGGTGATCAAAACCCTAAAAGGGAGAAACCTAGGTTGCATGATAATAATTAATAAATTAATTAATTATTACATGCATAAATTTTAGCTTAAGTAAACTAGAGATAATAAGTGACTTAATAATTAAATCAAAGTGATTTAATTAATAGGTGAATTAACTTATTACTCTAACAAAAACAACCTACATAATCCAATAAGAGAAAGAAATAACAAAAATTCATAATGGAGAGTGAAAAAGTTAAATGATGTTGTTAAAATAAGTTAAGATTAAATAAGAGACAAGTTTAAAATTTTGAGTGTACCTATATCGAAATAGAAGATGCATAAACTTGGTAGAGGGAATGATAGTTGTGCGAGTGAAGACAAAGAATTTGCTCTTGGTAATCAAAAAGAGAATGTGAGATTTAAATTTGTGGAATCCACAAAGTAGCCAAGAACATGAAATTCAAGCTTCGTTTAGGTAATTTTGTTGAATCAAAGAAATCTCACAATTAGAAATGTACAATTTGTGAGGAGGAGGAGTAATAAGATTGTTAGTAATAACTGAGAGGGCGGGGTGAATCAGTGGCCTCAAAAATAAATCCTTAAATCAACCCAAAAAATTATTACCACATTTATAAGCCTCTATTTATATTCATTCCTAGAAGATGATTGCCTTGAAATACTTATATCAAATTACTACTTGTCAGAATGCTTTGTAAAACCTTCTACTGTATGTTTCTCGATAAGCAGTCTTTCTATTTACCAAATTACAGTAAATAACTAGTGTATACCGATCAATCCAGATTTACTTATGTGAAATGCAAAATAGTAAAGTAATGACTCATAAACACATGACACATGGATTTTTAACGTGTTTACCCTGTTAAGGGAAAAACCACTGGGACCATTAACCCAAGTTTTCACTCTTCTGAAGTGAGCTCAGTTAAGATCCAACACTGTTAAAGGTTACAAACACACTGTTAGGTGTGACCTTGTTAGAGGATTTAAATGAATAGTTTTTCACTTAGTATCTGGCATCTAATGCTACCATCCTTGATCAAACACTCACTTGGCTTGTCAATAGGTATCGGGCATATCTAATGCTACTTTGTATGATCAAAATTTTTGATACTCCTTGGGATGTCTCTCAATTACAAAAGAATTTTAAGTCTTTCTCGGTTAAGAGACTTGATGCTTCAATGGTTAAACTGAAACAATAAATTGATTTGTTCACATATACAACTTGAATTGCAGATTTTCAGATCTATTGTAAGTGCATTACCTTTCTGATCAATGTTATCAATTCAATACCTTTTCTCCACACTGTTATGCTCTGTGATGTTGTATCATTGTTCGTCAGTATCTGTAGAAATTAGCTCTTTCCTCAGCTTGATTGATCAGGTCTGAATGAAGACTTTCTTATCCTTCAGAATCTCTTCAGCATCTATTCTCTTGTCACTCCCCTAATTCATATTGAAACAACTTGTCTCTTATATAGACATGATTTCACTATTTCTTGGCTTTCTTGATCTTGGCGTGATCCACAATCTCACCAATTAGATTTATAGAAAAACTCATGATTTATCTTGTAGAGATCTGCTTGCCAACTGGACAAAGCAGCTTTAAATCCTTTACTTATCCCCGACTTTATCTTGTTGATTAAAACAATGATAAGTACCAGTTAAGTCTATATTTAGCTCTTGACAGCTAAGCTTTTTGTCATTTATGAACTCTTTGTTCTATCGGTCAATACTTCAGTTAGTCATCAGTGACAACTGACTATTTCGTCAGTGTGACTTCAGTTGTCTTCGAGATCTTCGTCCGTCGGACAATACTGTAATTATGTCCGTCGGGTTACACTTGCTTTGCTCATTAGGTAACACTGTGACTTTGCTCATCGGTAATGCTGTGCTTTTGCTCGTTGGGTAACAGTGTGACTTTTTTCTCATTGGTTTACTCCGTCCATTGGTGTGCACTCTGTCGGTGTATACAGTCACTTTGTGAATACTTAACTTTTATGCATTAATGATAGCATAGCCTTTGATTCATTGGTTCTTTGAATTCTTTAGCAGTATTTCCATGAACATACGGATTATATCAACTTGACATCAATGACAATACAATAAATTAATTGATTTAATGTCTTACATTAACTTTTTGTGTCTTGGTGATCATCAACTTAACATCTTCAAACATTCAATTAGTTATAGTTCATCAATCTCTCCATTTGGCATTGATGGAAACATACTACATTAACACACTATATTATCACTAATACAATATGAAATATAGTAGTTAAATTTCATCAAACTACCAATCTTATGTACTATAACCGATACAAATATTTGTTCCTCAGTAAGCTCACATAGCTTAGATTTGATTCTTGCATCTCTCTTTCTATCTTCAATCCCTTCACTGGATAGATGTAGAATCTTTCTTCTTTTGATGTGATGTGTTCTCTTCTTGTGTCAAACTCTCTCCCTTTGACTGTTCTTTTCTTTCGATGTCTCTTTTCTCTCTTTGTCAGCAATCTCTCCCTTTGTATGTACTCTCCCTTTCTAGTTGCATCTCTCCCTTTGGATGGTGTGATATGATAATGGATATAATCTCTCCCTAATGTGATAATGGATATAATCTCTCCCTTTGACAACAATGCCAAACAAATATTTGACAGTAATGCCAAACAATCCTTTCTATCCATAATATACTCCTTGAATTTCCCAATCCATCAACAATATAACAATTCTGGTTCTTGGAGTAGATAAATACCTTGTTGTGTATAAATGTATCTTTAAAGTCCATCTCTTTGCTTGCATCAAAATGAATGATATTCTGATAAAATGTAGGTTGATGCAGCCTTCTAGTCATCTTACTAACCAGTAGACAAGGGTCTGACCCCTAGTTTTTTTCTCAAGCACTCAAATGCATCCTTGGGCAGTGGCTTGGTGAAGATATCAGCTAATTGTTCCTTTGATTACACATACTCAAGTATCACCTCCTTTGCTTGAAATTGTTCTTTCAAATAATAATACTTGATATCAATATGCTTTCTTTTAGCATGCATGACTGGACTCTTAGAAATGTTGATTGCACTGGTATTGTCACAATAGATAATTACTGGTTCAAGAATTTTCATATGCATACCTTCCATTAATTGTTTGATCCATGCAATGTTTGAGTAGTTTGCAACATCAGCAACATACTCTACTTATGTAGTAGACTGAGAGATGCATCCTTGCTTCTTGTTGATCCATGTGACAAGTCTGTCACCCATAAAGAATGCTCCTCCAGTTGTGCTCTTTCAGTCATCAATGTTTCCAGCCCAATCAACGTCGGTACAGACCTTAATTTCAAATTTTCCTTCTCTTCTATACCATAAGCCATATTCCTCAATATTCTTCAGATATCTTAGGATTCTTTTAACATCAGTCATATGTGATTCCCTAGGATTAGCAAAAAATCTTGCAACTATTCCTACTGCATGTGCAATATCTGGTCTAGTATGTACAACATACATGAGTTTTCCAATCATTGATCTATACAAAGTCTTATTTACCTCAGGTGACTTGTCCTTTTTTGTCAGCTTACATAAAGTTTCCATCGGTGTTCCAACTGGCTTGGAATCTTCCATCTTGAATATTTTCAGCACTTGATGTATTTGGATTGTGTAATGAAAATGTCTTCATCTTGTTGCATGATCTATAGACCAAGAAATAACTTCATCTCTCCAAACATAGACATCTCAAACTCTTTTCTCATTTCATTTACAAATAATTTGCATAGAATATCATTGCCTCCAAATATGATTTCATCAACAAATATTTCAGCAATCAAAATGTTAGCATCAATATCTTCCTTCAAATAAAGATTACTATTTTCACTAGCCCTTACAAATCCAATACTTATGAGATAGGAATGAAGTCTTTCATACCAGGCTCTTGGTGCTTGTTTCTATCCATACAAGGCTTTGTGTAGCCTACATACCTTGTTCCTCTTGTCTGGATCAACAAACCCTTATGTTTGCTCAATGTATACCTCTTCCTCAAGTATTCCATTTAGGAATGCATACTTGACATCCATTTGGTATACCTTGAATCCTTTAAATGCAACATAAGCAAGTAATATTCTCACTCCTTCTAGCCTAGAAATGGGTGCAAAGTTCTCTCCATAGTCAATCCATTCTTCTTGTACATACCCCTTGCATACTGGTCTTGCTTTGTTTCTGGTGACTTCTCCATTTTCATTCAGCTTATTTCTGAATATCCATTTTGTACCGATGACATTCTTGTCATCTGGTCTTGGTACAAGTTTCCATGTCTTGTTTTTCTCAATCTTCTCAATTTCTTCATTCATTGCACTAATCCATTCTTCATTATCAAGTGTAGCATTGATAGCTTTTGGCTCAAAATCACAAATTAGACATCTTGTGTTTAGAGACTTACTTATGGTTCTCATACCAGCCTTCTTGTCTCCTATGAGCTGGTTATATGGATGATTCCATCTGACATACCTAGAAAGTATAGGTTCAATTCTTTGTCTATCATCTTGATCATCATTTTGTCCTTCATTCTGATCTCCATCACTTGGTACATCATCTTGAGCAATATCCTAATTTTTGATATTTGTAGCCTGATGCTCGGGTGCAATATTTTGTTGCTCAAGAGCTATACATTGTTGGTCGAGTAGAGTGTCAAGTTCTTCATTCTAAACAAACCTATTGTAGTCCTCTATTTCTTTTGTGCTTTCCTTTTCATTCTTATCTGCAAATTCATCTATCTTTACATTTGCACTTTCAACAATTTTGTTAGAGGCTTTATTGAGACATTTATAAGCCTTTCTCTTAATGGAATACCCTAGAAAGATACCTTCATCACTTTTGGAGTCAAGATTTCTATTTCTATTATCTTTTAAGATATAACATTGACTACCAAAGATCTTGGAGTAACTTACATTGGGTGTGTAACCATACCATAGCTCATAGGGTGTCTTCTTGGTGTCTTTCTTCAATTGTACTATGTTCAATGTGTAAACAATAGTACTGACAACTTCTCTCCAAAAGATTTGGGTGATGCCTTTCTCTATCATCAATGTCCTTGCACAATCAACAATGGATATGTTCCTTCTTTTAGAAATTCCAATTTGTTGTGGTGTTCTCGGTGCAGAGACCTGTCTTTTGATTCCATGCTCATTGCAAAAGTTAGTGAATTCATCTAAAATAAATTCCCCTCCTCTATATGATCTTAAGCATTTCAATTCCTTACCAATTTGTTTTTATACCATTGCTTTGTACCATTTAAACATCTTGAATGCTTCTATTTATCTTTTAGAAACATAACTGTCATCATTCTAGAGTAATCATCAACAAAGAGAATAAAATATATATCACCATAGTAACTCTTTGTCCTCATGGGTCCACATAGATTAGAATGGACTAATTCTAGAATGACATCAAATGTATGGGTTTTTCTTTTGAAACTAGACTTTGTCATCTTACCTTTTTGACAATTTTTGCACATGATATTGTCGAGATTAGTCATCATCGGTAAGCCTCTTACATTTCTCTTTTTGCTTATCTTTATCATGTTGTCAAAGTTTACATGATACAATCTTTTGTTCCACAACCATATGTCTTTGTTTCTAGCCATTAAGCACGTGGTGTTAGTATCATTCAGATAGAATAAGTTACCTTTTGTCTTCTCACAGTACCAATCAACTTTTCTGATTCATTGAAGATCTTTGCCTTCTTATTTTCAAATACTACTCTGTGACATGAATTATTCAACTAAGAAACACTCAATAGATTAAAATTCAATCCTTTCACCCAATAAACATTTTCACATTTTATCAGGTTATTCAACATTATGGTTCCTCTACCTTCAACTAGACAAGGTGTATCATTACCCATTCTTACTGAACCACTATTATAGTATTCAAAAGTCTCAAAATTTTGCTTGTCACCGGTGATGTCGTGAATGCAACCACTATCTATGATCCAGACATCTTTTTTACTGACTTTAGATATGAGTGCAGTTTCTACATACCTTTCTTCATCTTCATCTGAATCATCTTTTAATACCACAAACACCATCTTGAAGTCTTCATCAGATTCGGTGTCGGTATCTTCATCTTTGCATGTAGCTAGATAACTGGCCTTCTTTCCTTTGTCCTTTTAGTCTCGGGTATCTCTTCTTTCTGATTTTTGGTTGCTTCTGTAATCTCAGTTATCACCTCTGTCAAACTTATTTTCAAATGACCTGTCATTACTTCTGTCATCTTTTCTTTTGTTAAGACATCTTGCAGCAAAGTGTCCAATCTCTTTACAATTAAAACATACAAATGATAATTTATCTTTGTATTTACTTTTGCCTCTCTATATTCTTCTTGCCATAAGTGCTTCAATTTCATCAAGATCTTCTTCTTCACTTTCACTATCACTATCTTTTCTCATAGTGTGTTTATGACTTGATTTACTTATTCTCAAAGAAGATTTGAATGTAGACTCTATGTTTGGTAAGACACTATTATCAAAATTATTCATCTCAATTGAAACCAGTCCTCCAATCAAACTATCTAGAGTAACATTGTTATTTGCTACTGCTCTCATTTCTTGTATGGCAGACACTTTAATAGCATAAGTAGGCAATAAGGTTCTTAGAATTTTACTTACCATTGTATCTTCTTCTAGTACACCTCCAACTCCTCGGATAGCATTGACAACCTATTTGATTCTTGTGTTGTACTGTGTGATGTTTTCACCTTTTTTCATTCTGAGATCATCAAACTTTTCTCTAAGGCTTTCTTCCTTGGCTCTCAGAATATTTTTATCACCACCATATACAACCTTCAATTTATCCCACATCTGCTTTGCAGTTGTGCATGCTTTGACATCTTCAAATTTAGCATCAGAGAGTGAGGAAGCAATCTCTATTATCATGTAGTTGTGCTCATGATTCTCTCTCATTTGTTCAACTGTGAGTTCTCCTATGAGCAACACATATTTAGTATCTAAGTATTGATTAACATCATTTCCAATACTTGATAAGTGGAGTCTTATTCTTATTTTCCGTGAAGCAAATTTGTCTTTGTTCAACTTGGGCACATCTTGTCTATTCATCTTGTGATCTTTAGCTTGAGCTGTTAAACTCCATTTCTAATCACACAAGCTCTGATTCCAAATGTTAGTAATAACTGAGAGGGGGGGGTGAATCAGTGGCCTCAAAAATTAATCCTTAAATCAACCCAAAAACTTATTACCACATTTATAAGCCTCTAGTTATATCCAGTCCTACAAGATGATTTCCTTGAAATACTTATATCAAATTACTACTTGTTGGAATGCTTTGTAAAACCTTCTATTATACGTTTACCGATAAGCAGTATTTCTATTTACCAAAATACAGTAAATAACTAGTGTATACTGATCAATCTAGATTTACTTATGTGAAATGCAAAATGGTAAAGTAATGACTCATAAACACATGACACGTGGATTTTTAACATGAAAACCCTTTTAAGGGAAAAACCATTGAAGCCGGTAACCCAAATTTTCACTCTTCTGAAGTGAGCTCAGTTAAGAGCCAATCCTGTTAAAGGTTACAAACACACTATTAGGTGTGACCTTGTTAGAGGATTTAAATGAATAGTTTGTCACTTAGTATCTGGCATCTAATGCTACCATCCTTAATCAAACACTCACTTGGCTTGTCAATAGGTATCAGGCATATCCAATGCTACTTTGTATGATCAAACTTTTTGATACTCGTTGGGATGTATCTCAATTACAAAAGACTTTTAAGTCCTGCTAGATTAAGAGACTTGATGCTTCAATGGTTAAACTGAAACAGTAAATTGACCTATTCACATATACAACTTGAATTTCAGATTTTTAGATCTATTGTAAGTGCATTTCCTTTCTGATCAATGTTATCAATTCAATACCTGTACTCCACATTGTTCTGCTCTGTGATGTTGTATCATTGTTCGTCGGTGTCTGCAGAATTTATCTCTTTCCTTAGCTTGATTAATCAGGTTTGAATGAAGACTTTCTTCTCCTTCAGAATCTCTTTAGCATCTATTATCTTGTCACTCCCCTAATTCATATTGAATTAGCTTGTCTCTTATATAGACATGATTTCATCGTTTCTTGGCTTTCTTGATCTTGGCATGATCCACAATTCTTGCCAATTAGATTTAAAGAAAAACTCATGATTTATCTCGTAGAGATCTTCTTGCCAACTGGATGAAGCAGCTTTAAATCCTTTACTTATCTTGATCTTTATCTTGTCAATCAAAACAATGATAAGTACCAGTTAAGTCTATATTTATCTCTTGACAACTAAGCTTTTTGTCATTTCTGAACTCTCTTTTTTGTCAGCCAATACTTCAGTTAGTCATCGGTGACAACTGACTATTTTGTCGATGTGACTTCAATTGTCTTCGGGATCTTCGTCCGTCGGGCAACACTATAATTATGTTTTTCGGGTTACACTGTGCTTTGCTCATTGGGTAACACTGTGAATTTTCTCATCAGTAATGTTGTGATTTTTCTCGTCGGGTATTACTATGACTTTGTTCTTGTTGGTTTACTATGTCCATCGGTGTACACTCCATCGGTGTATACAGTCACTTTGTGAATTTTTAACTTTTATGCATTACCGATAGCATAGCCATTGATTCATTGGTTCTTTGAAGTCTTTAGCAGTATGTCCATGACCATACAAATTATATCAAGTTGACATCAATGACAATACAATACATTAACTAATTTAATGTCTTGTATTAACTTTCTATGTCTTGGTGATCATCAACTTAACATCTTCAAACATTTAATTAGTTATAGTTCATCAAATATGTGCAATGGTCCTATGTTTAGTGGAAAGAGGCTCTTTGTTGTTTGATATCTGTTTGAAGAGGAAATGGTAATAATTAATTTCTTAGAATAATTTACAATTTGATGGTCGCAAAGAATAGAGAAATTAAAACTTATCAACATATAAGAAATGTCAAACTATATAACAAACATAACATCTTAAGAGATTCTTCATCTTTCTCAGTATGCGTAAAATAAAATGTAAAAAGCACATGGAATAAATAAGGGAAGATTGCATATATATTGATATGAAATTTTACCTAATAGGAGAAAAGTTGAATGATGTATTTGTTTTATTCCTGATAATAAATATGATTTATTTTTTAAGTGTGGTTTGAAAGTGCGAAAGAGAAGGGGAATAATTTATTTTGGTCAATCATTTTAAAGGTATTCAGAAATGAATAAATGTAAATGGAAATTTGACCTATGAGTTATTCGTAACGGTCAAGTCGAAAGACTATTGAATCTTTGTGCAGAGTAGTTCTACAATAGAACACAATTTGGAGTTGCATTTCATATATTCAATTGTGAAGTTAAACCAAAGCCAAAATGCATGGAGAGGAGTGATTTGTTAATAAATGGGTACTAGAAATTCCTCAATATAATACATAGACTCCTCATATGTAGTAATAGGAAATTACATAAAAAATCTCACCATAAAAAATATTTACCTTAAATAGATAGCAGTGAACATCCCACCTAATGAAGGGAGTAAACAAACCTTCTTTTGATGCCTAATTTGAAAGGTGACAATTAAATATTTGAAGGAATATGCAAAACTATTCCTTTGAAATGTACCTAGAAAGATGATAGTAAAATCCTAGAACAAATACCTTTTGACAATCTAGGAAATTACAGAGTTTATTTTAAAATCCTTGTGACCAAAAACCTTAAACCTTACAATTTGAGCAGAGACAAGAAGATCTTGACACATTTTAACTTTCCTATTTGCAAAGGCACATTAATATGAAGAATTTAGCACACAATATCAAATAGAAAGTAGTAACAAAATAAACCTTCCAATGCACATCACAAATCATTTGTAGATAGTATCGAACGTGTTCCCTAATGTGTGTGGAGACAAAGACTATAGGACGTTTATGAGTATTTGTAAAAGTGTACATATATTTGTTTATTAAAATTAAGACACACAATATAGGATTTCAAATTTCAAGAAGATAGAACCTTAAACTAATCTTTTTGATTGCAAATGACAATGACAAAATTAAAATTCCAAGCAATACCTCATATAGAGAACATGTTCTTAGATATTTTTCTAGAAGTTGTAAAAAAAAATCAAACTTGCAGACGAAGGCCATTTGAATCATTTTGGAGCATAGAATTCATTCTGAATTGCCACAACACAACATAATTCAATAGTAAATGTCGTTATACAATGTCGATGCAAATGTTCAAGGGAAAATATGGAAATCAACGATAAAGATCATGAACCCTACCAAGAAAAACACCTCAGAAATAGTAAATGACTCTAAATGCTAGAAGTTTCAACCAAAACCTAAAATCAAAGGAAACGTTTCTAGGAGAACGCCTTAGAAATGGCTACAGAAAATAGACCTGGTAACAAAAATGGAACCCAAAGATAAAGAAACCCTTGTTCCTTCAAAATACATCTAAAATTTTGACAGTTATAGCTTTGAATAAATACCTCTCATGATCTATAGAATAACCAACTTTTTTCCAAACCCCTTCCCACCATTAACTTTAACTGATAGAAAATAGAACTTGCAAAGAGTTTACCTCTATACAGGATCTAAAAGTCCTAGTTTAGAAGGGGAGTTCACTTCATAAAAAACTATTTAACCTTGAAGTGTGCCTCTAAAGATCTTGTCATCAACCAAATGAATATCAAATGCAGTTAGCTTACATGGTTTTCAAGGGGGAAATTACTTGGTTGAGCTTTAAAGTAGTAATAAAGAGGAGTGTCATACGCATTATCATTTTTTCCAAAGGCTATGCAACAACAACATGATGTATTTGAGAATGGAGAGATTGAGTGGTGAAAGAATGCATTTTTGAGATGTGTTAAAAGAGATTTTCAAACAAAAAAGCTAAGAATGCGCAATTGATGACTGTGAGTCCTATTAAGAACAATAATTGAAGCTTGGAAAAAATAGTGTTTGTTGGAATAATGGAAGGGTGTGTACTAAGAGGGGAGGGGTGAATCAATACCCTTAAAAAATTTACCAATTAACCTTTGTAATCTTATCATGCATTACTGACCATTGTTGCTTTACTACCTCACGCATGTAATATCATAGCATAAATGTAAATGCATGTAAAAAAACATAGAAACATTCATGAAACTCATTTACACATGACACAAGAATTGATAACGTAGAAAACCCCTATTACAAGGTAAAAACTATGGTGGGGATGAAACCCACAAAGCTTCACTATCTATAGAATGGAAGGTGTCGGTTAAGGCTACAAGTTGTGGTCACTTCTGATGATCTTACCCTGTTAGGAGTAACATGTTAGACTTGTTAGGTCTACTTGGTTAAGAGATTTTAACAACAAAATGTATGTGTGCACTCGATTAAGAGATTTAAAATAAGACTGTTAAGTCCACCTTCTTGAAGGATTTCTTCTATTTGCTACAATTATTAGAGAGTAGACAAAAACACTTATGACCTGATACCTTGAAATCTTGAATTGTTGATTATAGATCCATTAAGTTCACAAAAAAATATCACCTTATTGTGATGGGTAATACCTCTGTTACTGCTCGGTAGCCTTGAATCTAGTTCTTCATAACTGAATTCTACTTTATCTGTTCTTCTACATGAAACTCTCTGTCTGATCCATAGATATCTTTGTGCAGCTACAATCCTCATGTTCTTGATTGATTACACATCTATATATACAATGTATTGACCTAATTAGGTTTCACACTTTTCTTGAATTAACTCCAAGATCAAAGGTTTACAAATTGACCTTGATCTCCTAGTTTGCATGAATACAATCAGTTAAACTGATTAAATCCATTAATTACACTTTTATTGATCCTCAAGAAACACTTTTCTAGCTAAGCATAAAGCTAATTTAAATACTAAAGTGCTTTAGCTGATGTGTAGCTCAGATCCACTTTTATTGGAAATAAAAATGTCTCTTGGTTAGACTGGTGCTTGATTATATCTCTATCTCGGTTGACATACTGCTCAATGTTTATTCTTTTCTCTATGATCAAAACATGTCAGTGACCACTATGCTCGGTGAATGTTGGCCGACCAAAACTGTATGCTTGAATACTAATGACAACATCTGATCCTTTAAGGATTATCAATCTCCCCCTTTGGCATTAGTATCAAAAACTGATATGCACAGTATATAAACCAAGTTCTTTACTTATACTCTTTAATTATACAATGAATCCCCCTATGTGCATGCTCTCAGTATGTACATGTTTCCCTCTTTTACAAGATTTTCCTTGGTATATTTTCTCCCTTTGGTACATTCATTTTCCCCCTTTTTTGAAATTAATGACAAAGATGTAGTACTTACGGCTTGTCAAATATGTGTGAAATATGGGATTGCTTGATGTCTTTCATTAGCTTGTCTCATTTTTCTTTGAGGTGCTCGAGGGTCATATGCTCCAATGTGATTTGAGCGTGTATGTCATAGATGTTGCTAGCTACTGACATCTCCAGGGTGGCAATTAGAGTCTTTGTCGTTGTCATATGTGTCATCACCAATGTGAGATTCGGTAGTAACAAGATTTGCAGCTCGGTTACTTCATCTCTAATTTTTCTTTCATCCTTTTGTATCTCAAGTCTTAACCATTTGGATTCAATTAGCTTTTCATAATGCAATTTGAATGCATTTGGCTCGGTTGAAAGACTTTGTGCACTAGCTTTGAGATCTTCATTCAACTTAGCTATTTGTGCATCATACTCGGTGGTGAAGTTCTCAATAGTGCATATCTTTTGAACTAAGGTAACTAACTCTGAAATAACAGGTTCTAATTGAGTTACCAATTCAAAAAGTTTCAACTTATTTACTGCCACTTCTTGGCTGATTTTCTATGTTATCTTGTAGTGATACTTCTCCTCAGCTCTTTCTTCAATGACCTTCTGGGCATCTACATTCTAATTGGTGATTGCCTCAGTCAGAACTGCCAGTTGATCAATGATGGGTATATTTTGATAAATTTGTGTATCAGATACTACCTACAATAGTATTTCCTCTGCTAATTCTAGTACTTGTGTATTTCAGTGTTCCATTTGAGCTTGTTCCGTTGTGCCTTTCATTTGCATAGCACCCCATACCTTTTTAATGACTCGTATAAAGGGTTCTTGGATCACAGTCAGGTATTTCTATTATCTCCTCAAGTGTAATGGGGGCCTTATTTTTCTTGTTCTTCTTCTTCTTTGAAATGTTGCTAATAGTGGCGGATTGTGGAACAATAGCAAGAGCCTTTTGTTGCTCTATTTATTTCCTTTATTTCTTGGGAGGTGTGGTTCCTTTTCTATGTGGCTTGGTCAATACCTGTTGGTCGGTTGTAGACGTCTCTACATCAACCTTGTCTTGACTTGCAGCCTTTTCTTCCTTTCCACTATCCTTGGTGAGTTTATCACTTGGTTTCTCTCCACTGTTATCTGTCTTTTCCTTTTCCCCTTATTCATCACCTATATTTTTTGGTGTATTTTTGTCAGGCTCAGGTGTTTCCTCCTTTGATTCTATTATTATATTGATAGCTTGTATCAATAAAGGCATGTTACCTGGTACATTTGCCTCTGCAACATTTGTAGTGTCATGTTCCTTTGTTTGCTCGATGGCAATACTTACATCTAGAAATCATCAGAATCACCTTGAGTTATATCCTTTATAGTGATATCTGGTGTGTCTCCTAATGATTGTAATATCTGAGGAATGTCTTCAATGGCCTTACTTTCCTCTATTGTCAAATCAATTTGATTGATATCATCAGTATCATTGATCAAAATATGCTTAGGGCTTAGTGTGGCCTCCTTTTCCTCATTATGAACAATCTCAGTTATAGCTAATATCTGCTTGGGTTGATTAAAGATTTGAGTCCAAATCTTATTGCTATCAGTGTCAATATCTTCGAGCTTATTTTCAAATACCTTATATGCTCTGGTCTTTGCCAAAACTTTCTTTGCATGTGCTTGCATTTTTTATTCAATTTCTTCAACTGTTGACTCAGGCATGTAATTCACTAAGATCTCTCATTTGTTTTTCTATATGCAATGCATATGTCCACCTAGCTGATATCTTATCATTTAGCTCTTGTGGAATATGACTTCCAAATTGTAGAGGTACATATTTGTTTCCTACCATCATTGTAATGATTGCTTCCTCTAATTTATTTTGATCCTCGATAGATAGATGTACCCATTATGTAATCTTATTATTTGATTTATTGCCTCTATTGATGATTGACTATACAATTTCATCAATTTTCTTTGGAAATTTGGCCTTCTCTGCCTAAATTCTTTGTTCTCTTTCTACTTCTATAGTGTCATCCTTATCCTCTCCTCCTTTTACATATCTCTTTTTTTTCTCGGTGAAGTTGAGGCTTTTCTTTTCATATAAGTTTTCATTGTACCTTTCTTTAATGGAGGTGAATCTACCTTAGCGGTTTTGCTCCTGCTTCTAGATGCAGTTGTTACATCAGTAACCTTTGATTTCTTGGCCTTTGGTGGCTCTGCATCAGATTCAGTAGACTTAGAGTCACTCATTTTTCTGCCTTCACCAATAGGTGACTTTCCTCGGTGATATCCTATGTTTGCTCTAACTCTTCATCGATTACCGAGAGTTTCTTCTTGAGGGTCTTTACCATTTGGGTTTGCTTCTTCCCTATCTTCTTCACTACTAAGCCAATCTTTATCCTCGACTTGGCTTCCTCATATGTTCCAAATCTTTTCATTTTTGTCCACTAGTTCATTCAGCAGGGTTTTAATGGCTTTTGTAGCCTGATCTATGTCAATTTCATATTCAAGTAGTGGTAACCATGTTGTTCTAGGGTTGACAGCTCTGATGAGTGTAGTTTCGGTGTCAAATACAAAACATATCTCATCTTTGTAATTTTACACTAGTTGAGAAGGGATTCTCATCCTCTTCTCTATCCTAGTCTTGAATGTGGCAAAGTAGCCATCCATTAAAGGTATGAAGTTTTCTCCTAGTGACTTAATGAAATCACTAATCTGTGCAGTGATTGGTCAGTTTGTGTCCCAAGTGACATTTTTGACTAAGGGAAAGAAGTTCTAAAAGTAAAAGAATGTGAAAACCAATAGAGAGCCAAACTTTCATCTATTCGATCTGGCTGATCTAATGGTTCTCATGTTTTCTTCAAGTTGTTTTAGCAACAGCTCTGCTAGGTCTAGTTGCACTCCTTTCTTCACAATTTTGTATGTTGTGTCAACAGCTCCACAAGCTATGTTATTCATTTTTCTTGCCTAAAATATTTTGTATTCGACCACATATTCACCAAACTTTAATTTAGGTTCAGTAATTGAGTTCAATTTCAGACCTCTACCATCCCATTCGACTTTTGTTAGTTTTTCAATCTCAGGGTGTGAAGGGTGCCTTAGGGATTTTGTCTTTTTGGTGATTGGGTATCCGGTGACTACATGAATCACATCCTTTTTTATTTCCTTAGGTTCATCCAACCATGTTTTACCATCATGTACTCGAATGAGCATAATGCATATCCATTCAATTTTGAATTCCTTTGAGAACAATAGGGCATCGATTAACCCTTTTACTTCGATGTGTTTGTACTCATCCTTAGTTTTCCATCCTTCCACAGATTATTATAAGCTTCTTCAATCTCTATGTCTCTAATCACTACAACCTTGCAGTGTATGTATGCTTGGATGTCTTTGACCAACAAAACCCTAGGTGGGATACTCAAGAAAGCTCCATTGTCATCGGTTTGTGAAGCAACCTCAGGATAGAACTTTTAATTTGGTTCTTTACAAGTCGAGTTCTTGATAAGAGAAATATTTTTATCCTTAGCCATTTGGATCTTTGAGGTTTGGGAAGTGGATGCCATTGATCATGAAATTAGGGCTACTTCACAAATGAACTATGAGCTGGGTAAGTCTTGGTACTTACTAGATGATCGCAGTGAGTGCTTGAAATCTATTGGAGTTGCTTTGGAATCATTGTTAATCACTCTACAATGTGATCATTGTGAATTGCTTCTTCACTCTACAATCTGCTCATAAATGTTGGGTGAATGAATAAGCTCTTATTTTCCCCTTTTATAGAAAAATATAACCTAAGTGATGCATTAAATGCTTCACCTTCCACTCGGTTGACAAAGCATATATTCTTGATTAACACACCAAAGAATTCAGCTTGGTTAGTATTCAATACTCGGTACAAGGTGTCAACTCGGTTGTCTTTCATATGTTTACCGACATGTAGTTTATGCTCAGTTTACATTGACCAATGAAACTTGATTCACACAATCATAAAAAGTACTACCATAGTGCATCTTCATTCATGCTAATTTGGCATATTATCAATTCATGTTGGAACTTATATAAAATATAGCTTTATAGAGTGCAGTTCAATACTTACTTGTATTGCTTAGGTGGGGGTGGTGGAATCACCTAGTCCATTAGATGGAGTGTCACCAACTACAGTTCTTGGTCCAGCATTATCATTGTTTGAAGATTTCCTCCACATTTGATTTCTCATTCTTCTGATGTCTTCAATAGTATTTCCATTTACAAAAGTGCTTGACTATGTCACTCGGTCTCTATAGTCCTTGCTTAAGTGATCGACCTTATGACAGTGTAAGCATGTCATTCCGGAGTCAATCTAGTTTCTATATCTTCTCATCCATTTCCTCATATAGTTTGCAGCTATATGTCCATATCTACCACATTCTGTGCAATTTACCCAAGTGTTGTATTCCCAAGCATATGAGTTACCGACTCTTCTCAGTTTATAGGCATTTTCTTGCTCTTTAGGTTTCCATACTTGCTTTTTCTTTTTCCTGCATTCATGAGATGTGTGGCCATGCATTTTGCAAGTAGGACAATATGTTTCCATGTAGGATTCCTTCTTTTGTTTATTCACCTTATATTTGCATTCATGTGCTTTGTGTCCATGCTTGTTATAGTTATAACAATTACCTATGATTGTAGAAGTAGATTTAGGAATACCTTTAGCCTTTCTCTTGCAGACATTTGATGTATGGCCTAGTTTTCCACAATGAATACATGAATGCTTCTTTTCTCTTGGATTTATGTATACATCTCTTTGATCAACTCATTATGATGATTCTCCATGCTTGGTATACCCTAAACCGGTATTGTTGTTGAGTCTTCATTGTCCATTCAGAAATTCATCCATTCTTTTTGTACTGTCTTCAGCTTTCTTGATCATATCATTATGATGTTACTGAATCTTCATTTCATGCTTTAGTTTCTCATTTTCTTCTTTTGGTTCACCAATAACTTCCAATTTTCCATTAAGTTATATGTTCACTTGGTTGGCCTCGTGACTCATAAGAACTATTTGATTGGTGATCTCAATGTGATGTTTAGTAAGTCTCTGTATTGCAGATTCTTTCTCTTGCAATTTCTTAGGAATCTTTCTCCTATCATCAATAGCTAAAGTTCTTTCTTATTCAACTTGTCTTGCATTATTCATAACATCAATCATTCTTACCATCTATTTCTCTTGACCGATCTGCAGTACTTTTACTTGTTAAATCAGATGTTGATTGATTTCATTTAGACTTGTAATGCTTCCTTCAGATGTGTTAGATGTATTACCAGATCCAGATCCAAATGAATCAAATAAATCAATTATCTCTTCTTCATGATAGTCAATTTCATTGTAGCGATATGCCATGACTTTTCTTTCAGCCAATAAATCTTTCATCTTATTTCTTGCTTCTTTGTATTGCTCAAAGAAAATATGTATCTCCAACTTCTGAATCTCAATATTTTTATCAAGCTTATACCTTTCCATTGTATGACCTTTTCTCTCAAGTGATTAAAATTTTCAAAATAAGAGATCTATCTCTTATACCAATTGTTGGAATAATGGAAGGGTGTGTACTGAGAGGGGAGGGGTGATTTGATACCCTTAAAACTTTTACCAATTAACCTTAGTAATCTTATCTTGCATTACCAACCATTGTTTCTTTACTACCTCATGCATGTAATATCATAGCATAAATGTAAACGCATGTAAACAAACATATAAACATTCATGAAACAAATTTACACATGACACAAGAATTGATAACGCAAAAAACCCTTGTTAGAAGGTAAAAATTACAGTGGGGATGAAACCCACAAAGCTTCACTATCTACAGAATGGAAGGTGTCAGTTAAGGCTAAAAGTTGTGATCACTTATGATGATCTTACCCTGTTAGGAGTAACATGTTAGACTTGTTAGGTCTACTCGGTCAAGAGATTTACAATAAGACTGTTAAGTCCACCTTCTTGAAGGATTTCTTCTATTTGCTACAATTATTAGAGAGTAGAAAAAAATAATTATGACCTGATAGCTTGCAATCTTGAATTGTTGATTACATATCCATTAAGTTCACAAAAACAATATCACCTTATTGTGATGGATAATACCTCTGTTACTGCTCGGTAGCCTTGAATCTAGTTCTTCATAACTGAATTATGCTTTATCTTTTCTTATGCATGAAACTCTATGTCTGATCCACAGATGTCTTTGTACGGCTACAATCATCATGTTCTTGATCAATTACACATCTATATATACAATGTATTGACCTAATTAGGCTTCACGCTTTTCTTGAATTAACTCTAAGATTAAAGGTTTACAACTTGACCTTGATCTCCTAGTTTGCATGAATATAATCAGTTAAACTGATTAAATCCATTAATTACGCTTTTCTTGATCCTCAAGAAATGGTTTTCTAGCTAAGCATAAAGCTAGTTTAAATACTAAAGTGCTTTAGCTGACGTGTAGCTCAGATCCACTTTTCTCAGGAATAAAATTGTCTATCGGTTAGGCTGGTGCTCGGTGATGTCTCTACTCAGTTGTGTCTCTGTAAACTGGTGCTCGATTATATCTCTGTCTCAGTTGATATACTGCTTTGTTGTTATTATTTTCTTGGTGATCAAAACATGTCAGTGACTGCTGTGCTCGGTGAATGTTGCGCTCAGTGAATGCTGACCGACCAAAATTATCTGCTTGAATACTAATGACAACATCTATTCCTTTAAGGATTATCAGCTTTGACAGTTAAAGCTTTGAAGAAGTACTTCTTTTTCCTCCAAACCCCTTGCCACCAAAAATTTAATTCACAATTTGGGTCAAAAGGAAATATTTTGAGAAACCTTAAGTTCCCTTCCTACAAATGCATAAAAATAGGAAGATTTTAGGTCTAAATATGATACAGTGAACAATAGAAAAATAAACCTTCCACCACAAATCACGAAAATAGCTAAACAAAACATTAATAGAAAACAAGACAAACAACAAATATTCCCACAGACCACAAAACCAAACAACCATGCCAATATGTCTAGAAACTTTGATGCCCTACTTTCCATATGTGAAAATAAGAACAATTTAAAATATATTGTACATTACTTTATCTTGGCCAAATAACATGCAAATCAATTTTAATGAGACATTTGAAATTCCATGACTGTGAAGTAAACCATGAATACTTTGTACTATCATTGTACTCAACCTTTACACAAAAGATATGTGAATAGTCTATTCTAAGAAGTCCCCAAAATAGAAAACAATTTCTACAAAAGGCTTAAATTGGATGAGTAAGTTGAATTGGAGTAAGAGAAAGTACCACATTTTTCACTTGGGAGTTGAAATCTAGAAACCTAGTGAACTAATCACAAATGTAGGAACCATAAGTAAACAATATAACTCCACCATAGAAAATGAAATATTTTTCTTTATGGATGTTTGATGTGAAATGTTTGTCATAGAGGCATAAATTGTAACTGCCAAGTGAAAAATGGGCGCATGTTATTGCCTCATACTCTTGCACAACCAATTCTGTTATAAAGTGTATTGTTGTTCAATATTATTGCAATTGCAGAGAAACGCAAAACTCTATGTAAAGAAGATGAAAAATTAATGCAAATTAGAAAAAAGAGAGTCCTTCATGTGCAATGTAATTGGGATTAGGAGAAAAAAAATATTTCTACAATTGTACCTATGTACTATCCATGTTGAATAACAAAGTATACGTGCAAGGATTAAAGAAAAAGGGAATAATTGTTTGAAAGATCGTACTCGTAAAGAATATTCTTCATAGTAAGTGGTTGTATGATGAATGTTATCTTTTGTTCCATAGTTTCCTATTATAAAGAGAAGTCCCTAAAAATATATCATACATTTATCAGATGACATAGAAAGGTTATGAGTATTGTAATTGTGAAATGGATAATTCAGGTGTAAACTATGGATGTTGCAAACTATAGTAAAAATATCTATTAGGTAGATAGAGAAATAGAAGCAGGTTGTAAAATGTTAAATTTACAAAGAATTATATTAAATTCATAGATTAGACTATTTGACAAGGGCATGTCGTTTCTAAGATATATTTCTCACAATTTTCAAATAGAAATGCAAAGGGTTGGAATAAATTATGCAATGGATAAAATGAAGCATGGATGGAGTATCAACCTTTTTACCTTTGTCTTTATAGTCATAGGATCATTTGAAATAGTCAAGTAACATGTGAAAAGTCTAATCAGAAATGCATTGATCAGTGTGAGTGTTCACAAATGATTTTAATAAATATGACAAAATCATACATATACAATTAAAACTAAAAAAGCACTATGTGCATTGAGAAAGCTTTAGAGTGAATTTTGCAAACAAATGTTGATAGAAAAATTTAAAACTCATACCACTGGCCAGAGTGTTTGGCCCGAATATCATGGTAGTGAAAGCATGTTTGCATTAACTATGCATTAAACCAATAGGGTTTGTTTCCTCTGCTTTTCTACTTTTGTTTTGACATACTGCAAGGAGGGAGTCAAAGTCTCCAAACATATTAGCATCGCTAGTGTATTTTTAGCTTTGTGTGGATTTGTTTTTTTGGTTTCTTTTGGCCTAATTTGATTTTGTTGTGTGCTTTATTTTTTACATGTTTCAAGGATGACATGGAAGTGTCCAGATATATTAGGAAAGAAATTTGAGCATATCTACATGTGTTTTCTGTTATTATTTCAGAGATTTCTTCCTTGTAAGGATTTGTTTAGCTTTGTATGTAATATTCACTGATAGGTGTTTACTACTTGATATTCAGTGCCTAAATCTTCATCTTTTTATGCATTTGTAGATAAGGAACTTTAAATTTCTCAAAATGTTTTTATCTAAGATCACTCTTTTTTTTGCACACTTAAATTATTGTGCTTATAATTCCATTTCAAATATTTAGTTTCAGGATGAATGTCATCAAGAGCTAAAAAGGCTTTCATTTATGTACTTACAAATGGATATTTCTAGAATTGAATGTCATAGGAAGGTAAACTAGGTTTCATATATATAGTTAAATAAATTGAATGACCTATTGTAAATAAAATTTGAGCTTTGAACAAGTTTTTAAAAGCTGCATTTGGAAGAAATGGATTGAAGATCTATACAAGCATTAGAAGCAAAACTTTTCTAAAATAGTACATGACAGTAAATAGTACGAGATTCCAACAACATGAAAAAATGTAGTCAGTGTAACCTTCAAACAGTAATTATAGAGATGGTTTAAAACATTATATTTATAGGTGCATATGGAACGAGTAATTTTATGTTCAATTTCATGAAGAGGTAGAATAGGTTTTGTTTATGTGCTCAAAATATTTAAATCAACTGTATAGACCCAAAAATAGGATCTTTCAATTATTTTTTAAAGCCACATTTTTAGTAAATAAGGTAAAGATCTGTAACTATTGACTAAAGAACATCTGAGAAAGGGTAAATGACTCTAAATGCTCCAACAGTGTAGAAAAACTTAAATATTTGGTCTATTTAAATTTCTAGAAACAATAGCAAACATAGGTAAAGGAGAAATGATTTTATTCAAAGTTTGGCAACATTAACTACGCCTTAGTGCAACAGACCTGTTGGAAATAATGGGAAGTATGTACTAAGAGGGGAGGGGTGAATCAATACCTCTAAATTTTTTAGTTAATTAACCTTTAACCTTATGTAATCAAATCTTTGCTTTACCGATCATATCTGTTGTTCTTTCTTTATGCATGTGATATCAATTCATAATCTTAATTGTATGTAGACATTCATAGAAACATTCATGAAAGCAATAATACATAACACAAGATACGGTAACACAAAAAACCCCTGTTAGAAGGTAAAAAGTGCAGCGGGGATGTCACCCACAAAAACTTCACTATCTGCAGATTGGAAGGGGTCGGTTAAGACTTACAATTTTGATCACTTCTAATGATCTACCCTGTTAGGATTATTATGTGTAGACTGGTTAAGGTCTACTCTGTTAAGAGCTTTAGCAACACTATTTAATGTGCACTCGGTTAAGAGGTTTACAATAGGATTGTTAAATCCACCTTTCTTAAAAGGATTTCTTCTATTTTCTACATTTGCTAGAATGTAGACAAAAATACTCATTGACCTAAGTGTATGAAATCTACAATTTCTGATTACAGGTCCATTAAAGTTTACATGTACAATGTATCACCTAATTTGATTGATTAATACCTATGTTGCTCGGTAGCCTTGATTCTTGGTTCTTGATAACCAAATTCATATTTTGTTGTTTTTCTTCTTGAAACTCTTTGTTTGATCCATAGATGTGCTCGTTGGCTACATTCATCCTCTCATCTGTCTCAAATGAATGATTACATATCTTTTTATAAAATATATTTGACCTTTTTGGTTTCACGTATTACCAACTTAACTCTATGATCAAAGGTTTACAACTTGACCTTGATCTCCTAGTTTACATGTTTTTAATCAGTTAGACTAATAAAAAAAATTACAATTATGTTTCTTGTTCCTCAAGAAATGGTTTTAAAACAAATCTAAAATCTAAATATAAAGCATAACTATTTTATCTGATGTGGAAGTCAGGTCCACTTTTCTCAGGATATAACTGACTGGTGTTTGATGCTTGGTTTGCTCTAAAACCAGTTTGACTATCTTTCATTGTTCCTTTATTGAACTATTTGTCAGGTTCCCTTGCTCTGTCAAGTTCCTATGTTTCTTCTCTTTCAATTTATAGTGTAACCTATTTGTTGGGTTTCTTTGTATCATCTTCGGGTTGCAGTTTTGGTTTGCACTGTAAAACTTGTGTCATCGGGTTTCTCTTTACTTAGCACTTTTGGTCTAAACTGAAACATGTCTTTTAGTGTAGTGTAACCGATGGTTCATAACAAATATTTTCTCTTTGCATACTAATGGAAAAACTTATGTCATCAATCTCCCCCTTTGACATTAGTATCAAAAATTGATATGTGCAAAATACTAAAGTGTTTAGTATGTACACCATGTATATTACTTAGTCATTTCATGACTCCCCCTATGCATCTACCGGTATAGTATAGTATATGTGTATGTACACTTGTCTTTCTACTATTTCTTCCTTTTTACCTTGTATTTTCCCTTTGTTCTATATGTACTATACATATCATTCTTCCTAATTATACATATGAGAGTGAGAGGTCTTCATTTCCTCCATCATCTTCTCCCTTTTATCCTTTAGATGCTCAAGATCCATATTCTCTAGTGTAATCTTGGCATGCATGTCGTAGATGTTGTTAGCTACAGACATCTCCGGGGTGGCAATTAGATGTCTTGCCGAACTGATGTGTTGTTGCAGAAGTGTGAGGTTAGGTAAAATTTAAGTCTATATCTCAGTAACCTCTTCTCTGAATTGTGATTCTACTTCCCAAAGTTCTTGTCTTAACCTTTTTATTTCAATTATCTTCTCATAATGCAAATTGATTACATTTCCATCTGTGGTTAGACTTTTAGCACTTGCATTTAGATTGGAATCAATCTTTGAAATCTTATCATTATCATCCTTTGTGAATATCTCCAAAGTGCATAGATTTTGAATTAACGAAATAGCTTCAGTAATGATTGGATCTAATTCATTTGTTAGTTCTGAAAGATTTACCTTTTTTCTGCCACTTCTTGGCAGATCTTTTCTGTCAATTTATATTGCAAATTTTATTTTGCTCATTCTTCAATAGCCTTTTCTGCATCCACATTTTGAGTTGTGATTGCTTTGGTGAGAACAACAAGTTGACTCAGAATGGGGGCATTGTGATCAACATCAATGTCAGGAACTATCTGTTGTAAGATATCTCTTGTATTTTCCAGCACTAGAGAATCTGTGTTCTTTTCTTAGCTTTACCTGCATTTCTTTCCTTTGACATATCTCTCCATATTATATAAGATATTCATAGTCCAATGTGGTTGGATCACACTTTGGTATTTCAATGATTTCATCGAGTGTGACCTCCAACTTACTCTTCTTGGTTTTCTTCTTCTTCTTCTGTGATGCACCTGTATGTAAAAACATTGCAAGTTTCTCTACTTGGTCTGATGTGATGGAGGAAGGATTTTGTGGTGTTGTACCTTTTTCTTTCTACTTGGGGTTTGCCTTTCAGTTGTCTGAGGACGTCTCCTTATCTACCTTCAGTGTATCTGTAGCATCACCTTTTGTGTCCTTAGGCGTGGTATCAACTGTCTTATCTTGTTCACCTTTCTCTTTTTGCACTTCTTCTATATCTTTCATTTGTGCATCCTTTTTGGTGTTATCTCCATCTTTTTTTCTCCACCGATGAATACCTGTTCATCGGTTGTATCCTTCTTTTCATCATTACCCTTATCTTTGGGTATGCTTGCATCTTTTTCAGGTAACTTCTCCTTTTTCTGAGATAATATTGATAACTTGTATCAATAGTGGTATATGTCATGGTGTGGCTACCTGTGCTGATTCTATTGTAGTGTCATGTTTATCGATTTGGTCCTTGCCAATAGTGACATCTTCATCTCCCTATACTTCAACTATAGGATCTGATCCAGTAATATTAATGATTGTATTATCAGGCCATGTATCATCTACAATGTCCATATCCTTGTTGCCTTTTGTGTTCAATGATTCTTCATTAACATCTTCATCATTGATAATAATATGTTCGGGGCTCTATTTAGCCTGATCATCTTTGTTCTGTTGATTTTCCGTAAGAGCTATTTATGGCTCGGGACTTGTATCCTTTTTACGTATATCAAGTATCTTTCTCCATTCAGCCTCACTCTTTCTATCTAGTTCAAGTAGATGTCCTTGAAGTACTTGATAGGCTCTTAACTTTGGTGAGAACCTTTTGGATTGGTTCTTCATCATCTCTTCAATTTCCTCCATTTTAGATTCGAGAGGCATGACATAAAATAGGGCTCTTTCCCTAATCTCTTTCTCAGAGTGTAATGCAAATTTCCATCTTGTCGATAATCTATTCTGAAGTTCTTTTGGCATATTATCTGCCAATTATATTGGAACATATTTGAATATACACATCATTTTGATAATTGCCTCTTATATTTTATTTTGATCCTCGGGATCCAATGTTAGCTATTTCTTAATCTTGTGATCATTTACTATTCTTGATTTGATAATAGAAGCACATACCTCATCAATAGTTTAAAGAATATTACTCTTTTCCTTTTGGACAGATTTATCATGCTCAGTATCTTTGATATCCTCCTTGGTTAGGATTAATTTCCTTCTCCTCTTTGGTGCTTTGGTCTGTTTGGTTTGAGGTTTTATTTTGTAGGTCCTTACTTGACCTTTCTTGATTGGTGAAGGACTTGCATCCTTTTTTGTCTGACTCCTGGTTCTAGTTGCAACAGTAGTCCTAGGTTTCTTTGCTAGTGGTGGAGGTGGTGAATCAGACTCTATGGACTCTGAGTCACTTTCCTTCTCAACTTCACCAATGGGTGACTAACCCTCGATTTCTTCTTCCTGTTCAGTTTCCTCTTCATTCACCGATACATTTTTCTTCAAGTTCTTAGCCATCTTATCTTTCTTCTTGTCAATCTTCTTCACAACTAAGCCAGTTTTTGTCCTTTCCTTGGCTTCCTCAAAAGTTCCAAACTTAGGTTTTGATTTATCTACTGGTTCATTTATCAATGCCTCAATAGCATTTTATGCTTGATCTATGTTCACCTCATAATCAAGTGGATCTAGCCATGTTGTTCTCAATACAACTGGCTTGATGTAGGTGTAGTCAGTGTCTACCATAAAACATATGTCAGTCCTGAACTTTTCTATTAACTGTTATGGAATCCTTACTCTCTTCTACATTCTTTTTTTGAATCCAGCAAAGTATTCATCCATGACTGATTCAAAATTGTCTCTTAATGATTTGATGAACTCACTAATTTGTATGGTCACTGGTCTTGTAGTGTCCTATTTGACATTTCCTATAGATGGGAAGGATTCTTGGAAATATAAAAATATGCACATGATGAGTGATCCAAACTTACATGAGTTGGAATTTGCAGTCCTTATTGTCTTCATGTTATCATCCAATTGTCTTAGCAGAAGTTCTGACATATCCAACTGCAGTCCCTTCTTGACAATCTTGTATGTTGTATCTACTACTCCGGATGCAATATTGTTCATCCTACTAGGCTGAAAGAACTTGTATCCTAAGACACAAGCTCCAATTTTCATTTCATCATCTTTGATGGTGGATACCTTTAATCCTCTTCCATCTCATGTTTCTCTTGTGTTCTTCTCAATGTCAGCTTTAGGTGGGTGCTTTAGTGCCTTCACCTTATTGGTTATGGGATAACTGGTGATAGTGTGTATAACATCCATGGTTATTGGTTTTGTCTCATCCAACCATAATTTTTGGTCATGTATCCTGCTTAGTACTAATTGACTCCATTCGATCTTGAACTCCTTCGGGAACCATAGAGAATTTGTGAGCCCTTTTACCTCAATGTGCTTATGATCTTCCTTGATAGTTTCATCATCATTGCAAATATTTTTGAAAGCTTGCTCAACTTCCAAGTCTCTTATTTCTACAATCTTGCAGTGCATATACACTTGCATGTCTTCAACGAGCAAAACCCTAGTTGGTATTTTGGAGAATGCACCAGCGTTATCGGGTTGTGAAGCAACCTCAGGACATATCTTGTAATGAGGTTCTTCACAGGTTGCATTCTTGATTATATTGACCTTATTCTTTTTATCATTCTTGAGCTTGGAGGTTCTTGACGTAGTTTCCATTAATTCTAAAATTAGTGCTTTTTCATGAATGAAAAGTAGATTTCTCAGTTATCTTTGTTACTTACTTCAACCTCTGTAGCTGTTAGGAATCTGTTTAAAGTGCAGGGAGTTGATTTGTAGGCGCTCTGCAATTGGGTTGCTTCATGCTCTAGTTTCACTCTGTCTCTTCGCTCTAGTCATTGTGTGAATAATGAAACCCTTTCATCGTCTATTTATAAAATTTTCCCTAAGTGGAGTCATTAATGCTCAACCACTTCTCGGTGTATGAAGACGAAGTCATCGGGTGATACACAATAGCATTCTTGGTGAGAATGTGATGCTTTGGGGCAGTTGTCAACTTGTTATGTTCACCGATGGATTTTGGTGTATGGAGAAGACAACATTGTCAACTCACATGATCACCATCGAATCTCGGTTTACACTAGCGACTTAGCCTTTATGTGTTAACTGACGCTTTTCGGTAAGTATAGACAACTTAGATTTGTATGTACAATGATGCATTTTGGTATGTATTGACCGACAAGATTGTTTTTATAGAATCATAACAAGTAATACCATAGTGCATCTTTAATCATGTTGATTTGGTATTTTAACTATGTATAATGGAACTGATGCAAAATATAACTTGGTGTAATACCTCAAGAAATGATAATAGAAATATGTTTAATCTTTGAATGTTGTTAGAATTAATCTTTCCTTGGTTGAAAATATGTAAGTAAAAGGATAAACCAAGGTATCCTTATTTGTATTTGTCCTCTAGTCCAAGTAGGACATGTCACTATTTTGTATTTCCTTTAATAAGAAAAATAGATATTCCTCCTTAAGAGGAATCACACATTTGTCACACACACAATATGAATGTGGCATTCATAGGAGAAGGGAGTTACATGCAAACTCCTCCACTCATCTCTACTTAAGAGATGCCTCTCACACACTTGCTTCAATAATCTTCTCCTCTCTCTCATTTCTTCTCACAATCTCTCATTGCTCTAATTATTGTATTGAGCTTATTTCTCTCATCCTTTAGGATTTTTGCCATATTATTATTATTATTATTCACAAAGGGGTTTTTCTTTGCTTTTACCCTCACCAAAATCTCTTGGCTCTTTGTTGGATTCTTAGAGTATTCTCATGTTCTTGGTGATTGATCTTGAAAATTTTATCTCACATTTGGTTATGATAAAATCCTTCTTGCACATCATTTTCTTGGATTACTTCATGATCTTATTTTCATTATTTTAATACTTCTAACATGGTATCGGAGCTATTTAATCATTGTTTAAGTGTTTTGTAGGAAGGTACCATTCAAAGGAGCAAGCTCTTCTTGTTGATCTAATATTTGTTGTAGGTTTTACCTCATTGTTTTTTGTTGCAAATCTAATTTTTTTTAATCTAACTTGTTCTGGATGGCTTGCTGCCAAATCTGAGTTCTTTTTCCTCATATCTATTTCAAGTTTGCAGATTTACATATTCTATTCTTCAGCATTCTAACATTGATTTAGATTTATCTTACTTGCATAAAATCTAATCTCTCCCTATGTCAGGTAACCGCAAGGGTTTTATCTTTTATACAGTTTTATCCATTTATCTAACTATCCTTTTTTCAGATCTATATATTCAAATTTATCTATTTCAATGTTCTAACATATTTTCTCTTATTGTTGTTTATTTTTTACCTGTTATTTATCTGTGCAAGGTTATTTTCTATCTCCATTTATCTCATTCTATTTTTTAGATAGTTTTATAGATCCGCACTCTGTTATCCATAACTTTTAAACCGTACCTTTTTTTGAAAATCACTTCGGTGGAGTGCTAGATAATTAGGTTTTGTAAAACATATCCAAAAATTGTTAAAATCCAACAGTGCATTTAAAAGTTATGCCCCCCGTAATTTGAATGTGTATTTAATATTCTTTTAATCTGGTGATATATGTTTTTTAAATATTTCCAATAACTCTGTTTATTTTATCTCCAACATTTTTTTTGCAGGTTATTGTCTATTATATTGTGAAGCATTTAATCTTTTATTTCAGTCAAACCGTTCTGTATTCTAACCAATCTCTCTTGCGCACAGCAGTTTCATTTCACTTATCTTGTATGATTATTATTCTTTACTGGTTTTAGCTTTCTGACAAAGAATATTAATTATTGTTCTGCGATTCCTTTCAGCAAATCTGTGGATTATGTATTTTTAATTGAAGTTTGAATATTCCTTTAACTCATTTTTAAATCTCACTCTTATATAAATTTGTTTAAATCTTAATTTACATAAAATAAATTTAATTGCTCAAACTTTTTTCATCTCTAATTACTTTAGTTTATTAATTTTGTTGATCAACGTTAACAATTAATTTAAATTAATTTTGTTGTAAGCATTTGATTTAAATATACATTTGTTTACATCAATTTGATTATTCATATGGTTGTTATTCATTAATCATTTAAATTTACTCTCTTTTATCTTAGTATTCTCCAATTTTGTTTTATTATCAAACAGTTTAAACACTCATACATTTTTCTTATTTCATTTAAACTCAAATCGTCTCATTTATAAGATTTTTATATCGTTCATAACCAAATTCTATTGCTAGTTCTGTAATTCTTTGCAATTCAAAATTTGTTCCTCAATTTAAATTAAAAATTTAATTTTTTTTTAAATATCTTTATTTACCTATTCTATTAAGAGTTAACTTTAAGTTAAACTTCTTTTTCTTAATCTTGCACATTATATATTCACTGTTATTCACCTTGTTAAGTTAATTTGATCATTTTAT